>JAMPIV010006430.1:87500-260993 GCA_024509875.1 Oreohelix idahoensis
GTTTTTTTAGATATTTTTTTTTTGTATTAGAGATTTTGGGGAATTGTGATTTTATGTTTTTTTTTTTGGTTTATTTTTTTTTTTATTTTTTTTTATTTTTAATTAAAGGTAGGTGGGTTGTTTAAGATATGGGTTTTGAGTATTATAATTTGGTTTTGTTATATTTATTTTTTGAGGTTGGTTTATTGGGGTTTTTATTTTTTGGGTTTGAATTAATGTGTTTGGGTATGGAAATTTTATTTTTTTTTTTTTTGGGTTTTTTGTTGTTTAAAAGTTGGATTATATTTTTTTTTTTTGTTTATTTTAAAGGAAGGTTAGGTTTTTGTGGTGTTTTTTTGGTTTTGTTGTTGTTTATGGATGAATTTGGTGTAAAAGGGATTTGGGGGGTGTATTATTTAAATTTTTAGAAGGTAGATTTGATTTGTTTATAATGTTTTATACATTTGTTAAATTTGGTTAGGTTTTTGTTGATTTTTTTTTTAGGTTTTAATAGTTTGGTATGATTGTAGGTTGATTTTTTTTTTAATATTATTTATATTTTTTTATATAAAGATTTTATGATTATAAATTGGTTTTGGTGGGGGATTTGTTTATGGTGATTTTAGGTGATATATAGGGAGTGTAGATTGAGATTTATATGGAAAATGTGATAATTATAAAGGTTTTTTTTAAATAGGTTTTTTGTTTTGTTAGAATAGTTTTGGTTTAGGGTTAATAAAAGGATAAATGTTGTTTGTTAGTGGTTTTTGGTGTATAAAGGTTTGTATGAATAAGTTGGTTTATGATAGGGTATAAATTAGAATGAGTAGGAGTTTTAATATTATATTTGGCTTTTTTTGAAATTGAGATTAAATAGATATGATGATTAGAGATGTTAGTTGGGGATAATTATAATTATAGATATAATTGTGAGTTAGTATTTAGATGATAGATTTAGGAGTAGTTAATGATTTGGGGTGTTTTATGAAATTGAAATTTATAGGATTAGGTTGATTTTTTTTGGGGAGATAATTTTAATTGATTGTTTGGGTTTTTGATTATCCAGAGTTAGTCGTTTTGGTTACTAGTAGGATTGGGAGGGGACTATGTAGAATGGTTGGAAGGGTATTTGAAAGTGTAGATTATGGTTTTATTGGGAGATTATATGTTTTAATGGTGTTGTTTAGTTTTGATTGGTTTGTCAGACGTATTGTCTCATTCAACGTGTAGGGTCCTAAGAGAGTAATAAAGTTGGTTCAATGTATCCAAGAGTTGGTTGTTTAAATTGAATAAATTTACCAAAGTGTTCCAATTACATTCCTTTTGGCACAGGCCTTATTTTAACGTGCCCCCTGTTTGTATGATACGTTTTGCCTGATTGAGAGCCACTGTTGGGATTTTAACATCGCGTAATCAGCACAAAGACAGTAGTTAACTAGTTCAACAATAAAAACCACCTACTCCAAAATGGATTCTACAGTGATGGTTATGAATGTTAATTCCTTGAATAACCCAAGAATATCTGAGTAGTTTTGCCCAATAATAATACATTCGGGTCAGGAGTTTAGATTGTTTAAAACAATAGTATTGGTTAATTTTTTTTTGTGATGTTTAAAAATCTTGTTATGCTCGGATTTTGGCGTCAGTTGTTGTAGAGGTTTATGCCACACATGTAAGGAAGTTTTGATTAATGTAAGGTTCTGATGTAGTCAGCATGGAAACCTTATCCCATGGCTATGTTTTCAGACTCAGACCAAGATTGATAATCGTGTTTGGAATTGACTTGAATTTCACAGCATCAGACACAGCTCTTTGCGGTCCTTTCAATGCCCATACTGATACCAGGTCACCAACGAACTCCCAAACGTCCAGTATGTAGCACATGTTACTTCTATTGTTGACCATGAAATGTCCGAAGGGTATGAATTGCGAATTCTTTACGTTTGCACTGATGACTGGTTGTATACACGTTGGATACGTACCCTCTTACATCTATCCCTTCTAGTCTTAAATTTGATGCTAAATTCCAGTGATTTTAGCCTTGTTGATTCGTCGATAACACTGTCTTTTCTAATAATGGGCGATCATTAATTGCCCTTAGTATCTCTCCCGTGACCAAAAAGACGCAGCAATGTATTATAGAAACCGCAGTCAGCGACTCATAGCTTGACGGCCTGCGTCAGGACCAGCGAATCAGAGCTGGTCAAGACCGCACTCCACCTCTACGTGGTGGTCCTGGAAACAGTCTGCAGCAGTGCAGTCTGGCTGAGCGAGTGTGGATCGCAATGGGAAGGCAAACCCGGACCTAAAAAATGCCGTGCAGAAGTCGGATGTGTCGACCGAAAGGTGCAGATATCACAGCTTAGGCGTAAACAGACACAACGCAACCACCGTCCTTTTCAGGACGAACGAGGAAGAAGAGGAAGAAGAAGAAGTATCTCTCCCTTAGCCATATTCAGTGTCCTCACAATGGGTGCTCTCGAAGCTAGCTTGTCAGTTCACTCCTTGCCGCGCACACCTGTATGACCAGCACAGTGTTTTTCCTGAAGACTCGAGGCTTCTATGGATATTTTCCATTCATGTCGTAGCCATCCATTTTGGACCTCTGAAGCATGGGTTAACTGCCCTGTTTAATTGAGTTTTAGTCTGCCAACTAAGAGCTGCAGTTGCTGCCTTTATCTCAACTCTCAAGCTGGAGGTTGTTGTCATGTAAACTCCGTTCTGTTCAGCGATAATCTTGCCCTTTATTCTAACCGAGAAGCCCCATCCTGATTTCTCACTACGGAGTACAGATCTATGTACACAATGGCACCATCATCCCCAGCATGATAATTTATCAGTTGATCCATTTCCCGCTATGTCCTCCAATAGGCCCAAGTTCTGCACCCTCTACCAAGGCTGATGATGACTTGCCGGTAGTTAGTCCAGTTCTCATCTGGCTTACTCCACTCTTCCCCTTTGAATATATTTTCAATTGTGGTTACATGCTTAATCGTTGCCTCTGCCTGTGCCATCCATGACATCACCCGCTTTATTCTAGATTCCTTAATATCAGCTATGTTTCCATGCAGGGAGTGCCTTTTGTCTGTGGTTACTCGCGTATAGGCTTGTGACTGGGTCATCGCATATCTGGATCTAATCAGTAATCCAAGCATGTATCGCATCATCACGATGGGGGTAACTTGCGTACAACCAAAGACTACACGCATCCGTTCATTTTGAATGCATTCCAATAATTCACATTGTGATATTACAGCGTGAGTTTTTTCCCAGATCATACTCGATGACTGGCATGTCTAGCTAATGATACAGGAGAAACAGTAGTCTATGTTCCAGGTGTGCTGCGGTCATTGCTTTTTAGGGCTGTTACACTTCTGTATGATTAGATAAACATGGTACGTGTGATAACCCGCGGTCGAATGTTATTCTGAGGTATTACCGCGTGTCATGTCTTTCAATTTTTTCTGCCCATTGAAAGTAACGTGTCCTGGAACATCTGCTTTCAATGTGGAGTTGCTCAAGGAACACCACAGCATACATGCTTTGTTGGGATTGACCTTGGAGCCGGTGTCCTCGCACCATTTGATCACCTCATGTAGTGACCATTGTATGCTACTGACCATTTCCTGTCAGTCAGAACCAGTCCTGTAAATGAGTATGCCATCTGCAAAATCAATGTTCGTCCCAGCCCAGTTGGCTGAATGGTGGCTACTTTTGCTGCGTAGATGTTAAACAGCACTGGTGATAGTGGATAACCCTGTGGTAGTCCCGGACAAATACGCATAGGTTCTGATGTCCATGTTCCCAAATGAAATGCAAGTTATCTCTCTGTTAAGGCAGCTGCTATCCATCTGGTTTGCCAAGGGTTAACACCGCTAGATATTACACAGTTCATTAAGGTTTCAAAGTTCACACTGTTATAAGCATCCTCTAGGTCAATTGCTACAGCAACCGTTTCTAATTTACCCTGGGACCCCTCGTACACATCATAAGCAAATGTTCCAGCATTACCCTATGTTGCTTTCATGGGCTTATAGTTCCCAAAGGGGTATCAGGAAGGATGTGTGCATTTTCGAAGTGGCTCAGTGCACAACGTCTTCTTCAGGAATGAGGTCGAAATTTAACTCACATCTTATTTCATTCTCAAAAACTTTATATTAATTTTTATCACTCAACTTTGTCACCTTCATCGGTTTGGGCTGAATATCGGTCAAATAATGCTCCTCCCTTCTCTTCATCCATCTTTGGCTTATTCCTGTCGAGCTTTTAATGTTGGAGATGGGTTGGCTTATATTTTTCATTTTCATTCTTCTGTGTATGGACCAGAATTTATGTAGTTTTTTTTGTTTCTGTGCCTGCCTGTATGCTTGACCTCTTTTGCCAAGCTTTTATTTTGGAACTATAATTAATGATAATTGTAAAAAAAAAACATGCAAACTTCACTGGTTTAGCTATGTGTCAAGATCAGATGTGTTGTTCAAAACTACTTAAAGTAACAGTCTCAGGAGCAAGGGAAGGAATAGGCTAAAGATATGCTAGACAGATAGTATTCAGAAATGGACAGGACAAAAACATTCACACCAGACAGATACACGTGGAAACAAATAATAAAATATTCAGCACTATGTGGTGCCGCAGTGACCTCATGGATTATGGGTAGCAGAAAGGAAAAAAAATCAATTTAATGATGGTCTGTTAAGAGAAGCCATATTACAATGATAAACTGTGGGTGCGTCCAATTGGCTAAGGGATGAGAGCGCTCTTCTCTCACGGCAGTTACCAGGATCGAAACCTCATGGTTCAGCTGTAAATAGGTACCTGACTCTGCTCTTGAGGTAGGGAAGGGAAAGGTAGCGAGGAAGGGAACTGGTCACCACAACTCATAAAGTATATTTATAATATATGGTGAAGTCACTAAAACTTCACTCACTTGCAGCAGTTTCTGCTATGGGACTACCTTTACCCTTAAAATATACATATATCTGATGTCACTTTAACATTACATTAGACTTGACTTTAACATGTTGCTGCTACTGTTTGTAATGATTTAACTAAGACTGGTTATTTCTGCTGTTTCTCAGCATAATTCATGATTTCAACCATTTTTTTTATTGGTTTCTGTCCTTTTTGACAGATATAATATTCCATCTAACCTTGTCGATTTGTAACATTTTTTACAGATGTGTGACAGGAAATTGCCCAAACAGCCCTAGTGCTGACAGTATGTTCATCAATGAGAATGTAAATGGCAACAGGCGACAAACATTCCCCATGCACGCGAACCCTGGCAAGCAAAATGTGCGATCATACCACACGAGTCTCCTCTCTAGCGTTCTTAAAACCTTGGGCGGGTAAAACCAATTTAAATTGACTCTGGGTTGCCAAACACATCTCTCAGCACTGATACATATTCACAATCTTACGGTTGTTACAACTGAGGGTGTTTTGTTGTCTCATACATTAGACATATAACAATGAATGCAAACTGTCATTAGAGTAGAGAACAATGTTAGTTACCACAGCATACAATGATGACAAACCAACTGTAAAAATGTCATCCCTTATTTAAAAAGAAATTTAAACTGCAGCTTCATCACTTTCTATTTTCATCAGGTGGTTACCGTTTTACTATTTCTCAGATCACAAATATATTCAAGGAATTCATGTTTAAGAAAAGTCATTAATGTTACCAGAAGAAATAGATAGAGAAAAGGTGAGAACAGAAAAAGTGTAGGAATTCTTGTGTGTTGGTTCTTCCAGGCTGTAATTTATCTGCCGTTTGTTGTGTTGTTTAATATCTATGATGTTTGTAATGTATCTTCTTTCATGATACTATATTGCCCTCTCTCGCTATTGACATTATTTTAAATGTATCTACTGGACGTTTGTTGGTTTTGAAATGGTAGTTTTTTATTTGTTTGTTTTTGTTTTTAATTTTTAAATTCTTGTACTGATATTGCACAAACATTTTGCAGCGAAGCGTAGTGGGGAACTGAAGTTTACGTTCTTGACCCAAGTGTGTGACATTGGCTACTGTCAGACCTTCTTGTTGTAGAATGTCTGTGATGTTGTCTCTTGGTCTTCCACAAGAAACTAGATCTTCTACTGTTACATGTGTGCTGTTACATATGTGCTGTTACATCTGTGCTGTTACATGTGTGCTGTTACATGTGCGTAACGGTAATTGTCAGGCTCTATTCTCATGAGATGGCCAATTATCTTGAATTAAGTATATAGAAAGATAGAAAATTAAGTGGTTTGGCCATCTCATGAGAATAGAGCCTGACAATTACCGTTACGCACATGTAACAGCACACATGTAACAGCACAGATGTAACAGCACATATGTAACAGCACACATGTAACAGTAGAAGATCTAGTTTCTTGTGGAAGACCAAGAGACAACATCACAGACATTCTACAACAAGAAGGTCTGACAGTAGCCAATGTCACACACTTGGGTCAAGAACGTAAACTTCAGTTCCCCACTACGCTTCGCTGCAAAATGTTTGTGCAATATCAGTACAAGAATTTAAAAATTAAAAACAAAAACAAACAAATAAAAAACTACCATTTCAAAACCAACAAAAGTCCAGTAGATACATTTAAAATAATGTCAATAGCGAGAGAGGGCAATATAGTATCATGAAAGAAGATACATTACAAACATCATAGATATTAAACAACACAACAAACGGCAGATAAATTACAGCCTGGAAGAACCAACACACAAGAAAAACAGCAATGTAATATGCTATATAGAATGATGAACATTATTTATCCTAATTATAAACCACATAGGGTTAAGCCGGGTATCCTGTGCACACGACAAACACCAGCATTTTTCAAGAGCATGGTCCAGAAACCAAACCAAACCAGCTTCGTGGCAAGAGCAAAAGGAAAAGGTGCAAGTGAAAGTAATTTAAGGAAATCTTTTTTCCCAAGTAACCTAATATAAGATCTTTAAAGGATATTTCACTGTAAACTTTACAAGACGATCTTGATATACTGTGGCTTTATGCTGCTGATAAGAAGCTGTTAAATCATTACGTTTATGTTACTAGCTGTAGAATACATTTAATCTGTCCTCAGCAATTATCATCATGGCAATGATGATACTGAATAAAGGCTTCAAATTTACACATTTTTTGCTTTGTTTTTCTTTTTTACATTGATATTTATATTTTTGCCCGTGTTGTTCCCGGAGGTTGCTCATTAGTCAAAGAAAGTATATGATTATTTCTCCCTTAGGCATGTTGTACTAATATGAGGTTGTGTATTGGGCTGGCAACTTCATCATGTAAAACTAACTGCTACAGAAACCCCTGCTACAAGAGCATGTGAATGACTAGTGCAGGCTTCCTGTAAAGTGTTTCAGTTACCATGGTAACTCCATGCTCCATAGGGAACAAAAAGGGAAATAATTTATATTTTTAACGATAAAAGTGTAATATTTCTCCATTCTTAAACCACAGATGGTGGTCAAGTTGTTTTATCGTTGAACCAGATTTAACGAGAACACACAGGGGAAGGAAAGTTGTAGGCAGGCCAAAAAAAAAAAAGTTGGAGAAGAGTGGCTGAAAAGTAAGCTTAAGAATATGGACAGAACTTAAGAATATGATCCAATACATGCATCAGTGGTGTCATAAGAGGTTTTGATGTTACTAAAATATAGGCTATTCTGGACAAATAGATGTATCAGAGGATACCAGGATAGTGCCAGATAAGAGACTGGTCTTATAAGTAGTACTCCCTTCTCTGAAAAGAGCAAGGGTGTATAGACATCAAGATGGGGTCAAGCTATGTAAGTTCCCAGAGAAGATGATGATGATGAACGCTGAGTCCCTAACTGCTACCTCTTTAGATCCCAACTTGAGTAATGATTATCTGGGTTGTTTTATGTGGCAAATTGTCTAGGGTAATTTATTTAATATAACAGTTATTAATTTAAAAAAAACAGAACTTTAACTTTAATAAAACTATTAAGCAAGACTGTATGAAATTGTATGTACAATTTAATTGTCCTGAACCTCAATCTTTTCAGGTCAGAAATACTCAAAAGCAATAAAATTATATGTACACGTCAAAATAAATATATTGGAAAAACTGTTCCATGTTCGTAGAGTGTTCACTGGAATACCTGCACATACAGTTTATGTTCATATGAGCGATAACGTCTGCTATTACTAAGCGGTAAGTTCTCTTGATTATTTTGATGGTCTTATCTATTCATCCTAAAAAGGATTGTAATCCTAGTTTGATTACTCTTGGGTGAATGATTGGATAAACTGACACCGGCCTTTATAAAGGACTTATCTTCGAATGTTGTTGCTGCTATTCATATACCACTACAGGATCACAAACTTAGTAGCTCCTGACTGAGAAGATGGGGTCTGGCTCCAGTTGTATTAGGACCTCTCAACTCCCACACTTCCTCTCAATTGAATACAGCCACGAGGTAATTTCGTGATATAACCTGGAATAAAAGGACAACCACATTGATATGGTTGTATCTTCTTATCATTGAAGAATGCAAAGGCGTCACACTAGAACAACACATTGATAAGGGTTGAATGATCATAACGCTGGGATATTCAATAGATGATGTAGAATAGTCAACTCGAACCGACACAGTGTTGGGTATACAGGTCACCTTGTCCATAAAGTATTGAGGCCCTGACAAGTAATGTTGACATTGAGTGAGAGTGTAAATGTCAGTTACGCGAATGAATGGACTGTTCTGTAGAGTTGACAAGTAAACCACGCACTCACTCACTCATAGCTAGAAGTCAATGACGTAGACTACTGTAGACGTTTTCATACATTTAATGTGACACACACTCTGACAGCACGGTTACAGTTACTGGACCAGGTTGGCAAAAACATCGTATACTTGAAAAAATGGTCTACAACATCAAATAGGCATTCGTGTCGAATGTAGATACAACTGAACTTTAGTAGCCAAGCACTCAGAGTTCTAGTTGTCTGTCATCTCAGGCCCTAACTGACTAATCGCATCAGTTAATGCTAGCAAATGTTTATCATCAATGGCTCCCTGACAGAACCTCTTCTAGCGAAGTATTTCAGGCCGTAAATTTAGCAGGCTTATTAGACGACAATCTTCAACCACCAGTAATGGGTTTTATAGTAGACAGATCTCTGTATCATCATCAGATAATAAGGACATTCCGGTTCTCCGATCGATAATCCGCTAGACAAAAGCGGGGTCCAAAATGGCTCTATCTTGGGTGAGCTGCGCTCACACCGAAGATGAGTAATGAAGCATAATTAAAGGCTCTGTTCATTACACAAATGTACCTGTTGGGCTCTGCATATCCTATAATACATAATGCTGCGTACATCAATTATTTAGTGCTGCTAGTTAACATGTCGTCTTTATATATATAGTCAATCAAACACATGGACGGACGATAGCACGTCTGCACATCTAGGCATAGAACAAATTCAGAAAATGTCTTCTTTACCTTGGTCTTAGAAAAATCACACTAGCAAATAGCACACGCCATCTCTTGGCGTTAAGAATAAACACTGGGGAGAATCCCTGACATAATAGTCATACAGAGAAACTATCTCATTCCCCAGAATAAGACCACAGAGACCAATCTCCGGACTTCCCTTGTCCGAACAGCATTCAGCAAAACCAACATGACGGACGTCTCTCTCTCTCGACACCTGCGCAGAAGCGCGTGACCCCCAGAGTTCAGCTCAAGATGGGCCAACGTAAATCATAGTATTCATATAAGACCCAAGAGAAAGTAACAGACATAATAAAATATAATATCAAACCAATCAAGGGTTATTTCCCTTTGACTATCAAATAAATACTTTTGACTATTACATAAAGTGTTCCATCAAACAGACAGACATTACTTTAAACTTGTATTGCCTACCAACGAATCTGTGCGTAACAGACTACTACACCCCCCGGGAAAAAAATGAAACTTTTTTTTAAGTACATCTAGGAGCAACATACAATAGGCTCACAACGCACGAATAATACGCAGATGAGAAATATCAGTAATTTATATAATGCCCAATAGGCTAAGTCGACGAATAGATCGACAAGCGAGAATATATCTCAACATCTCAGAGAAAGTATTTCTCTAAGTATAAATATTTCCAGAGAGGTGTCACCAACTTATACTACAATACTGGCAATATCAAAATCCATACAAAAAATTCATACAATAATTCCATATTAGGTACTTTGAGTTTATAATTACCAAGGAATAAAAAAAATCATCAAAGGACCTACGGTAAATATACATTAATGAACCGCTAAGTGGTGATACAATAAATATATCATATATTACAAATGTGTACATA
The DNA here is from genome assembly GCA_024509875.1 of Oreohelix idahoensis. Lineage (NCBI taxonomy): Eukaryota > Metazoa > Mollusca > Gastropoda > Stylommatophora > Oreohelicidae > Oreohelix > Oreohelix idahoensis. Next base: position 97,827 of record JAMPIV010006430.1, read on the forward strand.
TTTTGATATAGAAAAGAACTATTTTAGAGTTAGACGTATTAGGTAGTCCAAGACATAACAGTTAAGTGGAATCATGTGGGCATCTACCGTCACAACGAGATCTATCACCAGTACTGTTATTTGCTTTGTTGCAACTATTGTTCTGGTTTGACCCGCAGTTTTCACAACAGCGATTGTGATTTTCCCTTTGTTGAAAATATCTACCAGATTGATGTTGTTTTCTTTGTGAACCATTATGATAGCTAGAATAGTTTTTATTGTGGCTATCCTTCCGAAAGTTACCAAATTCGTTGGAACCATAACCACCAGGGCTATCAGATCGCCTCCAATTCCTAGAAGACGATCCTCTTTGGCATGAATCAGTTTGATCCTGTCCAAAGTTAGGCTTACTTTTCTTAGCGAAATTCTTTTTATTTTTGCCTTTGGCAATGTGTTTGAAAGGAGCATCACACTGTCTGTGTTGAGTATGATGAGTAACAGGGATAATAGGGTTCTTATTGTTCTGAACATTATCGTTCTCATTTCGGGAACTAGTACTAAAAGTTTTATTCCCCGATACAAATTTATCAGAAATTTGCGAAGTCAATGCTTGATTCGTTAGGGGAGACTTATTATGACATTTTTCAATGTTGTTACCCTGATCTGAAGGACTAACAATATGATTACTTTTGTTCTTTGTTACAAGTTTATCAGGACTGACTATCACAGTCGGATTACTCTTATTGGCCTGACGCCAACAATCATTCCTATTAGAGGCAGCATCGTTATTACGTGGGAACCCATATTTGCCACGAAAGGATTTGCTTGCATTGAGTGCATGTGGCTGACTCTTTGCATTAGCAACATGTTGACCATCAGGTTTATGTTGAAATCTATCCACCTTGGTAGTAGATAACATCTTATTGTATAAAACAATATTCAATAAACCGTCAACTCTTTTACGAAGTTTTGTAACTTCCATTTCTGTCATAGCTTTCTCTCTAGCAACAGCTATATGCATTTTCTCATTGGTTTTAACTTCTCTATTATAATCCAACCTTGTAACATGTAACTGAGAAGCCAAAGTCTTCTCCTTAACAATAGTATCTTTAAGATCCTTTCTTAATATTGTCATCTGAGATGTAGCTTCTAAAACCTTAGCCTTCACTTGAACAAGTTCAAGTTTGAGTGCTTCCATAGCACTATGATGAGTAGTCATAGGTTCATCCACTTTCTCATACTTCCCTGGCTTCGCCCTCAACTGTGTTAACTCCAGTTGTAGTGCCTGAATCTCACTACCCTTACTATTTTTAAACTTATTAATCTCTTCACGAGATTCCACCTTCCTCCTTATTGCAATATCTCGCACAAGATTCACCTCACTTCTTAACTCCAGAATTATTTCTTCATAAGACTTCTTGTCTTGACTGACTTGAGCTTTTAATTTGCAACACATATCTTGCGCACTAGCAAGTTCCAAGTTTGATTTATGTAAGTCAAACTCATGTCTCTTAGTTTCAATCTTTAATTTCTCATAGTCCAGTTTGACTTGGTTTAGCTCATTATTAAGAGACTGTTCTTTACAAAGATGATTGTTCTACATTGAGCTCACTTCATCTACCTGGCTATCCAATAATTGTTATAATGAGATTATCTCATCCTCTAATTCTTTTTTCTGTGTAAGAGAGAATTCACCAAATTTCTTATTGTCCGCTATCAATTCCGCCACTTTACTCTTCAGTATAGAATTTTCACAATTCATTGCTGATAACTTATCAGTAAGAGCTTTCTTATCACTTTGAAGCTCATTTATCGTTTTTCTCAGCTCCACAGCTAAGAGTTTATCTTCATGTTCTCTCTGCCGCTGAATTTTTCTCTCCTGAAATTCTTCAATTTCCCTGTCTAACTTTTTATCCTCAGCCTCCTGAACCTTGTTATATTCGCTCATTACAAATTCTTCCAATTTATCTCCAGTCATGCCAAGGGCTTTCCATTGCGTGATAAAGTAGTCTAAAGTCGCCATAATGTTTAATAATATGTGACTAGTTACTTGAAATAATAATGCAATCTATTTCGAAGTAAATGGAAACAAGTTCTTAATAAACTTGATTAATCAGCTCACTTTATCCAAATCTTTGTGGGAAACAAGCCTTTATTAAGGTCTTGTATAATCAACTGTATAATAATGATAATAATCCACCACCAGTTGATTTTATACCACAAGTGCACTACACAGCTAATATTGCATCATCAAATATATTCATAAATAGCATATGTCAACCAACAACATAATAGTATATGTCAACCAACAACATAAACAAAGGACAATCATAGAAGATAATACGAAAACATTCGCAGAAATCAAATAAATCGATTAGAAAAACTAAAGAAAAATATCACAGAGCCTGTGATGACAACCGCGAAGAAAAATAAACAATACAAATGACGTGACAGTGTATAAATATAAAGTTGTATATAACTAAATGAAAGAAAGGTGAGGCGAACATATACAAACAAATTTAATCAAAACTAAAGAACAGAAAAATATAACAAAAACAACGAAAAAAAGCACACCTCGTCACAACTAAACGAAAATAGCAACATTTGTTGCTAGCAAATTTTCACTTAAGAAAATTGCACCTAACGAATGCTATTATAGGACCTCTATATCGTGGTATACCCTATAATAGTCACCGCCCAACCTTAATCCCGCATAAACAAACACAACAATATCACATGTAAACATATAAATATAAATACATAAATCATGTAAATAGAATGTGTTGCAGAGAAGGCTCAGTTATACAATATAATGGTACAGTTTCCAATCAAAATGAACTGCCACTTTAATACATAATTAATTCTGGCCTTAAGTTCAATAAAGTTTAACACTATATAGCGCAATGCAGGAAGATCCACCGTTGAAAGAAGGATTTCTCAGTTATATTGCCATGTACCTCTTGATAACACAGTCAAATATACGATCCAACACTGATGTGTAATGTTGTCTGTTTTATGTAAACAATGTCTGTTCAACAAGCGCTGACCTAGTTACTGCCTCTGGTTGACAGGTCAGGTCACGTAACGAAACTGCTGATTAGCTGACATCGCCTGTAAACTTGTACTGCTGGTGTTCATGTGTGTCGTATGCGGCCACAGGAAACGATCTGGTATCAGTAGCTGACTTCTCAATACTGTCCACTGTGAAGGTTAGACCCAGAAATCTGGCCTACCACATTGATATGGTTGTATTTTCTTATCATTGAAGAATGCAAAGGCGTCACACTAGAACATCACATTGATAAGGGTTGAATGATCATAACGCTGGGATATTCAATAGATGGTGTAGAATAGTCAACTCGAACCGACACAGTGTTGGGTATACAGGTCACCTTGTCCATAAAGTATTGAGGCCCTGACAAGTAATGTTGACATTGAGTGAGAGTGTAAATGTCAGTTACGCGAATGAATGGACTGTTCTGTAGAGTTGACAAGTAAACCACGCACTCACTCACTCATAGCTAGAAGTCAATGACGTAGACTACTGTAGACGTTTTCATACATTTAATGTGACACACACTCTGACAGCACGGTTACAGTTACTGGACCAGGTTGGCAAAAACATCGTATACTTGAAAAAATGGTCTACAACATCAAATAGGCATTCGTGTCGAATGTAGATACAACTGAACTTTAGTAGCCAAGCACTCAGAGTTCTAGTTGTCTGTCATCTCAGGCCCTAACTGACTAATCGCATCAGTTAATGCTAGCAAATGTTTATCATCAATGGCTCCCTGACAGAACCTCTTCTAGCGAAGTATTTCAGGCCGTAAATTTAGCAGGCTTATTTGACGACAATCTTCAACCATCAGTAATGGGTTTTATAGTAGACAGATCTCTGTATCATCATCAGATAATAAGGACATTCCTGTTCTCCGATCGATAATCCGCTAGACAAAAGCGGGGTCCAAAATGGCTCTATCTTGGGTGAGCTTCGCTCACACCGAAGATGAGTAATGAAGCATAATTAAAGGCTCTGTTCATTACACAAAGGTACCTGTGTGTTGGGCTCTGCATATCCTATAATACATAATGCTGCGTACATCAATTATTTAGTGCTGCTAGTTAACATGTCGTCTTTATATATATAGTCAATCAATCACATGGACGGACGATAGCACGTCTGCACATCTAGGCATAGAACAAGTTCAGAAAATGTCTTATTTACCTTGGTCTTAGAAAAATCACACTAGCAAATAGCACACGCCATCTCTTGGCGTTAAGAATAAACACTGCGGAGAATCCTTGACATAATAGTCATACAGAGAAACTATCTCATTCCCCAGAATAAGACCACAGAGACCAATCTCCGGACTTCCCTTGTCCGAACAGCATTCAGCAAAACCAACATGACGGAGGTCTCTCTCTCGACACCTGCGCAGAAGCGCGTGACCCCTAGAGTTCAGCTCAAGATGGGCCAACGTAAATCTTAGTATTCATATAAGACCCAATAGAAAGTAACAGTGATAATAAAATATAATATCAAACCAATCAAGGGTTATTTCCCTTTGACTATCAAATAAGTACCTTTGACTATTACATAAAGTGTTCTATCAAACAAACAGACATTACTTTAAACTTTGATACCAACGAATCTGTGCGTAACACACATTCCATGTAGAAGTCTGCCTTAATTCACTCACCCACAAACAACATCAAGTCTTACCCTTTCTCAGTGATTGTGCTAACAAGTTGCACAAGACCTAGAATTTCCTTGCCTACAGTACGTTACGGAAACAACAATAAATGGAAAAAAACTTTGCTGCGGGATGGAAATTCGGAGTCTGTGGCTCGTATGACTGTCAGTGGTGAAAGCCGAAAGGAAGCCACTGACATGAAAACGGACGTCCTGACCGCAAAACAGGATACAAGAATAGGTTTTTGGAATGTCAGGACAATGTACGAGACAGGTAAACTAAGACAGGTCACGGCAGAAATGAGAAACTATAGGTTACACATTCTAGGGATAAGCGAGAGCAGATGGACAGGGGCAGGAAAAGTTAAAACAGCAACAGGAGAAACAGTACTTTACTCTGGAAGAGAGGATGGACAGCACAATGAAGGCGTAGCCATTATTCTACAGAAAGGAATAGAAAGGACATTACTGGAATGGAAACCCATCAACAACAGACTGATAAGATTAAGATTGAGAGGGAGATTCACCAACACTACAATAATACAATGCTACGCACCAACGAATGATAGCGATGAGGAGGTCAAGGATGAATTCTATCAACAACTGCAGAAAGAAATGGAAGATACACCTAGATATGATCTTGTTATAGTAATGGGAGACCTCAATGCGAAAGTTGGTACACACAATACATATAATGAAAGAACAATGGGGAAATGCGGCAGCGGAACAGCAAATGAAAATGGGGATAAACTAATAAGTTTCTGTAGCATTAACAACCTGGTCATTGGAGGAACACTCTTCCCACATAAAGAAATTCACAAATTAACATGGGAATCACCAAATGGTCGGGACAGAAACCAGATAGACCACATCATGGTTAACGGTAGATGGAGACATGCATTACAAGATGTGAAGGTAAGAAGAGGTGCAGATGTGGGAAGTGATCACCATTTAGTAGTAGCAAAACTGAAAGTGAAATTAAGAAGGGCTGCACCAACTGTAACTACACAGAAAAGGTTTGACATCAGCAAATTGAAGGACTCCCTTACCAGAAAAGCTTTTGCGGCCGACATAAAGAAACGATATCAATTTGCCAAAAGTCAGGAAAAGACATTGACTGATGATATAGACCAGAATTTCAACACCATTTCAACAATATACAAAGAAAGCAGCAAATCATGCTTGGGATTCCAGGAAAGGAAGAAGCAAGACTGGATAACACCAGAAACATTAAACACCATAATGATGAGAAAGGAAATGAAAAGAAAGAAAACAGAAGCGAAGTCCCCCAGGTTAAAGCAACTATATAGCGAACAGTACAGTCAGCTGGACAAGGAAGTTAAACGCCAAACCCGAGCCAACAAAAGGAATTTCCTAGACGATCTTGCAAGACAGGCAGAGGAGGCAGCACTGAGAAATGAAAAAAGCACAGTATACAAAATAACTAAATTCATCAGCGGAAAACGAGGTGCAAATAATATTACATTAGTAAGAGATAAGCAAGGTACTCTCATCACGACAGCAGAGGGACAGGAAACAAGATGAGCAGAGCACTTCAGAGAAACTCTGAACAAGGAACCACCAGAGACACAACTGAATGTTCCTGAAGCTGAAAACGATCTAGATGTGAATACAGACATTACACGAAAAGAAGAAATCATCACAGCAATCAAAGGGTTAAAGAACGGCAAAGCTCCGGGCCATGATAACTTAAATGCAGAGCTATTTAAGACAGACCCTGAGCTAGCAGCAGAACTATTAGAACCACTATTTGCACAAGTCTGGGAAAACGGGGACAACACCATCAGAGTGGAACAAAGGAATAATTGTCAAGTTGCCCAAGAAGGGAGATCTTGCAGACTGCAATAATTGGAGAAGAATCACTCTTCTCTCAGTTCCCAGCAAAATACTAGGCAGGATAATTATACAGAGAATTTCAAAGGCAGTAGACCACAAACTGAGGAAGGAACAAGCAGGATTTAGAAAGAATAGAAGATGTGTAGATCATATATTCACTCTCAGGAACATTATAGAGCAGTGCTCAGAATGGCAAAGACAGCTTTACATTTATTTCGTAGATTTTGAAAAGGCTTTTGACAGCATACATAGGGACAGTTTATGGAAAATACTGAGGGCTTATGGAATTCCAAGCTGCATAGTGTCAATTATAAAAAGCCTCTATGCCAACTTTACGTGTAGTGTTGGGCAGAGCAACCTAACCTTTGAGGTGAAGACAGGAGTACGACAGGGATGCCCCTTGTCAACCACTCTATTTTTAACAGTCATAGACTGGGTGATGCGCCAGACAACAGAGGGCAGTCCAAGAGGAATAAGATGGACAACATTTTCTACATTGGAAGATCTGGAATATGCAGATGACATTGCACTACTAGCACATTCGCATCAACACATCCAGGAAAAAACGGATAGACTTAACAAGTTCAGCCAGCAGGTGGGCTTAAACATAAATTTAAAGAAGTCTGAGGTCATGACGCTCAATGTGAGCAACCATGAGCCCATATCAGTAAGGAATCAGCAATTGGTACAGACAGATACCTTCACATACCTAGGAAGCATAGTAACACCAGACGGCGGGGCAGGCAAAGACATCAACATCAGAATGAATAAGGCAAGAACAGCCTTCTTTAGCCTAAACAACATCTGGAAGTCCTCCCAATACAGCACAAGCACAAAATTAAGATTATATCAGAGCTGTGTGCTTTCTGTGCTTCTCTATGGTGCGGAATGCTGGAGAGTCACAGAGAAGGAAATGTCGAAATTGTCCTCCTTTCACACAACATGCGTAAGAAAAATTCACCGAATCTTTTGGCCGAATACCATCACTAACCAAGATCTGCTTACTCGTAGCAAGCAAGAGGACATGCACACCATCATAGCTGGCAGACGCTGGAGCTGGGTTGGCCATGTCCTCAGAAGAGACCCTGATGCCATCACAAGAACAGCTATGCTTTGGACCCCTGAAGGAAAACGAAAGAGAGGCCGACCAAAAACAACCTGGCGGAGGACTGTGGAGGCTGAGATGCAGGGAATGAACCAGAGTTGGGGCACTGTACGAAGGATGGCCACCAACCGTGCAAAGTGGAATCAATTTGTTGTTGCCCTACAAGACGCCACTAGGCGTGATGGCCACTGACTGCTTTGACGGTCGGCGGCTACGGATCAAAGAAGAAGAAGACAGTACGTTCAATGTGATCATTCTTTCTCTGTATTGATCCCCTGTTAGTGTCCATAGTCCATGCTTGGCTTCCGTACGATAATCAGGTTAAGTACAAAACAGCATGTGACCTATTGATTACTTTATTCTAACTTCTCCTGTACGTTTATTACATGATCTTTGAACAGTGTCTCACTCCAGACGAAATACTAATTTAAATCGCTACTAACACTTACTGTCGTAATTTGTTACCACATTTGCAAACACTATACACATTTTTTTCATTTCGAACATGTCTGCAAAACTACTTACTTTCTTACTTAGTCGTTCCCCTTCTACCGTGAGGTGTAGAGGTTTGGAAGAGAGAGCGCCAGACTATCCTATCGGCTGTCTTCCTCCTGGCCTGGTTCCATTCTAGTCCTCGGTCCTTCAAAGATTGTCTAATGTTGTCCTCCCAGCGGACACTGGGTCGTCCTGGGGGTCTGGATCCTTGGCTCTTTTTTTCCCATGCTTGTCGTGGTAGCCGATCTTCTCCCATTCTGCAGACATGGCCAAACCATCTTAGTTGGGACTGTTCTACTTGGGTCTGCAGGGGGTGGGATTTAAGGCCTTGATGTATCGTCTGGTTGCGTACCATGTCTCTTCTTGTTACTTCAACCACCTTCCTCAGATACCTCATTTCTGAGGTTTGGATCTGGCTTTTGTGGGTTGTAGTCATTGCCCATGACTCGCATCCATATGTCAAGACTGGGAGATAGGTGAAGCGGTATACAGCCATCTTCGTTTTCTTACCAACCTCTCTCTTGCTGAGGAATCCTCGATTTATGGCCTGAAAAAGACTCCCAGCTGCTGCTTTTCGAGTGGCCAACTCTTCTTTGATGCCTCCCTTTCGGTCAATAATAGCTCCGAGGTATTTAAAGTGGTCTACCTGCTCTAGGACCTGTTCTCCCAGCTTAATCTGATGTCTTCTTTCTTCTCGTGATATCACCATGGATTTTTTTTAGAGCTGCTTATGACCATCCCTCTCTTCTCCAGCTCTTCCTTCCAGACTTGCAGGTTGAATTGGAGATGTGCCTCTGATTTAGCAATCAGGGCAACATCATCAGCAAATGCCAGCTCCGAAATACAGACCTGTCTCATCTTCCAGTACCCCAGTGAATACTTTCTTGTTCTCTCCTTACATGCCTTAATGACATCTTCCATGAGGAGAATTTAAAGGTAGGGTGACAAGATATCACCTTGTTTTACGCCAGTGGTGGTCCTGAACTCTTTTGACTTATGGTTTGCTGTTCTCACATAATTTCTGCAAGACTTGTAGAAGCTCTGTATAGCATGAATCAGAGGTGCTGGAATGTTCTCCCTTGCCAAACAATCCCAAAGTTTGCTCCAGGGAACCCTGTCAAACGCCTTTTCCAGATCTACTGCAAAACTACACCCATTCATAAATGGGTCAGTATGGCACAACACATTGGTTTCACTTTCCACTAGCACTCGAACAAATAGTCTGGTTAATCACAGGTTAGCAAAATATGCAAATAAATATATCTTTCTTACCCACAGGTAAATATATTCACACACACTCAAGCTGAACTGGCATTCTAAGAGATCTTAGAACTGCTTTCAGAACAGAAGGCAAAGACTTGTTCTTTTGGTCTTTCCAATGCTGTCAGCTCGGTGCAGATTTTAGAATCGAATGGCCCTGATAGTACCACCTTATTACTATTTATAGAACTACATCCGCCCAATCAGAGGAAAAGTCAAAAAGGTTATTTTTGGGACTTGTGCCTTGTGCGGTTCTGAGCGTGTTTGTATAATCTGACTAATTTTAAATATTTTATATTACAGTTATTAGAGGACCGATTTTAGTTATCAAAAGTGATAATTAAATGGCCAATGTTTCTCTATCGCTCTATATGGATATTCCTTAGTTATTTCTTTGCATTTTAATCTGGGTAATTTTTAAGTAATTAAATTTGGCATTACCCAGATGTGAAAATATCACTAAAATAAATTTTTCTACTACAATAAAACTGTATCATGCGTGAATATTTATGCTTATGTGTTAAGCAATATCAGCGCTGTAATTTGAGATATTTCCTTCTGGTTAACTATCTTTAGTTGTTAAGAAATAAAATATCTTCGTTCGGTCAAAAACCAAAAAAGGCATTGTTACCAAGTTAAAAGGTTTCTTTATCCTTACCGAAAAAAAGAAGCACTCTGATTGGTGGTTAAATTTGTACTAGGCTCTTAGATAATTTTAGGTGGGCGGTAACTTTTGACTTGGTTCCTAGACAAATTCAAATACACTAGATACATTTTTGGCGGTAAATTTGACTGGGTTCTTAGACTGCTTCAAATACTATAGTTAGTTTGGGGCGGGGAATTTGAGCGTGGTGTAAGACAGATTCGAATTTTACGAAAAGTGGTGAGGAACAGTTGTAGCACAAATTAATGGATGGATGAAATTTACAACAGCGTTACTGCCACAGATGTCAAGTCAATGAGTCAATGCTCATTCATAAATACAACACATGTCAATTTCTTGTAGTCACCATAAACGAAAAACCTCCCCATCACTTGTCAAGTTTATTTGTATGTTGTACAGTTACAGACTAGATATGACAATAATAGCTCAGTGTGAAAAAAAACATTAAACATTACGGTGATGCGTAATTGTAGCGAAAGGTTTTTCTAGTATGATAATAGTGGTAGAGAAGAAGTAGAATCTGTCTCCAGAAAGGATGAAGATCCAGTGCCCGAGACGTACACTGGTATCACAAGTGAGTTACAGCTGTGAATACTCTGAGCTGGACAATAGATTTAGGCTTCAGAAGTATAAGTTGCTACTTTCGCTATTGTAACTCTATGTGATAATATAATTAATTAGAAAAAGTAACTCAAATTATAACAGTTAAAAATTTACCAAGTCAAATGAGTACAATTTCAATATTTATTATGTATATCTATATATTCTTGTAATGAGAAATGGGTGTTGGAAGAGGGTAAAATGTATGATTATTTATAGTTACAAATTTAATAAATAATAGAAAAAGTCTTGGATTTATCTTCCACTGAAATTACACAAAAGTTTGTCACAGTATCTCTTTGATATCTCTGGCTATCTAGTTCTCATCATAGACAGTCGTTTTAGAAACTGCTCACAGTGTTTGTTGGATGGATACACATAAAACTCATCTTTTATTAGCCACGTCGTCTCGAGGTTCCTGAGACACACTTGAATAAACAGACTGTCCTTCAGCCCGCCCTATAACTACGGGGGACTAAGGTGTTGAAGATTGGTTGACCTCTAGGCATCAGTTAGCAGGATCAACGGTCTTCAAGTCTTTAGTTTCTCGATCAGGAATGATCATAAAAACCTGGAACAAAAGGTAATAGGTGGCCATGGTGTTCCAACAATCTCACCACCAACTGCTGTTCATGATGCGACCATGTCTTCAGTGTTTGTATATAAATGAATGAATCATGGTAGTATGTTACAGAGATAGCATGATAAGATAATGTCTACTGTGCAGAATTAACAAAATACATGAATAAATCACATGTTATGATACATGGGTACGATATAACCTTTGCCTTCCACTTATGGATGCCGAGTCACTTATGTACTTGCTGGTATGTCGTAAGCTTCCACGCAAGAACTAGCCATGATATATTTGGCTAACCAATTAATGGTTATGCTTCCTGACAATGCCGGTGGAGGTTATCTCTGGTTAGCGTCATTCCCTTTTTATTATATCTGATACAATAAAATCGTAAATAAAATCTGAAATAAAATGATATTAGTCATACCTATCTCCTTAATAAACTTACATACCCTCTTAGGATTTATAAGCTCACGGTGAGACTATATTGGCTGAATTAAATCTGCCCTGCATGCAGCGTGAAAAAAAGAACTTTTCTTGCAGATGCTGTCTTCCAGTTTCTCACTCTGGCTTCTGGATTTGGTGTGTGTGATTTTCAACGCGCCGCTCTGCCCTTTTATATGTGTATATCTCACGTACGAGAAAGCACCTCCTAAGGTCCAAAAAGATTTTCGTTTAATCTCTCGGTTTGAGGCGATTTGAGGCAACCTGTGCTTTTCATGTACTTGTTTTCTCTTCTGTTCACTACACACTTATATCCTTCCTAGGTATCCTTTCATTTTCCCCATATGAAGCTTTCATTTTATATGTTTTATTGCCATCCAGTTAGGCATGTATGCATAATAAATTTTTAAAGATTATTAGCTAACTTTTAGCGTTTTGTGATGAAGATGAAAAATATTAATTATTTTTAAAACCATTTATATTTGAATAATATCCTTTTGGGTATAATTCATAGTCTATCTCCTTTAGTGAATTATTTTTATTTAATTGTATTCCAACCAGGCGTTCTCTTGTAGTTTTAAATTTAATGTCCAGTAAATGCAAACTTTTAAAGTCGGCCATTCATTCCTACAAGGTATATTCGCTATTTCCTACTTTCAGTAATACCGTTTGGCTAACCGTAATTCACATTTCCGTCGTCTTCAAACTTCAAAGCAAGATCCGCCGAGTGTTATTACTGCACTGTGTGTGTGTATGTGTGTCGCGCTACACAACAAAGCAAGAGGTACCAAATCTCGTTACAGTGCCTTCTTCTTTAAAACAGTGCATGCACAGTTAGCTTTTGGGTATCGCATGCTGCAGTTCCTCCTTTCTTTTCTGTATCTCTCTAGCTCGTTTGATAGGATGACGACTTAAAAAAATCGGGTCCAAGATTGTCCCGTCCTGCAATGTATCTCACATTGAACGAATATGGAGATAACAGTAAACTCCACCTTAAAAGTCGTGAATTTAATTTTTTAGACACTGCTAAAAACATCAAAGGCTGGTGATCACTTTCCACAATGAAGTGTTTCCCGTAAAGAAAAGGGGCAAATTTATTTATTGATCAGACCAAAGCGAGGCATTCACGTTCAACGGTAGAATAATTTCTTTCAGCTGTATTTAACTTTCTACTGGCAAAAGCTACGGGTAGAAGCATATGTGGCGGTGTCTCTGCCCGCTGTAGTAATGTTGCTCCGATGCCTACTGTTGCGTACATATTTTTTATATGTCGCACAGATTACAGTTGATACGATTACAAATGAAAATGTAACTATCTGTTTGATAAAAGGATATTTATTTATGAACTTACAACTTTTAAGAAAGGGGAATAACTCAGAATAGTAAATGTGTATTTTATTCTTTGAGTGATCGGTTCCTGTTTTGTTTCCGTGGATTGAACAAGCGGAGGAATCTAGATTTTCTATTATAGCTGGAAACAGATTGTTCTCGCTTAAGGTTTTGCAGGAATATTGAAAGTCCGAATCTAGGTTTACTGTTTGTCTGTTTGAGACGATTCCGTCTTATATCATGTTATCTTTGTGTGTCTGGGCTGGATTATTTTATTCTTACACTCTGAGCGGATGAAGATAGGAGAGTGTGTTCTTCGGTTATGGAGTCTGGCGGGACGCCAATGTCGAGCGGTCCAAAGTTTTGTGATCTCAAGTTATCATGGGGAAGAAGATTGTGTCTTCTAGGACTGTTTTAGTCTATGTGTTCCCCAGTATTGTTTCTATTACGCCAGAAAAGTGTTTTTGTGCTTGCTATTGATTCTTGGCCAAGGTAAACGTACTTTTACTGACTTCGTTCCTAGGCTTACGATGGGTTATGTTTAGGCCTACATGAATCTACTTATGTTCAGATGTCAGAACGACATATCGTTTAGCAGCACTAAGAATGTTTCTACACAGCAATTATGAGGACAGATAATGCTGATATTGGTGGAAACTTTGATATCCTTATGAAGTGAATCTTTCTAGAAGTTTTGTCATCTCACCGTTGTGTGAGCGATGTTAAGGACCAAGGAAGCCATCTTGGAATCCGAATTATTGTCAATCATTCATCAGAGAACAGGGTTGTCCCTTACTACCCGATAATGATCCAGAGATCACAGTTATGAAAGAAAGATCTATTATGGGAGATTTAGCATTTACTCCGAAGATATGTGCTGAATGCTATTTGAAAGAATCTACGCTAGAGTACAAGCTACACTCATGCTAAGAGAGATTCTGTACAAGAGTCACTATGAACATTATGTATAAACTGACGTGATCTGTCAGTACAACCTGATATATATATCTATATAGATGTGGATTAACTATAGAACTCTGAATGCTTGTCTACAAATGTTCCAGTATGAGGTTATCCAGCATGTATGCTAACTTAAGATGATACACCATTGATCAACACCATGCTGTTTATGTCGTCATGTGTTCCTGTAACCATACACGTACTGTTCCAGTGTGCGTCTCATTAAATATTATAAAAAGAACACAGTAGTTCCAGTAATCCTTGACTTCTACATGTGAGAGTATGAATATATTGTTACCAAGTTGTCAACTCTTCAGAACCATTCTACCATTCGCGTACAATGTACTCTCACTTCAATGTTTACACTACCCTGTGTAGGTCGAGTTGACCTGTGTCTGTCTTCACGGTGACAGCACCTCTTTGAATACAGCAGTACTACCAGCCATCATACTTTACAGTGAGGTTCTATACACCACACTCGATTCTTTACAGTGGAGTCGCAAACAACAGAACTTTACAGTGGTGTACTACAGGTGTAGTAAGAAATAACTTCTTTACAGCGGTGGCCACTATATCCATTACAAGAGACTGTAGTAAGAGAGATATCTTTACACCTACATTGCTAGCATCCGTTCTTAGTACGAATTCTTGTGTGAGATCGGGAAGGGCAAATATAGGTTTATTTGTCAGCTTATTTTTCAACTCTGTATAAGCCTGTTCACACTCCGCGGTCCATTGTATTTTATCCGGCTGGCCTTTTTTGGTTAAGTCGGTTAATGGCGCGCATAATGAGTTAAAATGGGGTATATATTTCTGATAAAACCCGCACAGTGACACAAAGGATCTTACATCCTTCTTAGTTTGTGGTCTTGGTGCTTTTCTCATTTTCTCTACATTCTTTGGGTCAGGAGGCATTTGCCGTGTAGAGATAGTGTGACCTAAAAATTCTAATGTCTCACATCCAATATGACACTTAGTTGGACGTGCTGTCAATCCCGTTTCTCTCAGTCTATCCAACAATATGGAGAGCGCTACTACGTGTTCCTCGAATGTAGTGGTAGCAATCAGAATATCATCCATGAAGTTGGTGATATGAGGATTTTGTAATGGTCCCAACAATTTTCTCATCATTCTGGAGAAGATACTTGGAGCATTCTTTAAACCAAATGGGAGTACATTGAACTCGTAATGTCCATCCGGTGTACTAAAGGCTAACAGTTTCCTAACTTCTGGTTTCACTGATATTTGGTAGTATCTCTTGCTTAGATCTACTTTTGAAAAATACCGAGCATTACTCAATGTAGCAAACAACTGATTGGTGTCAGGTAATGGGTCTACCTGAGATTCAGTGATAGCATTTAGTTTCCTATAGTCAATGCATAACCTGTGTTCACCACTAGGCTTCCTTAATAGCACCACACTTGAGCTGTAGGGAGATTCAGACTTTGAAATAATTTTCTCTTTTAAGAGATAGTCAATCTCATCCTTGAGTGCTTGTCCTTTTGCATAAGGTATAAGGTATGTCCGCATACAAACTGGTGTAGGGTCAGTAATCGTTATGTCATACTCTAACAGATTAGTACACCCCGGCTTATCTGTGAGTACATCAGCATGGATTTCTAACACCTACTGAACCTTTTTCCTCTGCTCAAGAGTTAAATGTTCACTCACATTAACCAGAGCATAATTTTCTGTAGTTGTTAGGGGGTATTCCATGGAGGAAATTGGTTCATCCTGCATTTCGGTTACAATGGCCAGGGTCATGATATGTGCAACTTCTGATGCTTCCCTGTCATAATACTTTTAAAGAAGGTTGACATGATATACCTTTTCCTTTCCTTTCTTGTCAATCTTATAGTTGGTTCTGGAAAGTTTTTCCAATATGACATAGGGACCCTGCCATCCAATTTGCATTTTATTATTGCTGCCGGGCAACAGTAACAGAACTTTTTCTCCCACCTCAAGTTCCCTATCTTTTGCTGTCTTATTGTAGTAAGCAGCCTGCTTCCTCCTGGCCTGTCTCAAGTTATCATTGGCCAGTTTCCAACTTGTTTTCAAACGAGATGTCAACTCGTTGACGTATTGGTATGAAGAAGTCACGGTTTCTTCTGCTTTTTCATCAGTCCATGTCCGCAACAATGCTTCCAGTGGACCTTTGATTGGTCGTCCAAACAACAATGTAGCTGGAGCCAATCCTGTTGAGTTATGGGGGACTTCCCTATAGGGAAATAGTGCTGAGGGTAAGTATGTGTCCCAAGTTTCAGGTTTCTCGCTAGCCAACTTTCTAAGGATTGAAATGAGCGTGCCATTGAACCGCTCTACTTGACCATTCCCTTTGGGCGTGGTACGGGCTACAGTGATAATGACTAGCTTGAAATATTAGTAGAAGAGCTATGTAACACTTCCAACCTTATATTCCTCCAAAACGAAAGATCCCCACCAACCCTCTACCATAAAGCTAGCGGAACCAGTAGCTGACCAGACCTAACACTTGTGTCTGCAGACCTCACCAACCGGTATAAATGGAGGGTATTGGAGGACATAGGAAGCGACCATCTACCCATCCTTACCACCATCTCGCAGGGTAAAACAAAAACGGAAACCAAAAGACAGCCGAAATGGAACTATGCTCGAGCAAACTGGGAACACTACAAACTCATATCAGACCAGCTCCTCACTGAAATAGACATGAACCAAGACATTAATACCTTGAACGATCAGATCTCTACAGCCATACTGCAGGCAGCCAAACAGGCAATCCCCAAAGGCAGCCGTGTCAAATACAGCATCTTCTGGAATGAGGAATTAGAACACCTAGTACAACTAAGACGCAAGGCACGGAAAATCGCTCAGAAAAAATCCTAGCCGTGAAAACAAAACCACATACAACAGACTCACTGCACAGGTTAAGCTAGCGAGCAGAAAAGCCAAAATGGAAACCTGGAAAGAAAAATGCGAAAACCTAGATCTAAATAAAGAAGGGAAGAAAGCATGGAAGCTCATTGACAGCATGGCAGGGACATCCCAAAAGAGAAACACAATCCCTATAAAACTTCCAAACAGTAACACAGCTACCTCCAACAGAGGGAAAGCACGAGTCCTAAATCGATTCTTTGCTGAAGTCAATAAAACATACAAAAGAGCCAATCTAGATAAAGCCATCAAGACACTTACAAAACGCATGCTAAAAGTCCACAAGCCTGTGGACAGCATCTTTGATCAGGAATTTACGCTAGCTGAATTGCAATCCAGTCTCCTAAAGACCAAACCCAAAAAAGCACCAGGGCCAGACCAGGTTACCAACGACATGATAGTCAAACTTGGGGAAAAAGGCTTGCTGACGATCCTGGAATTCATAAACAAGACGTGGAGAAGCAGTACTGTACCTACAGGATGGAAAACGGCTAACATTATCCCAATACTCAAAAAAGATAAACCACCAAGCGAAGTCAGTAGCTACCGGCCCATTTCCCTGACTTCGTGCGTTGGGAAAATGGCAGAACGTATGATAAATGCACGCCTCTATTGGTGGTTAGAGAAAGGAAAAGCCCTCCATCCAAACCAAGCAGGATTTAGAAGAGGAAGACAGACTGTTGACCAGGTAATCCGATTGGTACAACATATTGCCGATGCTTTCCAGGATAAAAATCATGTGGCCGCAGTTTTCGTAGACCTCAAGCAGGCATATGACAGAGTATGGAGAGACGGTCTATTTTTCAAGATGCAGAAGATAAGCATAGAAGGAAGAATGTTTCGTTGGATAAAAGATTTCCTCACAAATAGAACCATCTCCACAACGGTCAACGGAGCAACATCAGGGAAAAGAACCATCCAAGAAGGCCTCCCACAAGGCTCAGCCCTAAGCTGCACCCTCTTCCTCATATACATAAACGATCTGGCAGACTACCTTGAATTACCCAGCGCCTTGTTTGCTGATGACCTGGTCTTTTGGGCAGAAGGGAAGTCCCACTTGCAACTGCAAAAGAAACTAAACCGTGCACTGGCTGCTCTAACAACCTACTGCAGCTTCTGGAAAATGGTGATCAACACGAGTAAGACAGTCTACACTATATTCACACTCAGCAACAAAACAGTAAAGAAAGAACTGGATTTAAAACTTGATGATGCAAAGCTAGCTAAAGAGAACAATCCGACTTATCTAAGGATACAGCTAGATACCAGACTCACATACAAAACACATGTTGAGTCCCTAACTGCTAAGGCCTCTAGAAGGCTAAACCTCATAAAGCGTTTGGCAAGCACTGATTGGGGATCCAATCAGAGCACCCTACGACAACTGTACTTGGGATACGTGCGCTCAGTTATGGATTACTCTCTACCCCTGCAAGCCACTGCTAGCCCAACACTCAGACTGAAACAAGATCGCATACAAAACCAGGCACTCAGATTCATCTGTGGAGGCTTGCGAACTACTCCGACCAGCGCATGTGAGATTTCCGCCAATGTGGAACCCCTAGAACTAAGGAGAGAGAAATCAGTCATTATCACGGCAGAAAGATTCTTGCGAGCTGACAATGATGACCCCTGCAAAAATGTTATCGGTGACCTTAACTCCAGGTACCGAATTAAAAAGACATCTTTCACTAGAAGGTACCAAGAGCTTTCAGGGAAGCACTACATACCAGAGACAAGACTACCTACTCAAGTTGTGCCTGACCTACCACCTCACGTAGAACTAAAAAGACCAATAATACGTACAAACCTCCTACAACCCGCAAATAAAAGCCTCATACCTACGCTGCTGAAAACACTTGCTATGGAAACCATCTGTCAGTACGATGAAGACATTATCCATGCCTATACAGATGGGTCAGCTTTCAAAGCAGTAATAAATGCTGGATACGAAGCCATAATCATCCCACCCAGTACTGAAGAACCCGTCAAAATTGCAGGTCCCTGTGGTATCTGGTGCACAAACTACGAAGCCGAAGTAGTCGCCATCCAGAAAACCCTAACTAGAATTTTTGAACTCTTTGAATCAGACGAAATGGAACCAAATGATGTTGTGGTGTTCTCAGACTCGCAGGCTGCCCTTTTGGCAATAGGAAACTGGAAAACCAACTCAATCAGTACTATCTAGAAAGTTCAAGAAACATGCCACAAAATTATGAACTTGTACGGAACAGAAATATACATGCAATGGATACCTGGCCACATAAACATCACATTAAATGAAGTTGCTGATAGACTGGCAAAGAAGGGAGCAAAAATGCCACAGATTGATCACCCACTGAGTATGTTAACAGTTAAACAAATAGTCAAAAACAACTGTAAAGAAGTTTGGCTGAACACGTGGGCACAGGCTAAAACAGGAAGAAGACTCTTCATTCACCAAACAGCCCCAAATAAGAAAGATGCTATGAACGATATCGAACGAAGGTACCAAACCAAAATCTTCAGATTGAGAACAGGCCACTCTACACTAAATGGCCACAGAAACAGTCTAAGTTCACAAAATATAGCAAAATGTAGACACTGCCCTAACCCGTTGGAGACAGTTGAACACCACCTACTACAGTGCCCTGCACTTCAGGGACTGAGACAACAACTGCTACCACACAACCCATCCATAGACAATACACTGTATGGCAGCTCAGAACAGCTTATACGAACTGCGCAGTACCATATAATGGCATCAAGGTCACCAAGAGCTGACGCTCAGTGACAGTGGATCAAAGAAGAAGAAGAAGAAGAAGCTTGAAATATCCTGAATACTTCTTGTGTTAGCTTTCCCCTAAACTGAGAACCATTGTCAGTCAATATTTGATGTGGGAAACCTAATCGGGTGAATATTGTTAACAGTGCCTCTGCCACATGTTTCGAATCTATCGATGACATGGCTACTGCCTCTATCCACATAGAGCAAGTATCGACCAGGGTTAAGATATATGCATTTCTCTTCTTTGTCCTACTGAGGGATCCAACAATATCCACGGCAACACGTTCAAAGGGCGTTCCCATAATGGGCATTTTTCCCAGTGTTGCTGGTGCAGTCCTATGTTTAGGAACTACTCTTTGGCATTCTGGACAGGATCTCACATACCTCTTTATGTCCTCTGTGATCCCTGGCCAAAAGTAATGACAGGCTATCCGTTGTCCCGTAGCCCCTGTTCCCATATGTCCACTGAAGGGAATAGCATGTCCTAGCTTCATAACCTGCTCCCTGTATGATTTTGGCACTACAAGCTGTCCATCTCCTTTAGGTCCTGTTCCAGCTTTTCTATATAGTAGGCCATTTTTCATATATAAGTCTCCTTTCTCTGGAGGGCTATGGCTTTTAGGTAATTTGCCAAAGCAAGGCTTCAATGTACTGTCAGCGGTTTGAGCCTTTCTCATCTCTTCTGGATGAGTATTGATGATAGTGTCCTCCTCTTTCTTGGAGCTTGCCCTGGTCTGGACTGTTGCCATCACTATGGGTCTTATAGGTTCTCCTAGAAAGACATACCTACATCCCAGTATTTATGGGTAGATAGGGTTGTCCATCACTGCTGCTTTGATCTCTCCTTTCCACATAGCGAGATCTTATGTTGATACGGGCTATGGGTAGTGTCATGGTTCCTGCTCCCTTGACTGATCCTCTGATTTCTACGGTTTCCGTGGTTATCTGTTCCGGACTCACCAGAGAAGAGCACACTACTGAGTCAAAGTCCAAGCCTGTATCATATAAGCACAGTACTTGGGTGCCATTCAAGGTCACTTCCTCACAGACAGGGGATGATGGAGGCCCTTCTGACTATCTGCCAGGTCATTCTTTCCCTTGTTCCCTGTTGTAAGGCATGCAGCGTGATGAGGAGGGTTTTTCCGTCTGCATTCCGCAGTATTGTGGTTACTCATTTGGCAAGATTTACACCACTTTCCTTCCTTTCTTGAAGGTTTCTTATCTGATTCTAGAGGGTTTTTGTCTTTATAATCAGTTCTATGTTTGTTCTTGTTGGAATTGTCCCTATGTTCATAGTTGGTAAAGTTTTGTGAAGGTTTGAAGTTCTCACCCTGCTTTTTCTTATTTCCTGATACTTCTGACTGAACTGCTTGATATCTCTCAGCCATGGTTAAAATATCTTCCAATCTCTCAGATCCTTGCTCCATAAGAAATTTTCTCATTTCTTGAGGCATGGATTCTCTCAGTTGTTCCATCATGACCATTTCTTTTATATCTTGACATTTTCCTAAGCTAATCCATTTTGTCAGATAAGTTTCCAACTTGGCAGAAAACTGGTGATAGTTTTCTCCTGGAAGTAGCTTAGCAGTTCGGAATCTCTTTCTATAAGATTCAGAATTCTTTTCGTACCTGACCAGTAAAGCTTGTTTTAAGATTTCATAATCTTCCTGGTCTTCTTTTGAGAGTTTTAAATAAACATCATATGAAACTTCCCTCAACCTCTGACATAGCTTAAAGCTCCATTTTTTTTCCAATCCATAGGTAGAGGCCAGTCTCTTATATCTATCCATGTACGATTCAATGGCGTCCTCCTTCTCAATAAATGGATCCAGGTGGAAACTCATGGCTCCATTTCCCGTGCTATGGTTGGAGCTACTCTCAGAGTGAGGTGAGCTAGCACCATGATTGCTAGCTGCTCCCTGGAGTTCAAGTTCCTTTAAACTTAACTCATGAGCTCTTTGTAACCTTTTTTCTTCAGCTTCCAACATTAGTCTCTTTTCTTCTCTTTCCAGTCTTTTGGCTTCTCTCTCTGCTTCTAATTTCTTATCCTCTGCTTCCATTATTTTGGCTTCTCTCTGCTTCCATTCTTTTGGCTTCTCTCTCTGCTTCTAATTTCTTATCCTCTCCTTCCATTCTTTTGGCTTCTCTCTCTGTTTCCATTCTTTTGGCTTCTCTCTCTGCTTCTAAGCTTTTGGCTTCTCTCTCTACGTGTAGTTTTCTTTCCTCTCTGTCCATATGTTTGTCCACTTCCTTTGTGACATACTGGATAAGAGCATCACCTGTCAATCCTACGTCCTTTCTCTCATGCATGATTGCAGATCGAAACTTCACCAAATCAGCCATGATGCTTACTTACAAGAGGGTATATAATTTTATCTTCCCTAACCAACTAACTTTAATTAAAATCAATTAATTACTTTGAATAAGACAACTCCTTAAAACCTTGTGAGAGTTTCCTATTTATTTCGTACTCAATGGTACTATTATTACGAAAAATTTCTAAGTTTTAGAATTTTTCAAAAAGATTTATTTTTGCAAACTATTTGTGGCTCAAGATAGAAGAATACATAGATAGTGGCTCAGGATAAAAAAAATAATATCCCGGAAGAGCCCCCAATGTAGCGAAAGGTTTTTCTAGTATGATAATAGTGGTAGAGAAGAAGTAGAATCTCTCTCCAGAAAGGATGAAGTTCCAGTGCCCGAGAAGTACACTGGTATCACAAGTGAGTTACAGCTGCGAATACTCTGAGCTGGACAATAGATTTAGGCTTCAGAAGTATAAGTTGCTACTTTCGCTATTGTAACTCTATGTGATAATATAATTAAATTTTAACAGTTAAAAATTTACCAAGTCAAATGAGTACAATTTCAATATTTATTATGTACATCTATATATTCTTGTAATGAGAAATGGGTGTTGGAAGAGGGTAAAATGTATGATTATTTATAGTTACAAATTTAATAAATAATAGAAAAAGTCTTGGATTTATCTTCCACTGAAATTACACAAAAGTTTGTCACAGTATCTCTTTGATATCTCTGGCTATCTAGTTCTCATCATAGACAGCCGTTTTAGAAACTGCTAACAGTGTTTGTTGGATGGATACACATAAAACTCATCTGTTATTAGCCACGTCTGCTCGAGGTTCCTGAGACACACTTGAATAAACAGACTGTTCTTCAGCCCGCCCTATAACTACGGGGGACTAAGGTGTTGAAGATTGGTTGACCTCTTGGCTTCAGCAGGATCAACGGTCTTCAAGTCTTTAGTTTCTCGATCAGGAATGATCATAAAAATTGATCATAAAAACCTGGAACAAGAGGTAATAGGTGGCCATGGTGTTCCAACAATCTCACCACCAACTGCTGTTCATGATGCGACCATGTCTTCAGGGTTTGTATATAAATGAATGAATCATGGTAGTATGTTACAGAGATAGCATGATAAAATAATGTCTACTGTGCAGAATTAACAAAATACATGAATAAATCACATGTTATGATACATGGGTACGATATAACCTTTGCCTTCCACTTATGGATGCCGAGTCCCTTATGTACTTGCTGGTATGTCATAAGCCTCCAGGTAAGAACTAGCCATGATATATTTGGCAAACCAATTAATGGTTATGCTTCCTTACAATGCCGGTGGAGGTTATCTCTGGTTAGCGTCATTCCCTTTTTATTATATCTGATACAATAAAATCGTAAATAAAATCTGAAATAAAATGATATTAGTCATACCTATCTCCTTAATAAACTTACATACCCGCTTAGGATTTATAAGCTCACGGTGAGACTATATTGGCTGAATTTAATCTGCCCTGCATGCAGCGTGAAAAAAAGAACTTTTCTTGCAGATGCTGTCTTCCAGTTTCTCACTCTGGCTTCTGGATTTGGTGTGTGTGATTTTCAACGCGCCGTTCTGTCCTTATATATGTATATATCTCACGTACGAGAAAGCACCTCCTAAGGTCCAAAAAGATTTTCGTTTAATCTCTCGGTTTGAGGCGATTTGAGGCAATCTGTGCTTTTTCTGTACTTGTTTTCTCTTCTATTCACTACGCACGTACATCCTTCCTTCCTTCCTAGGTATCCTTTCATTTTCCCCATATGAGGCTTTCATTCTATATAAGTTTTACTGCCATCCGGTTAGGCATTTATGCATAATAAATTTTTAAAGATTATTAGCTAACTTTTAGCAGCTGTGATGAAGGTGAAAAATATTAATTATTTTTAAAACCATTTATATTTGAATAATATCCTTTTGGGTATAATTCATAGTCTATCTCCTTTAGTGAATTATTTTTATTTAATTGTATTCCAACCAGGCGTTCTCTTGTAGTTTTAAATTTAATGTCCAGTAAATGCAAACTTTTAAAGTCGGCCATTCATTCCTACAAGGTATATTCGCTATTTCCTACTTTCAGTAATACCGTCTGGCTAACCGTAATTCACATTTCCGCAGTCTTCAAACTTCAAAGCAAGATCCGCCGAGTGTTATTACTGCGCTGTGTGTGTGTTTGTGTGTCGCGCTACACAACAAAGCAAGAGGTACCAAATCTCGTTACAGTTATATTTTGACATTAACTCTGCCATCCATATTAAAATGTATATCATAATAATTTGAACACGAACAGTAATTAATTTAAACAAAAAAATCAGCAAAGATTTGGAGGGTTGAACATGTTAGAAAAATAATAGTCCACACACAGATGTGTTTTTGATCTTTATCTCATGCTTTCTGTCATCTTTAAAAAATATATCTCAGTTCAATATTTACCAATAAATTAATTTCCCTTTTATATTGGTGACAAGCTTAAAAAGCAGTAAGAATGTACTATTCCAGCACCTCTGATTCATGCTATACAGAGCTTCTACAAGTCTTGCAGAAATTATGTGAGGACAGCAAACCATAAGCCAGAAGAGTTCAGGACCACCACTGGTGTAAGACAAGGTGATATCCTATCACCTTACCTCTTCATACGCCTTATGGACGATGTCATCAAGGCATGTAAGGAGAGAACAAGAAAGTATTCAGTGGGGTACTGGAAGATGAGACAGGTCTATATTTCGGAGCTGGCATTTGCTGATGATGTTGCCTTGATTGCTAAATCAGAGGCACATCTCCAATCCAACCTGCAAGTCTGGAAGGAAGAGCTGGAGAAGAGAGGGATGGACTTAAGCAGCTCTAAAACAAAATCCATGGTGATATCACGAGAAGAAAGAAAACATCAGATTAAGCTGGGAGAACAGGTCCTGGAGCAGGTCGACCACTTTAAATACCTCGGAGCTATTATAGACCGAAAGGGAGGCATCAAAGAAGAGTTGGCCACTCGAAAAGCAGCAGCTGGGAGTCTTTTTCAGGCCATAAATCGAGGATTCCTCAGCAAGACAGAGGTTGGTAAGAAAACGAAGATGGCTGTATACCGCTCCACCTATGTCCCAGTCTTGACATACGGATGCGAGTCATGGGCAATGATTACAACCCATAAAAGCCAGATCCAAACCTCAGAAATGAGGTATCTGAGGAAGGTGGTTGAAGTAACAAGAAGAGACATGGCCTTAAATCCTACCCCCTGCAGACCCAAGTAGAACAGTCCCAATTAAGATGGTTTGGCCATGTCTGCAGAATGGGAGAAGATCGGATACCACGACAAGCATGGGAAACAAAGAGCCGAGGATCCAGACCACGAGGACGACCCAGAGTCCGCTGGGAGGACAACATTAGACAATCTTTGAAGGATCGAGGACTAGAATGGAACCAGGCCAGGAGGAAGACAGCCGATAGGATAGTCTGGCGCTCTCTCTCTCCCTCTTCCAAACCTCTGCACCTCACGGTAGAAGGGGAACGACTAAGTAAGTAAGTAAGTAAGTAAGTAAGTAAGTAAGAATGTACTATGCTTTTAAATCACTGGATCTTTTGAAGATTTCCCTGCTTTACACTACAACTTCTTATTGGAAAAAAGTAGCACATTGTGTCAATTAAGGACTACCACAAAAACAGCATTATTATAATGGTACTTCAAAACCAAAATATAGAAATGTGAGCTCTAGGTTTACACACAATACATATAATGAAAGAGTAATGGGGAAATGCGGCATCGGAACAGCAAATGAAAATGGGGATAAATTAATAAGTTTCTTTAGTATTAACAGCCTGGTCATTGAGGAACACTTTTCCCACATAAAGAAATTCACAAATTAACATGGGAATCACCAAATGGTCGGGACAGAAACCAGATAGACCACATCATGATTAACGGTAGATGGAGACATGCATTACAAGATGTGCAAGTAAGAAGAGGTGCAGATGTGGGAAGTGATCACCATTTAGTAGTAGCAAAACTGAAAGTGAAACTAAGAAGGGCTGGACCAACTGTAACTGCACAGAAAAGGTTTGACATCAGCAAATTGAAGGACCCCCTTACCAGAAAAGCTTTTGCGGCTGACATAAAGAAATTATATCAATTTGCCAAAAGTCAGGAAAAGACATTGACTGATGATATAGACCAGAAATTCAACACCATTTCAACAATATATAAGGAAAGCAGCAAATCATGCTTGGGATGTCAGGAAAGGAAAAAGCAAGACTGGATAACACCAGAAACATTAAACACCATAACACTGAGAAAGGAAATGAAAAGAAAGAAAACAGAAGCGAAGTTTCCCAGGTTAAAGCAACTATATAGCGAACAGTACAGTCAGCTGGACAAGAAAGTTAAACGCCAAACCCGAGCCAACGAAAGGAATTTCCTAGACGATCTTGCAAATCAGGCAGAGGAGGCAGCACTGAGAAATGAACAAAGCACAGTACACAAAATAATTAAATTCATCAGCGGAAAATGAGGTGCAAACAATATTACATTAGTAAGAGATAAGCAAGGAAATCTCATCACGACAGCAGAGGGACAGGAAACAAGATGGGCAGAGCACTTCACAGAAACTCTGAACAAGGAACCACCAGAGACACAACTGAATGTTCCTGAGGCTGAAAACGATCTAGATGTAAATACAGACATTCCACGAAAAGAAGAAATCATCACAGCAATCAAAGGGTTAAAGAACGGAACAGCTCCTGGCCATGATAATTTAAATGCATGCAGAGCTATTTAAGATAGACCCTGAGCTAGCAGCAGAACTATTAGAACCACTATTTGCACAAGCCTGGAAAACGGGGACAACACCATCAGAGTGGAACAAAGGAATAATTGTCAAATTGCCCAAGAAGGGAGATCTTGCAGACTGCAATAATTGGAGAGGAATCACTCTTCTCTCAGTTTCCAGCAAAATACTATGCAGGATAATTATACAGAGAATTTCAAAAGCAGTAGACCACAAACTGAGGAAAGAACAAGCAGGATTTAGAAAGAACAGAAGAAGTGGAGATCATATATTCACTCTCAGGAACATTATAGAGCAGTGCTCAGAATGGTAAAGACAGCTGTACATTAATTTCGTTGATTTTGAAAAGGCTTTAAACAGCATACATAGGGACAGTTTATGGAAAATACTGAGGGCTTATGGAATTCCAAGCTGCATAGTGTCAATCATAAAAAGCCTCTATGCCAACTTTACGTGTAGTGTTGGGCAGAGCAACCTACCCTGTGAGGTTAAGACAGGAATACGACAGGGATGCCCCTTATCAACCACTCTATTTTTAACAGTCATAGATTGGGTGGAGCGCCAGACAACAGAGGGCAGTCCAAGAGGAATAAGATGGACTACATTTTTCTACATTGGAAGATCTGGAATATGCAGATGCCATTGCACTACTAGCACATTCACATCAACACATCCAAGAAAAAACAGATAGACTTAATAAGTTTAGCCAGCAGGTGGGCTTGAACATCAATTTAAAGAAGACAGAGGTCATGACGCTCAATGTGAGCAACCCTGAGCCCATATCAGTAAGGAATCAGCAACTGCTACAGACAGACACCTTCACATACCTAGGATGCATAGTAACACCAGACGGCGGGGCAGGCAAAGGCATCAACATCAGAATAAATAAGGCAAAAACAGCCTTTTTCAGTCTAAACAACATCTGGAAGTCCTCTCAATACAGCACAAGCACAAAATTAAGATTATATCAGAGATGTGTGCTTTCTGTGCTTCTCTATGGTGCGGAATGCTGGAGAGTTACAGAGAAGGAAATGTCGAAATTGTCCTTTTTTCACAAAACATGCCTAAGAAAAATTCACCGAATATTTTGGCCGAATACCATCACCAACCAAGATCTGCTTACTCAGAGCAAGGGATCAAGCAAGAGGACATGCACACCATCATAGCTGGCAGACGCTGGAGCTATGCTTTGGACCCCTGAAGGAAAACGAAAGAGAGGCCGACCAAAAACAACCTGGCGGAGGACTATGGAGGCTGAGATGCAAAGAATGAACCAGAGTTGGGGCACTGTACGAACGATGGCCGCCAACCAAGCTAAGTGGAATCAATTTGCTGTTGCCCTACAAGACGCCACTAGGCGTGAGGGCCACTGACTGCTTTGATGGTCGGCGGCTAAGGATCAAAGAAGAAGAAGAAAAGACCTAGATCTTGCTGAGAATTTACAAATAGTATCAACTTGAGATACTGGAAACGAACGAGCCAGAATTGGCTAAGACTAACACTTCACCCCGGAAGGTAGCATATCAAATAAATCATAAAGTCTTCCCACGACATGGGGGTAAAGACTTTCCACGAACTTTGTTGGAAGACGTCTGTCTTCATCAACCGGCTTTTTGGCATCCCCACAGCGTCTGCGCTGTTTGGCAACAATCAAAACCGATCGCACCAAGCTGCGCTCTTTAGTGCAAAAATTGGTACGTAATTAGTTAAAACTTATACAACTTACTCAGATGCGCACACATGGTGCATCTAACACAGTTAGACTTGCATCTAGCTATGTTAAGTTTAGCAGACTTTACTCCTATGCAAAAAACGACTTAACAGATTACATCGACCCCCAGATAAAAAAAAGCTCTTTTTTTAAAATATCACGGAGAGGTCAATCAGATTATATGAAACAACATACAAGTATAAATATAATTATTATAAAGTCATAATTTAAGAAACTAATAATTGGGATGGAAGAGTGGAAAAGAAACTAAATACTAAATTCAAATCAAATTATCTACTTACTTACTTAGTCGTTCCCCTTCTACCGTGAGGTGTAGAGGTTTGGAAGAGAGAGCGCCAGACTATCCTATCGGCTGTCTTCCTCCTGGCCTGGTTCCATTCTAGTCCTCGGTCCTTCAAAGATTGTCTAATGTTGTCCTCCCAGCGGACTCTGGGTCGTCCTGGGGGTCTGGATCCCTGGCTCTTTGTTTCCCATGCTTGTCGTAGTAGCCCATCTTCTCCCATTCTGCAGACATGGCCAAACCATCTTAGTTGAGACTGTTCTACTTGGGTCTGCAGGGGGTAGGATTTAAGGCCTTGACGTATCGTCTGGTTGCGTACCATGTCTCTTCTTGTTACTTCAACCACCTTCCTCAGATACCTCATTTCTGAGGTTTGGATTTGGCTTTTATGGGTTGTAGTCATTGCCCATGACGCGCATCCATATGTCAAGACTGGAACCACCTTTGTTAAATCAAATTAATGAGAGATAATGTACAAATTGTAGAAAACACCAATTAAGATGTGGCAAATGAAATAATAGTAGTGAAGAATGAAAAGAATAGGTGAATAATGGTGACAGCAATCAAACAAGATGCTAAAAGAAAAATGTCAATCAATGAACTCAATTAACTTGAATAATGTAGGCATGTAACAATATAAATGTACGAGTGGGGAACAATAAAATAAGATCAATGAGCAAAATAACATACTCGAAGGAAACAACACCGTCTAAAGAGGGTGTAGAAAGAATCAGATATCCCGATAAAGTACATATGCTAATATTGCTACATGAATCATATCATGTGCCAAAAATATCGAGGCGCTAATAATGCGCGATCATCTAATAATAGAATGGAGTTGCACTAACGTATCGAAATTACTAAACTTAATTAAGTTATATCCATTGTCATAAGCGTACCAAATTGTTCAAGGAATATTAAAATGTTAGTAATCTACCATTAAGGAATTAAAAGTGTCACGAAATCACAACGTTGGTAGTAAGATTGTTAATAATCTGCACAAATAGTGTTACGTTTGAGAGTCAAATGTTATTAAATTATTAATGTTAAGTTCAAATTAGATCACTTTATTTCTTGATCGCAATATATTTAAATTCGGACAATAGTTAATGTGGAAGCAACAAAGTCACTGATAGTCAATGCAAATGAGAATACGGTGACGTTAGGTCAAATAGTAATGTCATGGCAAGATGTGAAGTATCATGTGTTTGCAAGCAGTCATATATTATTGACGACTGGGTAGTGTAGAGGTGTCATACTCTGTGAGGTGCAGTGGCCTGACTTGAGGGCATCGTGACAAAATGTCTTCTATGACATTTTCTGACCCAGGGATCGCCCGAATCGTATAATGAAAAGGCTGCAAAGATATTGCGTAACGTGTAGATCTTGAAGACTTCAAGTATTTGTTTTGGATCGCCGTAAGAGCCCGTTGATCTGTGTCCACGTAAAAGTGTGCGCACAGAAGGAAACATTGAAGCTTGAGAATGGACCATACCATGGCTAAACGTTCTTTGTCCAGGACAGAATAATTGCGTTCTGTCGTCGTAAGCTTTCTTGACACATACATCACTGAGTGTAATGTTCTATAGTAACATTGCATCAATGAACCACTGTTAAAGTCAAAAGGGAAGTGATCCGTACTATGCTGATTGTACAGTGTGAATTCAGGGTTGTGGCACTTGTTGGCTTGTTTAATTGTGAGTTGTTTAAACATTTATATGTTAGAAAACAGAGTGTACAGAAAGCGTGTGAGCGCTAGTCATTTAGTTTTTCTGCACTGGTGTCAGCCGGCTGTGAATAGCTCACGGGGAGTCCGTGAACAGCCGAGTCCGGTGACTGTTTTAGCGGGAGATGTTTGTTCCCGTGGGAGTTTGAGAGGAGTCTAAGTTTGGGCGTTGACTGGAGTCAGCCCTGTGTCTTGTGTGTGTTCCCATGGTAGTGTACGGGAACGATGTTTGGCCATTTTTCGAGGTGTACCATTATTTGCCTATTTTAGGTGTGATTATCTGCAGATAAGAGAAGATAAGGTGTACTTTATGTTAAGGACATGTTCTGGGGGCCTTGGTGTCTACAGGCCGATGTTTTGAATCATATTTACCTCTCTGATGGATTTTCTATTGTGCAGGAACGGCGCTAGGAGATGGTAAGGCCATTGTTCCTTATGGAGGGAGAATTTTCTGGTGAATGTACTTTATTTAAAGAGATTATAAGACCATGATTTGTGTAGGCCAGATTATTTGTAGACTGCAGAGCGGACAGTCTTTTGAGTATATATAGATTTAAGCCTGTGTGGCGTTTTTTAACTGCAGTATCAGCAGTCGTTCTGGTGGAACATTAGAACTGCGAGTATATGTATAGATTTAAGCCTGTGTGGCATTTTGTAACTGCAGTATCAGCAGTCGTTCTGGTGGATTTACTGGTGTAACATTAGAACTGCGATGTAAACAGGGTTTACATCATACTGAACAGCTGTGACATTCTGCGCAATTGATTATTATTGGTTTTGTGTATGCTGTTGTACCTGTGTAGTGTATCGTACCGGATTGATGTTGCTGTGTGAATAAATTATGTGCTGTCAATTGGAAATGAACACTAGTCTGATTCGTTGATCTATGCTTGACAGTACAGGGTGAGTGACTGTACCCTTCATACCACTCACTACAGACTTTATACACAGTGACAATACAGAGCTAGCCCATTTATCATCTGCAACATTTATTATGGTGGTCTTCAACGGTGGTGAAAGAAACCACGTCAGCAATTCAGTTGGTATCAGTTAGTGGTTTCCAGTTATTTTGGATCGTATTCCTACAACATTCGCGTCATGATACACAGTGGCCTTACTACTAAGAAATCTTAACATTTATCATCTGCTCAGTGTGGGCGCATGTACTACAACAGGTTAATCACTTCAACAGAGATGTACTCTTACCAACCATACTTTAACAGTACCAATTACCCTGGGATATCTTTATCAGCATTTGTTAACAGCTGTACATTATCAGTGTGGACAGTTCTAAAAAGAACGGATTTATCATTTGGTGGCCAGTATCGCTGATTTACTTTATCATTTGGTGTCCAGTTTATCGGGCGTAATGACCACGAATTCGCGTTATAAGAGCAACGAATAGCCCTGTGTGGGCGTGGCTTGTATTAAGAAACAAAGGCGAATCTTCTACAGTTTTTGTGTCGATTGTGACCTATAATCGGCAAAGCCTCTATTACTGACAGACAGTTTTGTGTCGCTCATGACCTGTAAGCGGTGACACGGGGATGTGTTTAATGTTTACATGCCTCCCTATGACGTTCCTGCAGCCTGTCCAGTTCTACGTTTCGGAGTGAAATTTTCAAGTAAACTTTGACATGGTTATGACGACCGGTCCTGATTCGTCATCATCAGCGATATCTGCATTATGAGAATTACAGTATGTTCCAGTTTAATATGCAAGTTCGAAATATCAGGTAACTCTTTTCAACAAGAGTGATAGACAGTGTACCTTCGCGACGACAGGAGGAACAAGTGGATAACTTGTACTGTTCCAGTTTCCTGTGCTGTGTACGATCACATAGCATACTGTTTCCAGTTTCCTGTGCTGTGTACGATCACATAGCATAGTGTTTCCAGTTTCCTGTGCTGTGTACGACAACATAGCATACTGTGTCAAGGTGGAGTGAGAGTTGACATGGGAGTCTGCTTATGGTGTGTCATCTGATGCCCATCGGTTGTAACGGGAAAAGAAGGGACTTTTTACTATATGCAAGATAAGTGGTTTTTTGTTGGTGTGGAAACTGTGTTTATGTATGTATGCTATCAAGTCTTCTCATATCACGCATTATGTATTCTATTAACTGTTTAGTATAGGATTTAGTGCATATTTATTGAGAGTTGAAAAAAGGTCTATGCACAAGTACGTATGTTACTTTATTAGCGTATATTTTTGGATATCTTGAAAAGATATTAATTATCTGAGGTGTAAAGGTAATTTTATAAACTCAAAGGGACATACGCTTCTATAATTATCAGTGTTCAATACAAGTTTACACTCAGTGATTGAATCACTATGGATCATGATATGGATCCTACAGATATAAGACCTATGTTGGAGTGTGCATTGGTGGTAGGTAGAGATGATAAGGGATTGAGAGGCCCACAACTTGGAGCATGGATGATGGACGATTTTTTGATTAATGTGTCAGCATCCCTAGATTTATTTCCTGAACATAACTTTAAGTTTGTTTGTAATTTGGTAATGGCTAAGGATTTGGTTAATTTGCTACGTCACCTTCGTGTATTTTTGCAACAATATATTGAGGTTGAACACGGACATATTGTGCAAAGTACAGGGTGTCCATAAGTTCTCTTTACAATTTAACAAATTTATTACAAAGGCAAATGAAAAGACAAATGTGTGGAAATTATTACAAAATGAAAAGTAGATATTGTTGTTTTTGGCCTCATTTAATATACCTCTATATGGGCACCATCAGTTGCACGAAGCACATCAAGACGGTACTCGATTTCTTGCCATGTTCGCTGTAGCATAGCCTCATCAATGGTGGCAATGGTATCAGTGATCTTTTGCTTTAGGTCAGTGATGTCCTGTATCTTTGTTCGATACACGATACAAGTTCTTGTGTAGGACTTTGTGCACTGTTGAACGTGGTAGCTCTAACTGTCTGGCAACAGTACGGATGGATTTTGTGGGAGAATGATAAAAGGCTTGTCTTACACGCTCGATGTTTTCCTCAGATGTTCTTGGTCATCCACTCCTCCCTTTATCCAACACTGTTCCTGTCTCCATAAATCTCTTGTGCCATGCACGAATTGACGGACGTGACGGTGGATCTCATCCATACTTAGTTCTGTAGTTTCGCTGAGTCTGCCTATCCGATTTTGTTTCAATAAACCATGATACACATTGTGCCTTCTCTTGAGGAGTAGCCATTTTTTAGGGGTTCATTAAACAGTACCTCTTTCATCAAAAGGGTACCTGAAATACGATAAAGGTATGTGATTAAAAACTTTGATAACCACTGAGTATATAGAACAAATCTGATTAAGATATCTCATCAATTGCCTTTGTAATAAATTTGTTAAATCGTAAAGAGACTTTATGGACACCCTGTATATACAAAGATGACATTCTGAAGTTATGTGATACACGGCGAGAAATGAAAAAGGTTAAGAAAGAGGTTCCTGAAGCAGCATGGCAATACAGTATGGTGAATAAAAATATTAGGAAGAAAATGAAACAGGCCAAAGAAAAATGGGTAGCTGATCAATGTGAGTCCATTAATACGGGGCTAATAAAAGGTAACAGCAAGGCAGCTTTTGACACATTAAGAAAACTATCAAAACCCCAACAGCCCAGGGTAACTGTCATAGAAGATAGCAATGGGGCTCTGCTCAATGAAAAAACAGCTGTAATGAGAAGATGGACAGAATATTGTAAAGAATTATATAACTGTAAACTTGACACTAACTTAGGCATATTAAACAACATTAAGTGCGAAAACAGGGAACTCGGAAATGCAGCAATATTACGGGAAGAAGTGGAAGAGGCTATATGTTCGATGAAAGGAGGGAAGTCACCGGGTGTGGATAATATCCCAGCAGAGCTCTTGAAATATGGAGGACCAGATATAGTAAAAATCATGACAACAATTTGCCAGAAGATATGGAGTACAAAAAAATGGCCAAAAGAATGGACGCAGTCATTAGTAATACCACTTCCAAAGAAAGGAAATCTAAAAATGTGCAAGAACTACACAACCATTAGCCTTATTAGTCATCCAAGTAAGGTGATGTTAAGGATATTTTTGAACAGAATAAAACAGAAATCAGAAGAAATCTTGTCAGAGGAACAGGCTGGCTTTAGACCAAAAAGAAGTACCTCAGAACAAATCTTCAATATTAGATTACTTATCGAAAAACATCTCCAACATCAACACGATTTATACCATAACTTCATCGATTTCACAAAAGCCTTCGATCGAGTCTGGCATGAAGGCTTATGGCAAGTAATGAGAAAATTCAATTTTGATACCAACATCATAGATATCATTGAAGCACTATACAAGGACGCAAGCAGTGCTGTTTTTGCAAGCAACGACATTGGAGAATTTTTCAAAACAACTGTAGGAGTTCGGCAGGGATGTATCCTGTCCCCAGTGCTCTTTAATATTTATCTAGAACATATTATGCAAGAGGCTCTCTACGATTATAAATCAACCATATCAATTGGAGGCCGACCTCTGTGCAACCTACGTTTTGCTGATGATATTGATCTGATAGCTGGATCAGAATCAGAACTTCAAGACCTTACCTCTAGACTGGAGAAAGTAACAAGAACGTATGGGATGGAAATTAATATAGAAAAAAGCAAGATATTGGTGAATAGCCATAAGAAACATGTTCCGACCAACATTACGTTAAATGGGCAAACGTTAGAAGAAGTTAACACCTTTAAATATCTCGGGTCCACTATATGAGTGATGGAAGATCAATTAAAGAAATCAAGACAAGACTTGAGATGGCCTCAGCTGCCATGACAAGGTTGAATGTGATCTGGAAAAGTAACATCAGTTTTCCTGTGAAGATCAAATTATACAAATCACTTGTATTATCTATTCTCTTGTATGGGTGTGAGAGCTGGACACTCACTGCAGATACGGAGCGAAGGATTCAGGCTTTCGAGCATAAATGTTATAGAAGAATTTTGCGCATTTGCTATAAAGAGCACAAAACAAATGTCTATGTTAGAGAGAAGATAAACACCTATGCAGGCACCAAGAACCACTTTTGTCAACAGTGAAACGTCGAAAGCTTGCCTGGTTTGGGCATGTAACTCGTCATGACTCTCTTTCGAAAACGATCCTTCAGGGAACAGTCGAAGGTAAACGGAGAAGAGGAAGGCAGAGACAATCCTGGGCTGATAACATCAAAGAATGGGCAGGACACGGTTTTTCCACACTTGTACGCATTGCTGAGGATAGAGAGCAGTGGAGGACCCTGTCTGCTGATGCTTCCACCATGGCACCCCTACGACCCATGACGGGTTACGGGCTGAGAAGAAGAAGTATATACAAAATAATCCACAACGATATTTCTGACGTGCAGAAAAGGGAATTGAAAAATAAGAAGCAAACAAAAGTAAACAAACAGAGTGCTCTACAGGAGAGGGCTATTTTTTTGCAGGATAGTGCTGAAAAGAAAAAAATTACAAGAAACAAGGTCTAAGCTCACAAGTGATTTACATAAATCAAACTTGGAGCTTACTAGTGTAAAAACAGCATTAGACTCTGCGTGCAGTAAGGTAAAACATTTGGAAGTCCAGATAAATGATAAGCAGGGCGTAGTTAGTAATCTAACTCGAGAGATTAAAGAGAATAGAGAGAGAGGTATGATAAATTGAAGATTGAGACCAATGTACGT
Source organism: Oreohelix idahoensis (assembly GCA_024509875.1). Classification (NCBI taxonomy): domain Eukaryota; kingdom Metazoa; phylum Mollusca; class Gastropoda; order Stylommatophora; family Oreohelicidae; genus Oreohelix; species Oreohelix idahoensis. The sequence goes on from JAMPIV010006430.1 coordinate 134,045, forward strand.
GAGAAGAATATAGATTATATAGATATGCTTCATGATGTGTTGGATGATAATGATATTCTCAGTCGCCAACTGAAAGAAAAGAATAACGTATCTCCCGAGAAGATTAATAAGATGAAGACACAAGTTGTTAAAGTTGAGGGGCTTCAGGATCAAGTGGCCCTTCTTCAGCCACAGATAGAAGACTGTGAAAAAGAAGAGATTAATGAAATTGGAACCACAGAGGAGAACAATTAAAGAAAAGTATGATAGGGAGAGATTAGAAGAGTTAACGGTGCAGAGAAAGAAAATGGTTAAGAATGAGAAGTTACTAACAGAAGAGAGATGCAAAGTTATGACGTGTGATAACTTAAATAAAAAACTAAGGCAAGAGATCTCTCTTAATATTGCTGAAATGACTGAACTAAGAAGAAGAGTGGATGGTTTAGTAGATGTTGTTTTAGGCAACAAAGGTTTGTCTACAGTCAATGTTGACAATAGTAGACAGAAGGGTTTTTATCGACAAGTAAGGCAAGCAAGAAGTCAGCCCTTTACACTTTTTGCTGATACGAAAATTGAACATTGTGGACGTAAATCCGTACGTGGCAAATACAATTTTCCACGTACTACTGCTGCTAACATTACTGACTCTTGGCGTCAGGCCAGATAAGATAATTCTACGTTATCAGTCAGTTCGGCAGATTACAAAAAACAATGGAGATAACTGTCAATTTAAAGTTCAAAAGACCAACTATTATTCTGGTTATGGAAATTCTGACAAACTGATAATAAGGGACAAAGCTATTAATAATACTTGTGCCCAAAAAGTTGATAACCGTAAGAATTGTGTTATCACTAGTACTGAGCAATTTGGTAAGCATATTGTCACAAAGGAGAATAGAAACAGTTTTGGTGAAAGAGATAACTACAATAAAGGTTATCGGCCTTATAATGATGGTTCTAGAACACAACAAAATCCATCGGTTAGATATTTTTATAAGAGGAGAAATACCAATCATAATAATGTTGCACAACAAAAGAACAAACTTGGTTATAAACAAGGTAACAATAAGAGTATTGTTTCAAATACCACTGCTTGTTTTGCATTTTGAGTTTGAGAGAATATCTCGTTGTGTGTAAGTAGAATTTTATTTCAGCCTACTGCTGTGATGACCTTCATTTTCAGTCAGGATGTTCCTATCCTTCTGTGTTATCTGCTATGTGACGAGGAAATGATGACATCATATAGAAACCAGACGTTTTCACTGCCACGAGTTTGGGTGAATGTAAGACTAACTTTCCGTTTACCTTCAATAAATCTCACAAGTTGATTGAAATAGACATTTTCATTTGTATTTTCCCACAGTATTCGGCTTTGCGTTAAGAATCATCGCACCGAAGTTATTTTTTCACTGTGAGAGGAATGTAGGTCAACCTACGACCAGGTATCTAGTCAAGCGCAGCCAAGCCAGCCTGTTGACCCAGTATTGTATGACGTTACCACGTGCGGTGTATAGAATACTATCAAGGAAACCGGAGTTGTGACCTATTTTTTTTATTAGAAGTTGGTTTAAGATTGCTACAGTGTTTTTTACATTTAATTTATTTTTTGGATAATGAATTATTGTATTGCATAGTAGCATACATTATATAGTGTCTTAGTGCGTATTGTGTGTGTTCATATGTATGCACTGTTGTAACTCTATGTTATGGTTTTCATGATTGTTTTGTGCATAAACATTGTATGTATTATTATTGCAATGAAATTGTATCATATCCCTTTGTAGTGACTTATCTTTAATTTTTGTAATGAAATAGTGGATTTGTAATATTTTCATACGCTAGTCGGAATACTATTCCACTTAGACCATATTATGTTTGACCATAGGTGCTCCGTTGTGAAGTTTGAAGCTATGATAGTTGATACATCAAACATTGATATGTTTTGGCAGCGTTGGTTCTTAGGATAGTTTTGTACTTGATGAGATTGCCAGCCTTATGCACAAACTCATTAGCGAGGAATATGCGTTAGTTGCTTCAGGGAGTCTTGTTATTCATTAAATTTATTTTTTCTTTTCTTTTATTCTGGTGCTATGTCTAATTAATATATTACCATATACAGAGGTTATGTGCAGTAATTGTTGTGTTGTGAAATGTAATTTTGAAACTAAACTTGTATGTGTTATTTATGATTTTGTATTTGTATTTGAAAACATATTTTGAAACGTTGGTTTCTGGTATTTTTTTTTTTTTTTTGCCATGTGCTTTTTTCTGCTGAATTCTGTTTAAACTAGTATGCGTTTATTATGAGTCTACTTAAGAATGGGAATTCTTTTTGTTAGATGTCATTCATTTGGTTAAAGATGATGTCATTTTTTGTATATTAATTATAGATTTAATCTAGAAAAAATTAAAATAATATTTTTACTTAACTTAGCTTTAAGAAACTTTTTTGTATTGTAAGTTTTTAGGGAAATGTATTTTTTGTTGACATTGTTATATTTTTTTCTGCGCCAAAGCGCTTAATAAGGTGTAATAATATATGTTGATATTTCCGAATTTAAAATAGTAATTTTTTTTTTTTTTTTGAGATTGTGATATTTTTTATGTATCGCACTTTTTTGTGTGATGCCTGTGATAAGTCATTTTAGTTATGAATAAGTTTTGTAATTTGACTAAATTATTTATTATGCGTTATTTAGTTGAATAGTTGTTGGGATGTATTGTTGTCGTCTTTCTATGCATTCATCTTTTGAATTTCCTTCTTCCTTTTCGGATGATTCTTCGTTTCACTTCATTTCTTTGGAAGCGGTCTATACTTTGGCTATGCTTCCATGTTTCATCTGGATGTTACTTGATACTATTTGTATACGTTTACTTCTTACACTTCTTATACTTCCATCCTTTGTATTGTTTTTATTGTAATATGGATTAGTATATGTAACTATTGGTAACAGTTCTATTTATTTCATGCAAGAAATTGATTTGCTTAATTGTTACTATTAGGTATTATGGATCTTTCTTCCTATTTCGATTTCATTGACTTTACTTTCTATTTATGGTATCCTACTTGGTCTACAGTAATCATACTTAACTTTGTTTGTAAATGATTATTTCGGTGTATTTAGCAGATTATTATGGGTAATTTGTTTATTGTACACTTGCTTTATTATTTGGCGATGTATTATTTTGACCTTATCATTAAACTATTGTTGTAAGCATATGTTAGAGCTTAGCTGATCCCTCATTTTTCGTAATGTAGTTTTTTCAAAAAAATGATAAACCATTTTTTTCTTCGGAGGGGGTGGTAGTCTGTTAAGGTCAAAAGGGAAGTGATTCGTACTATGCTGATTGTACAGTGTGAATTCCGGGTTGTGGCACTTGTTGGCTTGTTTAATTGTGAGTTGTTTAAACATTTATATGTTAGAAAACAGAGTGTACAGAAAGCGTATGAGCGCTAGTCATTTAGTTATTCTGTACTGGTTTCGGCCGGCTGTGAATAGCTCACGGGGAGTCCGTGAACAGCCGAGTCCGGTGACTGTTTTAGCGGGAGATGTGTGTTCCCATGGGAGTTTGAGAAGAGTCTAAATTTGGGTGTTGACTGGAGTCAGCCCTGTGTCTTGTGTGTGTTCCCATGGTAGTGTACGGGAACGATGTTTGGCCATTTTTCGAGGTGTACCATTATTTGCTTATTTTAGGTGTGATTATCTGCAGATAAGAGAAGATAAGGTGTACTTTATGTTAAGGACATGTTCTGGGGGCCTTGGTGTCTACAGGCCGATGTTTTGAATCATATTTACCTCCCTGATGGATTTCTATTGTGCAGGAACGGCGCTAGGAGACGGTAAGGCCATTGTTCCTTATGGAGGGAGAGTTTTCTGGTGAATGTACTTTATTTAAAGAGATTATAAGACCAGGATTTGTGTAGGCCAGATTACTTGTAGACTGCAGAGCGTACAGTCTTTTGAGTATATATATAGATTTAAGCCTGTGTGGCGTTTTGTAACTGCAGTATCAGCAGTCGTTCTGGTGGAACATTAGAACTGCGAGTATATGTATAGATTTAAGCCTGTGTGGCGTTTTGTAACTGCAGTATCAGCAGTCGTTCTGGTGGATTTACTGGTGTAACATTAGAACTGCGATGTAAACAGGGTTTACATCATACTGAACAGCTGTGACATTCTGCGCAATTGATTATTATTGGTTTTGTGTATGCTGTTGTACCTGTGTAGTGTATCGTACCGGATTGATGTTGCTGTGTGAATAAATTATGTGCTGTCAATTGGAAATGAACACTAGTCTGATTCGTTGATCTATGCTTGACAGTACAGGGTGAGTGACTGTACCCTTCATACCACTCACTACAGACTTTATACACAGTGACAATACAGAGCTAGCCCATTTATCATCTGCAACATTTATTATGGTGGTCTTCAACGGTGGTGAAAGAAACCACGTCAGCAATTCAGTTGGTATCAGTTAGTGGTTTCCAGTTATTTTGGATCGTATTCCTAGAACATTCGCGTCATGATACACAGTGGCCTTACTACTAAGAAATCTTAACATTTATCATCTGCTCTGTGTGGGCGCATGTACTACAACAGGTTAATCACTTCAACAGAGATATACTCTTACCAACCATACTTTAACAGTACCAATTACCCTGGAATATCTTTATCAGCATTTGTTAACAGCTGTACATTATCAGTGGTGGACAGTTAAAAAAAACGACTTTATTAACCACCAATTCCAAGATTTAAAGCATCGCTGCGGAGTACAAAAGGTATATCTGCGTTTGGTAAACGTAAAATAGACGCAGATGAAAATAGTGATTTAATCATGTCTAACGTGGTCTGACACTCTTGTGACCACTGTGTCATGAGAGGTGATCCTTTCTTTAACAAATGAGAAAAGGTAATATTGAAAATAGCGAAAAGGTAAATGATTTGAGTAACAACATAGGGTGACAAGATTTACCGAATAAAATAATAGTATAAGAAGAAAGTCGCGCAAGTGGCTATGCGTAGCATAAAATACAAGCACAAGAAAAAATGAGAAACAACATGAGTGTGCGCAATAACATATAAGGAAGTCATAAATATACAAATGACAACGACGTCAAAAAGAAAAGTGACAAGATTGGAACTATTACTGACCATCCGAGATGTCGTGTAAGAAAAAGAAAAATCAGTAGACAAAGGCGTAGATCTAACAGGATGAACTGATGTCATAGCCTGTGCACTGGGCAATGAAAAAAAATATGAGAAATATAATAAAGATGCAAAACCAGACATGATCTATGTAAGTGAGGATATTGGATCGATGAGAGAAGATTTACCTCATCATACAAACAAAAGTAGCATGAGCTGACATGAGCACAAAAGCAGAATGCTATATAAATGAATAGAAAAAAAGAAAGAAAATGCAAATATAAATGTATTAATATCTGCGGGTAGAAGAATTAGGAACCAATTGTAAATCAAGGGAACGGTGGTGAAAAGAAGCACCATTGTCCCTCTGAACAACCATACGAGTGTCGCTATTGGTATAGAAGGATACCAAAGCCTCATCATACCTGATATTGTGAGATGGCAAAACACGCACAAATTTTACGCTTGCAGTGAAGTGAAAAAAATCATCCACTGCATGCCATGGAGCATGAAGTGGTAGATTGCGCACTAAGATGGTGCGTGAGAATCGCTGTACACAGCTTTGTGTTCAAAAGACAGTCAGTACTGATGTTGGGAGGCATCGACTGGACCTTCCGGGCGGTCTGTCATGACATGCTCAGATGTGACTAATGGTACTGTTTAGCATCCTATTGTAACAGTCAGTCCTTTAGATCATGGTAAAAACTCTGATAAATTTCAGGCAAGGGTTCCACAGACCAACCATGCATAGACTCTTCAGAGTCCTGATAAATTTGTAACAGGGGGCAAAACTATTGGTACTCGTTCCCAAAATAATACCCATTATGTTCTTACTAACAAGGATTCTATCCTACTTGTGCACAGTAGTTTTACTGGTGCTGTTACTCATCATACTCCGCACAGTCAGTATGATGCACCTATTAGGCACATTCCCACATGCAAAAATACAAGAAATAACCAAGGTTCTCCCTCGTTAGAGAGAGAACACCATCCACCTAGAACACGATTTTGTACTGATAACGCGCATGTTGTGGGTTCGATCCCCACATATGGTGGTGTTATTACACGCTGGGAGTCTAGGATGATCTGATAAACAGTTTGTCACAGTTTTTACTGGTACTGGCATGTTGCCATGATTTACTCCCAGAAGAAGCAGTATAATTTTTTTTCAGAAACACTGGTATCAGGGTGATGTCGAGGAAAGTTGTATCTTCCTCGATATGATATCTTTACTTTTTCAGGTCGTACTGATCTGTTTGTATCACACTTAGTACCACCGGCATGTTGTACACTATTTTTACCGTAACTAGTGTTTGACAATATATCCATGTTTAAAACAACATCCAGTAAACCATCAACCCTAGTTCTTAATTTGACAATTTCCAAATCTTTGAGTGAAATATCGTTACTTAGACTCTTATTCACCTCTTCAAGGTTTACAATTTTACTCTTCCCCTCCATGAGTAATGTCTCACAGTTGGCCAACTTATCATGAGTCATAATTTCTTGTTGACTCTGAAGGCAAGTTAGTTTATGATCTTCAAGATCAAGTGCTGCCACTTTACTTTCCAACTTTACCTCCCATCTGGCTCTATTTTTCTTTAACCTCTTTTTCTGTGTCTCCACCATATGTGGCTGTAGTCGGGCAACTTGAACCAAAAGACCCTGAATTTGAGCAGCCTGTGCCTGAATCCATGCTGTCAAAGCTGCCTTTGCTTTGAAAAAAATTTGCTTTAATACAAGCAATCTTATCAGCTAAATCATTACTGTTGCTAGTAAGTTTCTTCTTACAGGCTGCAACGTTATCTTGGAGTTCTTGAATCTCAGAGTTCAAATTTTTATTCTTCATCAAGGCAGTCTCTAACGACTCCTTAGAGTTTGCCAGTTCCACTTGTAAGGATATGAAGTTTGAGTTATCAACCTCGACCTGCATATTGAGTGCCCTCACCTTTTCGTTAAAATTCTCAATCAATCTCTCCCTTTCTTCAAAGATCTCCAACAACTCATTTATTTTGCATTCCTCAGTAATATCTTCTAAAATTTCACCCTTTCCTGCTCACACCGTTTATTGTCTTTTATCTGTCTCTCACGAACCTTGTCGTCGCGTATAGCGTGGTGTATGTTATTTAATATTTGACCACGTGGTACATGGAGGTATTTTGCCAAAAAACACCGAAGATGCACACGCAGTAATTGTGCTAGGTCCTTAGCAATCAATATATGAGGAACAGAATGACAATTAAAATCCACAAACTCCTCCAGATCTGATGCCATATGACATAAGAAACGGTTCAGTACAAAATCTTCAAGATCTGGGCCTTGCAATCCATCATATTCACCATCCTGGAGAAGATCCTCCAGAGTAGACATCATGTCTAATTTATAAGTAATCAACTTATTTAGTCAAATAATTTTCTAAAGGGTTTAAAATTTAACCCCTACTTAACATGTGACAAGTTCCTGTCCACAGAACCTGTATACCAATTAATATTAATGTCAGAGATATATTATATTAATACCTAGCCATTAATTATTCATGCATTAAAAGAAATTACCTAATAATTGATATAACTGGAAAGTAAGAAATGTAGACAATGAAAACAATAGTTACAAAGACAAGATACTAAGCAACAAATGAGAACGTTCGCAGAATCAACAAAATAATAAAGCAGAAATAAAACACATTTTGCAAAGAATGCAATGACACTGCAAAGAATGAACTAGACAAGTAACAACACAGAGTATAAATATAAACTTTGTATAGAAATTAACGACAGCAAGATTGAGAATGACGATTACAAAAAAAAAAAAAAAAATCATGAAAATAAGGCACAGCGAAGAAAAAAAATATGTTACTATAATCAACAATAATAACGTAATGTCACGGCTAAACACTTAGTTGTCACAGACAACCAAACGCAGTGGACTAAAAATCCATCAGCAAACATATGCTGGAAACTTCCACTGTGGGAGGTCTTCAAAAATGTCCCAAAAGAACACTCATGAAGGCCCGGGGGTGAATCTGGGATGTACCCTTCGTGAGACACCACCCAACCATACCCGCATAAAACATGGAACATAGAACATAGAACACCAATATAAGAAAAAACATTGTGGACATATTTAATAAAGGCTCAACATACAAACATATGCAACAGTGGTACTTAGTGTAACTAATAAAGTCCACTTATCTTTTTTTGAAGAAAAAATCCCGGCCTCTGCGACACTAATCAACGATGGGTCTCGGGTGTTGCATGGATGAGCTTACTAAACTTGTTGAAGTCCAAAGTTGACCCTGACAATGTACGTGCATCTGGATCGCTTGGAGGTCAGACTGGGTGACCGTTATATAGACTTCTCAAAGAGAAAAGTTGTGTCCTTGAAATTGACGATTTGAAAGATCTTGCCATTGTAAGGAAACGCGATATCTTCAAATTGCTGCATTAGTTCTCGAAGCATGAGTTCTTGATCGAGAGAAAAAAATTTCTTGTCCCCATACTGGCCCACCAGTTGTTAGTTCGATTTTTTCGTAACTTAGTGGTTGCGCTGTTGGTACTGTCAATATGACTGCTGACTTAAGCGTTGTCAGCTTTGTCGGGCTTACAGGTGGCTGACTATTGTAAACACGTGAATTGAAGTGTAGTGTGGACTAAACAGATGAACCAATGTTAATATATACCAATGGCAATAACTGGGTCGTTGACCAACATGCAAGTGATATACATTGGACCCATGGCTTGTATGTCAGTTTTCAATATCGATTTATTTCACGAAGATGAGGATGACAACATCAAGAGTAGACATACTCTTACACCAAAAGTTGCATATTAAATCAATCATGTAGTACATATATATTCATGACATCAATGTCCAATTTGACCGACCTCACTGGCCGCCGAAGTATCTTGGACGGCGGGAGTATTGCGGTAAATATTTCTTGTACATTACAGATTCCAATTTAACAAGTAATTAAAATGCCGGATATCTTCACTGGAGATTCAACAGTGTAATGATTCAAAACTAGCCCAGTAGTGGATCTGGACACACTAGTGGCAGGCCATGAAGAGATGTGCTGAAGCCCTACCAAGATCTTGCTGAGAATTTACAAATGGTATCAAAGTGAGATACTGGAAACGAACGAGCCAGAATTGGCTAAGGCTAACACTTCACTCTGAAAGGTAGCATAAATCATAAAGTCTTCCCACAACATGTGGTAAAGACTTTCCACGAACTTTGTTGGAAGACGTCTGTCTTCATCAACCGGCTTTTAGGCATCCCCACAGCGTCCGCGTTGTTTGGCAACAATCAAAACCGATCACACCAAGTTGCACTCTTTAGTGCAGAAATTGGTACGTAATTAATTAAAACTTATACTATTTACTCAGATGCGCACACATGGTGCATCTAACACAGTTAGACTTGCATCTAGCTATGTTAAGTCTCGCACACTTAACTCCTATGCGAAAAACGACTTAACAGTGAGCAACCTACAAGTGAGTTCATATCAAGCTTAATGTTTCCACTAGAAATCAAAATCAGTCACTTGTCAAGATATTCAATCTTTTTGTTAGTCTCATCAACTTTTAAAGATCAGGACATCTTATTGTTAACTGGTACTAATTACTATGAATCACATGTTCTGTTAACACTACTGTTACAACACTGGCACTCTAGATGAAGACTGGATTGGACTAGACTTTAACAAAGGACATATTTGTTTTAAAAAAAAACAACTTATGGATGCACGGCTACACCCGTAGTCTCCATGCATATTTTACAAATAAGCACATGAAGTCATGCATGATGTATAAAATGATGGGTGCTTCACTTTGGTGTTGCTAAAGGTTCTTGATAATTACATATTTTTCTACACATTCACAATTTATTTATGCAGTAAACTGATTTTGTATTCTACTCCAAGGCATATCTAATCTGTGTACTACGTTAAATTTTTGTTGGAAAACTAGGGATGCATTAAGAATGCTAAATTAATACAACCAGCCTTGCCCTTGACTGGAGCTTTTGGGGCAGCAGAAGACTGAGAAAGTCAAAGAGAACATGGTGAAAAACTATGGGACAGGAAGCAAAGGCAACAGAGATCTCATATGTCCAAGTAAAAAAGGACAACCCAAAATAGAAATTGGTGGTGATGAACTGATGTAAAGCTTCCAGTGTCTTTGAAAGACTGTTTTTGGCCAATCTCTTCTTCTTTCTTTTTTCACCACTGGCATTTGGATATTTGCTGTCAATATGACCAATCGCTTCCAATCGGACAGAAATAAACCACATGTTGTCCTCAATGCTAAAATAATGGTATCTACTCAAATGACTCCAGGTAACAAACACTTATATAAAGTCTGTTATGTACAAGAACTTTTTGCCCCAGATACTTTGCTAAAATGGTGAAGATCACAATGAATTTTCACAGATCACCAATAAGAGAACAATATATTTCTCCAATCAAAATCCATAAGGAATACAAAAAAATGGTATCTATCAACTATTGCACAAAGAATGCATTTTTTTAACCCTGTGTTTATTGAGGGCTCCTCGTTTAGGATGGTAGATATCCAAGCATTGCTGACAATAAAGCACTTGACACTGTTGGCAGAACCATTCTGCTTGCCTCCCTTCTGGTTCTTCACAATTCCTGTAATAAAGTGATGCGCTTAATCAAGCAATTAAAAATGATATATTCAATGTCTCCTGAGACCCATGTTAACCAAAAAGGGTACTATAATCGTATCAAATGCTGTGAGAACATGGCAACATCAGTGGATCAGCATAAAGCTCTAAACAAACTGGGCACTTCAGCTCCTCCGCCATTTCTTTGTAATTTAAATCTAGTAATTAAAAAGTAATAATTGAATGTACAATTTTACTAAGTAATTGAAATTAACTTCTATGTGTTGTAAAACCAGTTCACATTTAGGAACAGACAAAAGCACCACATTGCAGTGGTGCTTAACACCAGATCTCTGCTGCAAATAAGAACCCCAGTGAAGGCAACAACTTGTTGCACAAGATGATTGTTTAGCAGAACTCAACAGATGTAAATTACAAATAAATATGTAACTCACAAGAAAAGTGTATTGGTTGCTGCTTTGCAAAATGTTGAGACCATCTCAAATACTTCTGCTTATCCGAATTTTGCTCAGAGATGGATATTTACATCAGAATAAGAGGTAAAGCATGAAGCAATTATTTTATCCATTTAGAAACGTGCATTTTGATTTCAAATTTTCATTTCTGTATCTTTTAAAGTTTTCAAAAGCAATTTAGTGAAATTTAAAAATATAGTGTCAAGTTAATTGCTGCTAGCATAGTAGCAAGTGTCAAAATGTTCAAATCGTGTTTTGACTATTTTTGTGTGGTCTATTAGCGGTTCCTATATGGATTTCCAGAGCGATGGCTACTGTAGGACAAGTAAGTCGATGTAAGAGTTACTGTCCCTGACCTGCGGATGTTTCTATTGTTTAGTGTTTTCCTTCCTTTTTTCTTACGAGCGCCTGTCAAATATTGGTTTATGTTTATTATTTACTATTCACATGCCTAGGGTTTCACTCTATGTTTATCTTCAGATAGTACATTGCTGTCAGAGTTTAATGCAAGCCCTGTTCTTGCAAACGAAGGTGAACAGTGTTCGCTCAGTTGGCCCAGCAATTATGTGCTTGCTGGTTTAATGAATGTTAGCATTGTAATGTACTAACGAAATAGTTTTTTTTCAACAAAGCCAAATTCAATTTAAGTGAACTCTGCTTAAGTGGACAGCAATGTATTTGATATATGCAAAGTAACTAAAAACATAGCACCTACCTATACTTCAACCATAAATGTAATTCAGTTTCAGCATAATTCCTGTACATGAATGTTGCCGATGTTATTAATATGATTATTATAAGCAAGGCAAACAAAAAATAGTGTTCTTCAACAGTTATCATATTACAAATGACACTTAAAAGTACAATGTTCTTAATATATATTTCAAAACTAATAAATAAAAACAAAAAATAATATTAACATTAAGAGCTTATCTTCTAACTCCGCCTAAGCTGGTCCCAAGCTCGGCTGAAAGAGAAGGAGGGCGGCCTGCATGGAGGCCATAAGGAGGCAGCCCCTCCACCATGCAAAGGCACAACAGGCCAATGACCTGTTTGTCTTAAAAACCTGATTACGCGAAACATAAGAGAGAAAACCGGACTGATTCTAAAGGTGACGAACTGGACTGGACTACGGACTACGACTTATGGAACACGGAACACAAGAAGTATGAATGGGAAGAACAGGAGCTGGTGGAAGAGATGATGAAATCCAAAGTAGAAATCCTGGCTTTAACAGAAACAAAGAAAAAAGGTCAAGGAGTTATGGATCTCGATGGCGACACGCTGCTCTACAGTGGTGTCCCCACATCTGAAAGAGCTAAAGGGGGCGTGGGTTGTTCATTCATTGATAACCCTCCACTCCCAAAGGAGCATAGGCCTTCAACAAACACATGCCAAGTCCTCCTGTCACGTGCCATCATCTCAAGTTCTTTCCACGTTCTCCTCATCATTTCCACCTCTGTTTCCAGCTCTCTTCTCCATGTGCTTCTTGGTCCACCTCTGCCTTTCTTACCCTGGGGGTTCCAGAACAAGGACTGCCTTGTAATGCTATCAACAGGTTACCTCAGTGTGTGTCCTATCAATTGCCATTGTCTTCTTCTCATCTCTTGTTCCACTAGCACTTGTCTAGTTCTTGTCCTCAGTTCCATGTTTACTAACCTTGTCATACCATTTTAATCCCTCTATTCTACGCAAGCACCCATTTATAAAAGTCTGTAGCTTTTTTGGTTGTTGTCTTTGTTGTTCTCCATGTCTCAGAGCCATACAACAGGACTGACTTCACATTTGAGTTGGAGATTCTTATTTTTGTGTTGGATCCGATTTCTCTTGATCTCCATATAGTTCCCAATGCAATGAAAGCTCCTCTTGCTTTTTGTATTCTTAGTTTGATATCACTGTCTGTCCCTCCAACTTTGTCTACATTGCTGCCAAGATATGTGTACGATTCTACATCTTGTATTGGTGTTTCTTCAAGTTCAACCCTGTTATCATTACCCGCATTTATTCTCATTATTTTTGTTTTTTCCCTGTGTATTTTCAGACCCAATTGCTGTGACCTCTCATTGAGTGTTTTCAATTTGTCCTGCATCTGATTACGGTTATGGGACAGAAAAGCCAAGTCATCAGCAAAATCCAGATCATCCAACTGCTTAGTCAGAGTCCACTGGATTTAATTTCTGTTGTGTGCTGTCGATTATCTCATAACCCAGTCTATTGCTAGTAAGAAAAGAAATGGAGACAAGAGGCATCCCTGTCGCACTGCTGTTCTTATCCCAAACTGTTCTGTAAGCTGTCCTTCGTGAAGAACTCTGCATGTCATGTCTTCATATGTTTTCTTTATTAAATTAATGATCTTCAGGGGAACTTCATGCCTCATCAATTTTCTAAAGTGATTCTCTGTCTACACTGTCAAATGCCTTTTCATAAGTCTACAAATCCGATGTATATTGGTGAATTCGATTCCAGACTTTGTTCAACTATTATTCTCAAAGTGGCTATCTGGTCTGTACATGATCTGTTTTGTCGAAAACCTGCTTGTTCATCTCTCAGTTTCTTGTCTATGGACTCTTTTAATCTCTCAAGGATAATTCTGTTTAATACTTTTCCTGGCACTGATAGTAACATTATTCCTCTATAATTTGTGCACTCTTGTAAATTTCCCTTCTTAGTCAACTTAACCAGATATCCTTCCTTCCATTCTGCTGGTATCTCTTCCTTTTCCCAGACTACCAAGTAATTTATATAATATCTCTGTAGCGATGTCGATATCTGTTTTTATGGCCTCTGCTGGAATGATATCAGGTCCAGACGCTTTTCCATCTCTTAGAAGCTTTATGGCTTTCTTTATTTCTTCCTTTGTTGGTCTTTCACCGTTAATTTGTAGCTCTTCTTCTGCTGGCTGGATGTCCGGGGGGTTTTGTGGAGCTGGTCTATTGAGAAGGTCCTCAAAATATTCTGTCCACCTATTCATTTGCTCTTGTATATTGCTGAGCAGTTTTCGATTCTTGTCTTTTATGAGGCAACTTGTTTGCTCGTATTTCTCTGTTAGCTTCTTTGTGCTGCTATACAAATCTCTCATATTTCCTTTGGCTGCAGCATCTTCTGCCTCTTTTGCCAACTCCTCAATATACTTCCTCTTGTCTCTTTTGATACTTCTTTTTACTTCTTTGCTTGCTTCTGTGTACACTTCTTGAGCCTTGGCTTTGGAACTTCTGTCTTTGTTTCTTTTTAAATCTGCTTTCATGTTTTTTTTTTCTGTCTTTATCTTACTGATTGTTTCTGTTGTTATCCATGCTTTTTGTTGTCGTTCCCTTTTCCCCAGTATTTATTCACATGTCTCATTCCATACAGTTTTGATTTGCTGCCAATAGTCTTCTGTATTCTCTACATCTTCCAACTGTTGGAGCACTTGGAATTTGTTGGATATTGTGACCGCAAATTTGTCTCTTGTTTCTTGATTTCTTAGATGTCCTACATTAAATTGTTGTCTATAATTTTGCATTGTTGCATATTTCTTGAGTTTCATTTTTACTTTGGCTATCAGAAGGTGGTGATCTAATGCCACATCTGCTCTTCTATATACTAGTACCTTTACATCCTGCAATGATGATCTAAACTTCTTGTTTATGCATATATGATCAATCTGATTTTCTGTTCTATGGTCTGGTGATATCCATGTTGCCTTGTGTATTCTCTTATGTGGAAACATGCTTCCTCCTATAGCCAGTTGATTTGAAGCACAGAAGTTTGAGAATAGTTCCCCATTTTCATTCATTATTCCTAGCCCATGTTTTCCCATGACTTCTTCAAAGCCGGTGTTGACTGTACCTATCTTTGCATTCATGTCACCCATGAAAATTGTGATGTCTCTTCTTTTTACTTTTTCTATAAATTCCTGTAGTCTTTTATAAAATGCTTCTTTCACAGAAACTTCTTTGTCATTAGTTGGTGCATAACATTTGATGACATTTACATTTATTTTCTCTTCAGCAGTTTTAAAAGTAGCTGTAATTATTCTGGGTCCAACAGCTTCCCATTCAATGAGTGCTTTCTGTGCTTCGTTAGATAACATAAGAGCTACCCCTTCACTGTGGTGTGAACTTTCGTCTTCGTGTCCTGAGGACAGCACCTATTTACCTGTGATGAGTTTCTTCTTGTCTACCCCCTTCCACTTTGTTTCACACATTGCCAGAACCTCGATTTTATATTCCCTCATTTCTGCTGCTACTTGTGCCACTTTCCCTTGTTCGTTTAATGTCTGAACATTCCAGGTGCCAAATCTGGAAGTTCTCCTAGAAGAAAAAAGGTTAGTCAGTAACACAGACTCCTTTCAGCTTTCTCTGTGTTGCACCATATGCCTCCCTGCGAGAGGACCTTCCCCTGTCTTGGATGGCTGTGTTTTATTTTCCTTAATTGACTTGCCCATGTTTGTTGAAATTTTTTGTGGTTTAAATTTTTTACAGGATGGGGTAACCAGCCCCATGCCCAACCCTCCTTAGTCACTTTCTACGACATGCATGACTGGGAACAGTGTTACTATTCTTTGCTCCCCTTTCGGCCCTGGTAACACACGTGTGGCGTGGGTTGTATTGTGGCCAAAAAACAAAGGGATAGTATCAAGGGATGGAACTTTGTCTCAGAACGCATTATGGTCCTAAAACTAAAAGAAGGAGAAACCATAGTCAACCTTGTCATTGTGTATGGGCCAAACGAAGATGAGCGAGCAGAGGTCAAGGAGGAATTCTTCGAGCTGCTTCAAAGGACAGTGGACGACTGCCTGGATGAAGTAATCCTGCTCAGAGATTTCAATGCCAGAGTTGGAAATGACCATGCTAGATGGGGTGGAAATATCGGAAGAAACGGAGAAGATACCCTTAATGACAATGGAAAGCGACTCCTTAGATTCTACACTGAGCAGAATCTGATTATTACAAACACAAAGTTCCCCCATAAGTGCATACATGTATACACTAGGTGTGAACCAACAAAGAATGAGAAGTCAGTGATGGACTATGCCATAGTTAGGAAGAGCTCATTCAAGTATGTCCGGGATGCTAGAGTGTGGAGGGGGCCAGATATTGGAAGTGACCACTACTTGTTAACAATTAAAAGAACAACTGAAAGAGTTACTTGGCCTAGTAACTGCCTAACATCATGCAAGAAGATAAGTAAACAAACAGGGGAAACAAGCATTAAGACCTACAAGCTGAGAGAGTCAGAAGTGAAGACCAGATACCAGGGGCTTATTGCTACAGCAGTGAAAAACACAGAACAACAACCTGATGACACGGAAACACTCTGGCTGAAATTCAAGGTCATCATAAAGACAGCTGCAGCAGAAGTATGTGGTGAAGTTCGACTTGGGAACAAGAGAAAGAGGACACCTTGGTGGACAGATGAGATTAAAGAGAAAATAATAGAGAAGAAAAAGGCATGGAAACAATACTTAGGAGCAAAAAACGCACAGGAAAAACAGAGAAATACAGAGAATATATGATACTCAGAACAGAAGTAAAGAACAAGGTGCTAGCAGCAAAACAGAAGTCCTGGGAAGAATTTGGAGAACAGCTAGAAAGCGAAGCGCAAGAAAACCAGAAATTGTTCTATAAGACCCTAAAGAATATGAGGAAGGAAAAACAGTACCCTCTTAAATTTATAAAGGACAAGCAAGGCAAACTGCTTACTGCCCCAAAAGAAGTAATGGAAAGATAGAAAGAATATTTTGCAGAGCTTCTGGATGGTGAGCAAGGTCATGCATCAGAGATGATAACCACTGACACAGAAGAAAACCAATGGTGATGAAGATGACATAAAGATAGGAGAACTGAAGGCAGCACTGGAGAAAATCAAGATGGGCAAAGCAGCAGGACATGATGGCATAACACCAGAAATGGTTAAGTACATGGGAGCAGCAGGCGACCTATTACTCCTAAGGGTCCTACAGGCAGCTTGGTGCAACAAGACCATACCAAAGGATTGGGAGATTGCCATAATAACACCGATTTTCAAAAAGGGTGACAACCGACAGTGTGGAAACCATAGAGGCAAATCCCTTCTCAGTCTTCTTCTTCTTCTTTGATCCTTAGCCGCCGACCGTCAAAGCAGTCAGTGGCCATCACGCCTGGTGGTGTCTTGTAGGGCAACAACAAATTGGTTCCACTTTGCTCGGTCGGTGGATATCCTTCGTACAGTGCCCCAACTCTAGTTCATTCTTTGCATCTCAGCCTCCACAGTCCTCTGCCAAGTTATTTTTGGTCGGCCTCTCTTTCATTTTCCTTCAGGGGTCTATAGCATAGCTGTTCTTGTGATGGCATCAGGGTCTCTTCTGAGGACATGGCCAACCCAGCTCCAGCGTCTGCCAGCTATGATGGTGTGCATGTCCTCTAGCTTGATCCGAGTAAGCAGATCTTGGTTGGTGATGTTACGGCCAAAAGATTTGGTTAATTTTCTTAGGAATGTTGTGTGAAAAGAGGACAATTTCGATATTTCTTTCTCTGTAACTCTCCAGCATTCCGCACCATAGAGAAGCACAGAAAGCACACAGCTCTGATACAATCTTAGTTTTGTGCTTGTGCTGTAGTGAGAGAACTTCCAGATGTTGTTTAGACTAAAAAAGGTTGTTCTTGCTTTGATCATTCTGTTGTTGGTGTCTTTGCTTGCTCCACACTCTGGTGTTACTATGCATCCTAGGTATGTGAAGGCGTCTGTCTTCCAGTTGCTGATTCCTTACTGATATGGGCTCAGGGTTGCTCACATTGAGCGTCATGACTTCTGACTTCTTTAGATTGATGTTCAAGCCCACCTGCTGGCTATATTTATTAAGTCTATCCGTTTTTTCCTGGATGTGTTGATGTGAATGTGCTAGTAGTGCAATGTCATCTGCATATTCCAGATCTTCCAATGTAGAAAATGTAGTCCATCTTATTCCTCTTGGACTGCCCTTTGTTGTCTGGCGCATCACCCAGTCTATGACTGTTAAAAATAGAGTGGTTGATAAGGGTCATCCCTGTCGTATTCCTGTCTTGACTTCAAAGGTTAGGTTGCTCTGCCCAACACTACACGTAAAGTTGGCATAGAGGCTTTTTATGATTGACACTATGCAGCTTGGAATTCCATAAGCCCTCAGTATTTTCCATAAACTGTCCCTATGTATACTGTCAAAAGCCTTTTCAAAATCAACGAAATTAATGCACAGCTGTGTTTGCCATTCTGAGCACTGCTCTATAATGTTCCTGAGGGTAAATATATGATCTACACATCTTCTGTTCTTTCTAAATCCTGCTTGTTCTTTCCTCTTCTTCGTCTACTGCTTTTGAAATTCTCTGTATAATTATCCTGCCTAGTATTTTGCTGGGAACTGAGAGAGGGGTGATTCCTCTCCAATTATTGCAGTCTGCAAGATCTCCCTTCTTGGGCAATTTGACAATTATTCCTTTGTTCCACTCTGTTGGTGTTGTCCCTGTTTTCCAGACTTGTGCAAATAGTGGTTCTAATAGTTCTGCTGCTAGCTCAGGGTCTGTCTTAAATAGCTCTGCATTTAAGTTATCATGGCCAGGAACTTTTCCATTCTTTAACCCTTTGATTGCTGTGATGATTTCTTCTTTTCGTGGAATGTCTGTATTAACATCTAGATCGTTTTCAGCCTCAGGAACATTCAACTGTGTCTCTGGTGGTTCCTTGTTCAGAGTTTCTCTGAAATGCTCTGCCCATCTTGTTTCCCGTCCCTCTGCTGTCGTGATGAGATTTCCGTGCTCATCTTTTACTAATGTAATATTGTTTGCACCTCGTTTTCCGCTGATGAATTTAGTTATTTTGTATACTGTGCTTTGTTCATTTCTCAGTGCTGCCTCTTCTGCATGTCTTGCAAGATCGTCTAGGAAATTCCTTTTATTGGCTCGGGTTTGGAGTTTAACTTCTTTGTCCAGCTGACTGTACTGTTTGCTATATAGTTGCTTTAACCTGAGGGACCTCGCTTCTGTTTTCTTTCTTTTCATTTCCTTTCTCATCGTTATGGTGTTTAATGTTTCCGGTGTTATCCAGTCTTGGTTCTTCCTTTCCTGGAATCCCAAGCATGATTTGCTGCTTTCCTCATATATTGTTGAAATGGTGTTGAATTTCTGGTCTATATCATCAGTCAACGTCTTTTCCTGACTTTTGTCAAATTGATAAATTTTGTCTTGAAGAAACAATCAAAAACTTACATTTTAAGGTTATTTTTATCAAAATGATGAGTTAAATCCGTTTCTGGAATATAAATGGGTCTACAATCAAAAACTTACATTTTGTTCATATATCACTGTCACTCACTTTGTGTTGCACAATTCATCGACTTTTCTTCGTTGAGTGTTACTATTTTTGGTAGAGTACATATAAGGAAAACAATATAATTAATGTCTAACTTTCAACCACAGTTGCATCCCTTAGATGTGACCGACGTACAAATGGCGAGAATTATGGAGTTTGATAGTTCATTTCTAACTAACATCTATTAATTGTTTCAGAAAATAAGTACTGCATTTCACCAACATTTTAAAAGTGCAAGACAGGAAATTTTCCAACAAGTTTAACTTCCCTTCCCCAGAATCAACTTGTTCCACAACTGAGCTTAAATCATCATGAACTAACTGAAGTTACAGGTACCAATCTTTGGTGTTAGACCACACAGCTACGGCTGTGACCAAAGATAACCTGGAATATGCATATATCTCTTAATATATTTTTGTGTATTAAAACTGTTTTTAAGACATGATAAACAATTTGTCTTTGAAAGAAAAAAACTGAACAAGCAGGCCAAAATCTAATGGCTTTGGCACTGATTGTAAGTCAGATGAAGTGATCATAAGATAGTATGAGAAGAGTGAGAGTAAAAAACAATAAGAAACTAAAGATTAACAGTGCAGATTTGTAGAAGGTAAAAAACACAAACAATGGCACATACATTATAAGAACATTTACAAAAAGAACTATAGAAGTAAACAGAATTATACTAGTGCTTTATAGATAACTTAGTCATTAAGCCACCCGTTTGTTACCGGGGCCTGAAAAGGGAGCAAAGAATAGTAAAGCTGTTCCCTTCCATGCATGTCGTAGAAAGCGATTAAGGAGGGTTGGGCATGGGGCTGGTTACCCCATCCTGTAAAAAATTTAAACCACAAAAACTTCTACAAATATGGACAAGTCAAATAAGGAAAATAAAACACAGCCATCCAAGACAGGGGAAGGTCCTCTCGCAGGGAGGCGAATGATGCAACACAGAGAAAGCCGAAAGGAGTCTGTGTTGCTGACTAACCTTCTTTCTTCTAGGAGAACTTCCAGATTTGGCACCTGAAATGTTCGGACATTAAACGAACAAGGGAAAGTGGCACAAGTAGCAACAGAAATGAGGGAATATAAATTCAAGGTTCTGGGAATGTGTGAAACAAAGTGGAAGGGGGTAGACAGGAAAAAACTCATCACAGGTGAATTGGTGCTGTCCTCAGGAAATGAAGATGAAAGTTCACACCACAGTGAAGGGGTAGCTGTTATGTTATCTAAAAAAGCACCGACAGCACTCATTGAATGGGAAGCTGTTGGACCCAGAATAATAACAGCCACTTTTAAAACAGCTAAAAAGAAAATACATGTAAATGTCATCCAATGTTATGCACCAACTAATGACAAAGAAGAGTCGGTGAAAGAAACAATTTATAAAAGACTACAGGAAATTATGGATAAAGTAAAAAGAAGAGACATCATAATTTTGATGGGTGACATGAATGCAAAGATAGGTACAGTCAATACCAGATTTGAAGAAGTCATGGGAAAACATGGGCTAGGAATAAAGAATGAAAATGGGGAACTATTCTCAAACTTCTGTGCTTCAAATCAACTGGCTATAGGAAGAAGCTTGTTTCCACATAAGAGAATACACAAGGCAACATGGATATCACCAGAACACATAGAACAGAAAATCAGATTGATCATACATGCATAAACAAGAAGTTTAGATCATCATTGCAGGATGTAAAGGTATATAGAGGAACAGATGTGGCATCAGATCACCACCTTCTGATAGCCAAAGTAAAAATGAAACTGAAGAGATATGCAACAATGTAAAATTATAGACAACAATTTAATGTAGGACATCTAAGAAATCAAGAAACAAGAGACAAATTTGCAGTCACAGTATCACAAATTCCAAGTGCTCCAACAGCTGGAAGATGTAGACAATACAGAAGACTATTGGCAGCAAATCAAAACGGTATGTGATAAAAAAATACTTTTGAATGATTGTTTGTTAAAGTACATGCGCCCACACATGTAAACCCTGTTTACATCACAGTTCTAATGTTACATCAGTAAATCCACCAGAACGAATGCTGACAATCGCAGTACTAATAGTTATTTGGCCTCAAAAATATATTACATCTCAGCGCCATTAATCCATTAAAAAGACTGCTGGCAATCGCAGTACTGATAGTTATAGGGCCTCCAAATACATTACATCTTAGCGCTATTAATCCATCAAGAAGACTGCTGGCAATAGCAGTACTGATAGTTATACGGCCTCCAAATACATTACATCTTAGCTTCTTCTATCTTCTCTTATCTGCAGATAATCACTCATAAATGGGCAAATAATAGGCAATGATGCCTGTAACAAAATCCACAGGTACACTTCGAAAAATAATCAACATCTTTCCCGAACACTACCCTGGGAACACACACAAGACACAGGGCTGGCTATCCAGTCAACGCCCAAACTTAGACTCCCGCTCAGACTGCCACGGGAACACACATCTCCCGCTCAAACAGTCACCGGACTCGGCTGTTCGCGGACTAGCCGTGAGCTATTCACTACAGCCCGAAACCAGTACAGAATAACTAAATGACTAGCGCACACGACGCTTTCTGTACTCTCTGTGTTCTAACATATAAATGTTTAAACAACTCACAATCAAACAAGCCAACAAGCGCCACAACCCTAAATTCACTCTGTACAATCAGCATAGTACGGATCACTTCCTTTTGACCTTAACAGACTACCACACTCCCCGGAAAAAAAATGCTTTTATCATTTTTTGAAAAAACTACATCAACGAAAAATGAGGGGTCAGCTAAGCTCTAATATACGCTTACAACAATTGTTTTATGTTAAGGTCAAAAAAATTCATCGCCAAATAATAAAGCAAGTGTACAATAAACGAATTACCCATAATAATCTGCAAAATACACCGAAATAATCATTTACAAACAAAGTTAAGTATGTTCACTGTAGACCAAACGTGATACAATAAATGGAAAGTAACAGACAAGATCAAGCAAAAGAAGCATGATCAACACTGTAAATCAGCAAAGAAATCGAAATAGGAAGAAAGATCAATAATACCTAATAGTAACAATTAAGCTAATCAATTCCTTGCATAAAATAAATAGAACTGTCACCAATAGTTACATATACTAATCCATATTACAATACAAAGGATGGAAGTATAAGAAGTGTAAGAAGTAAACGTATACAAATAGTATCAAGTAACATCCAGATGAAACATGGAAGCATAACCAAAGTATAAACCGCTTCAAAAGAAATGGAGTGAAACGAAGATTCATCCGAAAAGAAAGAAGGAAATTCAAAATATGAATGCATAGAAAGATAACAACAATACATCCCAACAACTATCCAACCAAACAACGCATAATAAATAATTTAGCCAAAATACAAAACTTATTCATAACTAAAATGAATTATCACAGGCATCATACAAAAAAAGTGCGATATATAAAAAATATCACAATCTCAAAAAAAAATTACTATCATAAATGTGGAAATAACAACATATATTATTACACCTTATTAAGCGCTTTGGCGCAGAAAAAATATAACAATGTCAAAGAAAAATACATTTCCCTAAAAACTTACAATACAAAAAAAAAAGTTTCTTAAAGCTAAGTTAAATAAAAATAGTATTTTAATTTTTTCTAGATTAAATCTATAACTAATATACCAAAAATGAAATCATCTTTAACAAAATGAATGACATCTAACAAAAAAAAAAGAATTCCTATTGTTAAGTAGACTCATAATAAACGCATACTAGTTTAAACAGAATTCGGCACAAAAAAGCACATGGTAAAAAAAAAATACCCCATTATATGCATAACAACTTGTAAACATATAAGCATAACATTATCTAACAAAAAATCTGCTTTGAAAAAAAAATGTTACATCAGTGCATACATATGAACATACACAATACCTAATACGACATTATATAATGTATGTTACTATACAATACAGTAATTCATTATTCAAAAAAAAAAATTAAGTATAAGAAACACTGTAGCAATCTTAAACCAACACCTAAAGAGGAAAAAATAAATAAATAGGGCACAACTCCGGCTTCCTTGATTGTATTCTGTAAACCGCACGGGGTGACATCATATAACACGGGGTCAACAGGCTGGCTGGGCTGCGCTTGATTAGACACACGGTCGTAAGTTGACCTACATTCCTCTCACAGCTAACAATAACTTCGGTGCGATGATTCTTAACGCAAAGCCGAATGCCGCGGGAAAATACAAATGAAAATTTCTATTTTAATCAACTTGTGAGCTTTATTGAGGTAAAACGGATAGTTAGTCTCACATTTACCAAAACTTGTGGCAGTGAAAACGTCTGGTTTCTATATGATGCCATCATTTCTTCGTCACATTGCCGATAACACAAAAGGATAGGAACATCCTGACCGAAATGAAGGTCATCACAGCAGTAGGCTGAAATAAAATCCTACTTTCACACAACGAGATATTCTCTCGAACTCAAAATGCATAACAAGCAGTAGTAATTGAAACAATACTCTTATTGTTACCTTGTTTATAACCAAGTTTGTTCTGTTGTTGTGCAACATTATTATGGTTAGTATTTCTCCTCTGATAAAAATATTTAACCGATGGATTTTGTTGTGTTCTAGAACCATCATTGTATGGCAGATAACCTTTATAGTAGTTATTTCTTTCACCAAAACTGTTTCTATTCTCCTTTGTGACAATATGCTTACCAAATTGCTCAGTACTAGTGATAACAAAATCCCTAAAGTTATCAACATTTTGGGCACAAGTATTACTAATAGCTTTGTCCCTTATTATCAGTTTATCAGAATTTCCATAACCAGAATAATGGTTGGTCTTTCGAACTTTAACTTGATAGTTATCTCCATTTTTTTAAATCTACAGGACTGACTGTTAAAGTAGAATTATCATTGCTGGCCTGACGCCAAGAGTCAGTAATGTTAGCAGCAGTAGTACGTGGAAAAATGTATTTGCCACGTAAGGATCTACGTCCACCATGTTCGATTTTCGTATCAGCAAAAAGTGTAAAGGGCTGGCTCCTTGCTTGTTTCACTTGTTGATAAACAGCCTTCTGTCTACCCTTGTCAACATTGACAGTAGGCAACCCCTTGATTCCTAAAACAACATCTACCAAACCATCCACTCTATTTCTTAGTTCAGCAATCTCAGTAATTTTAAGTGAGATATCCTTGCTTAGTTTCTTATTTAAGTTATCACTTGTCACAACTTTGCATCTCTCTTCTGTGAGTAATTTCTCAATATCAGTCATTTTCCTTTTGTGCAACGTCAACTCTTCTAATCTATCCCTATCATCCTTTTCTTTATTAGCCCTCAACTATTTTAAGTCCATCTGAAGTTCCTCAGTGTCACTATCATAGCTATTTACTACTTCATCAATCTTCTTTGGAAATACTGTATAGTTTTCTTTCAATTGGTGACTACAACTCTCATTGTCACTCAATAGCTCAGTAAGTGTTTCATTACATAAATTCTCATATTTCTTGGCATGAACTTTTAATTTCTCACAAATCTCATTCTTCTCTTGAACTTCTCGAGTGAGATTACCTACTTTGCTATTCGTATGTTCAATCTGAACTTCCAAATCTTTTACTTTACTGCACGCAAAGTCTAATGCTGTTTTTACACTAGCAAGCTCCAAGTTTGATTTATGTAAATCACCTGTGAGCTTAGACACTGTTTCTTGTAATTTATTCTTTTCAGCACAGTCCTGCAAAAACTTAGTCCTTTCCTGTAGAGCAATCTGTTTGTTTTTCTTCGATCGCTCCTTATTTCTTAACTCCTTTTTTTTTATCATCAGGAATACCGTTGTGGACTATATTGCATATACTCCTGATTATATGTTTGCGTTCAACATCAATATACTGACACAAAAACACACGAAGGTGCTGCAATAACTCCACCAAATCCCTAGCCATTACTAAATTACGATGAGACTGAAAGTTATCTTCAGCAAAAAACTTTAGGGATACTGACACATTAAGCAAGAACTCTTCCATCACCCTTGCTTCAAGTTGTGGGCCTCTCAGTCTCTCTTTATCCCTACCTACCACGAATGCACACTCCAACATAGGTCTTATATCTGCATGATCTATATCGTAATCCATGGTGATTCAATCACCGAGTGTAAACTTGTATTGAACACTGATAATTATAGAAGCGCATGACCCTTTGAGTTTATAAAATTACCTTTACACATCAGATAATTAATATCTTTTCAAGATATCCAAAAAAATATACGCTAATAAAGTAACATACGTTCTTGTGCATAGACTTTTTTCAATTCTCAATTAATATGCACTAAATCCCATACTAAACAGTTAATAGAATACATAATGCGTAATATGAGAAGACTTGATAGCATACATACAGAGACACAGTTTTCACAACGAAAAAAACCCACTTATCTTGCAAATAGCAAATGATTCCGTCCTTTCCCACTACAATCGATGGGCATCAACATCAAAGATGACACAACATAAGCAGACTCTCATGTTGACAGGTGCAGGCACAGGTACTGGACTCGTCGACAACTCTCACTCCAGGTCATTGAAACAGTATGCTATATGTTCGTACACAGCACACGAAACTGGAAATTGGAAACAGTGCAAGTTACCCACTTGTTCCCTCTGTCGTCGCGAAGGTACACTGTCTGCCACTCTTGTTGAAAAGAGTTACCTGATATTTTGAACTTGCATATTAAAACAGGAACATACTGTAACTCTCATAATGCAGATATCGCTGATGATGACGAATCAGGACAGGTCGTCATAAACATGTCAAAGTTTACTTGAAAATTTCACTCCGAAACGCAGAACTGGAAACGCTGCAGGAACGTAATAGGGAGGCATGTAAACACAGGTTGCATCACCGTGTCACCGATTACAGGTCATGAGCGACACAAAACTGTCTGTGAATAATAGAGGCGTTGCCGATTACAGGTCACGATCGACACAAAAACTGTAGAAGATTCGCCTTTGTTTCTTAACAATATAGAAGTAAGAAATGGCGTTCTAAATACAAGCCACGCCCACACAGGGCTATTCATTGCTCTTATAACGCGAATTCGTGGTCATTACGCCCGAAAAACTGGGCCACCACTGATAAAGTAATACTTTTGAATGATTGTTTTTTAAAGTACATGCGCCCACACAGAGCAGATGATAAATGGGCTAGCACTGTATTGTCACTGTGTATAAAGTCTGTGGTGAGTGATATGGAGGGTACAGTCACTCACACTGTACTGTCAAGCATAGACCAACGAATCAGACTGGTGTTATTTTCCAATTGACAGCACATAATTTATTCACACAGTAACATCAATCACGTACGATACACTACACAGGTACCACAGCATACAAAAATCCAATAATAATCAATTGCGCAGAATGTCATAGCTCTCCATTATGATGTAAACCCTGTTTACATCACAGTTCTAATGTTACATCAGTAAATCCACCAGAACGAATGCTGACAATCGCAGTACTAATAGTTATTTGGCCTCAAAAATATATTACATCTCAGCGCTATTAATTCATCAAAAAGACTGCTGGCAATCGCAGTACTGATAGTTATAGGGCCTCCAAATACATTAAATCTTAGCGCTATTAATCCATCAAGAAGACTGCTGGCAATAGCAGTACTGATAGTTATACGGCCTCCAAATACATTACTTCTTAGCTTCTTCTATCTTCTCTTATCTGCAGATAATCACTCATAAATGGGCAAATAATAGACAATGATGCCTGTACCAAAATCCACAGGTACACTTCGAAAAATAATCAACATCTTTCCCGAACACTACCCTGGGAACACACACAAGACACAGGGCTGACTACCAGTCAACGCCCAAACTTAGACTCCCGCTCAGACTGCCACGGGAACACACATCTCCCGCTCAAACAGTCACCGGACTCGGCTGTTCGCGGACTAGCCGTGAGCTATTCACTACAGCCCGAAACCAGTACAGAATAACTAAATGACTAGCGCTCACGACGCTTTTTGTACTCTCTGTTTTCTAACATATAAATGTTTAAACAACTCACAATCAAACAAGCCAACAAGCGCCACAACCCTAAATTCACTCTGTACAATCAGCATAGTACGGATCACTTCCCTTTGACCTTAACAGTATGGAATGAGACATGTGAAGAAATACTGGGGAAAAAGGAAAGTTAACAAAAAGCATGGATAACAACAGAAACCATCAATAAGATAAAAGACAGAAAAAACAAGAAAGCAGATTTAAACAAAAGCAATACCAGAAGTTCCAAAGCCAAGGCTAAAGAAGTGTACACAGAAGCAAACAAAGAAGTAAAAAGAAGTATCAAAAGAGACAAGAGGAAGTATATTGAGGAGTTGGCAAGAGAGGCAGAAGATGCTGTAGCCAATGGAAATATGAGAGAACTGGATAGCAGCACTGTTGAGGCTGCTTCATGGTGCGATTTTTATCAGGGCAACTTATTATTAGTGCCAGGGTTTTGTCACACCATGGCGTACCTCAACTGAACGCAAGAAATAATTGAAAGCGGTCGCTGTGAGATGAGTATCTAGGTATGATGTAGGCAGATTGGTATGTAACGTCATAGCGTCAAGATGTGTGTCAAATAACTGGGTGCTCAGTCCTGTCAAATAACTTGGAGCTGTCATCCTATAACTGAAATAACTGGTTACGTCCTGTCAAATAATTGGAAGCCGTCCGATAACTGGCAGGTTGGTTTACTTGGGACAGCAAGAAACGAATTTTTCTTCATATTATGAATCTGAAATCAACTGAAGCTGGACTACTGCACGGAACTTGTACGCAGGACTTTGGACTTTTTAACTCTTAGTATACGAGCGGCCTTTTAGAAAGGCTGATGATCGATCTGCCTTAAATAATTTATTTATAAAGATAACATAAGTGTTATATATCAAAATGTGAAGAAATGAAAACCCTATATCATGCACGTAACTAAATTGTTCAGTGGTTTTAAACATGCATTCAGCTATAAATTTTCGCTATTGACGGGGATCGATCATCGGCCTCTCTAAAAGGCCGCTCGTATACTAAGAGTTAAGAACTGTACGATCATAATTCGTCAAAAGAAAAGACTGTACATTCACTGTAATTTCACGATGGAAGATGCCATGTAACGGCTACTCCTTGATGTTGCATCAAAGATCGTTGACCTGACCTTGAGGACTGTCAAGATTTAACACTGCGATATCAAATTGATTCAGTTCGAACTTTACAACTCTACATTCAAGATTTTAAATACTGGAAAGCACGCAATTTTCGATGTTGAACGATAAAGGACAATCTGGCAAATTTTACTCGATGACGTCATCAAAGCCGGAAAACTTGCGAACGACCGTTCGCTGAAATGGGAGTCAAGAGATGGTTTCGTCCATTTATGAATTCCTGAAGTCGAGGTGTGGCACAAACACACTGATTCCGTATCTGGAGAGGTTCTGAGATACAAGAAAGATAAGTAGAGTTATGAATTGTCTTCTTCTTCTTCTTCCTCGTTCGCCTTCAGACTTCCACATTTATGACTCTAATAAAGGCAGTAGTCAACCCAAGGCTCCCAACATCTCCAAACAGTTTTTCGTTGACAGAAGTGGGTTGTTGCCATATGCTACTCCGTTCATTACTGTAGGTTGGGCAGTACTGCAGGAGGTGTTCGACTGTCATTGGGCTGGTACCGCAGGTGCAGAGATCTGTTGCACCAATTTTGTATTTGTGGTACAGATGGTATCTCAATCTATTGTGACCAGTGCGCAGCCGAAAAATGATGACCTGTTCTTTTCTGGATAGTTGATGATATGCATCATTTTTCAAATGTCCCGGGTGCTCTCTTTCCCATTTGGACTTGAATGTAGCCTTTATAGTGGTCTTTGCCGTTGCGTAAGTTGTCTCTATATCATTTTGTTGTAAGGCACCTCCTTCCTTAGCAAGTCTATCTGCTTCCTCATTTCCTGGTATGTTGCAATGGGCTGGTATCCACTGGATAGTGCACTTCTTGAAGCATTTGGCCAGTCTTTCAAGGGAGATTATCAGATCTTTCAATCCTTTAGTTTGGTGGCTCTTCAGTGCTGATATTATTGAGAGGGCATCTGAAAAGATTACTATCTGTTTTTCTGCCTGTGCTTTGCATTCAATAAGAGTTTCAGCTGCCTGTTTCAGGGCTTCTGCTTCAGCACAGAAGTTATTGCAGTATTTTCCAGTGGCAATTGCCATAGAGTGAATTCTATTCTTTAATTTTATGAGGATGCCGGCACCCCCATTTTCAACTGCATTTGTTGCCGAACCATCAGTATATGCATGTGACCAAAGCTTTGCTGGAAATGTTTGGTCAATATACTTGGTTGCTATACACTTTCTTTGTGTTTCTGTCTGTGTTCCCTTACCTTCAATGCCTGGAATATCAGATTTTAACTTAGGAAAGCATCTTATTTTCCACAGTGGGATAGTTGAGCTTGTTGGGATTTTCTTTGCAACTGAGCTTGCTAGTATGGTATTATTGTTAATTTTTTCTTTTGCTTGGGCGACAAAGTTAGTTCGCTTGAGCCTGCCTCTTCCTAGCCTATTCATTCTTTGGTACATGGAGTGTCCTTCGAGCCTCTTAAATTTTTCAGCTTGTTTTAAGACTCTGCTGTCACGTCTATCCTCCATTGACTGTAGCCCTGTGATGTTTTCCATATGGTTGATTTGTGTAGACTTTAGGGCCCCTGTTATAATACGTGCTGCTTGGTTTTGGAGTCTGTTTACTCTGTCAAAATTTGATTTTGCTGCCGTCGACCAAGCTGTGATGCCATATTCCATAGCAGGTCTGACTCTGCCTATGTACAGCTTTTTGAGGATATTCTCATCAGCACCCCATGTGGTACCTGCTAACTTTTTCATGATGGCCATGCGAAGTTTTGCCCTGAGCTGTATTTTGTTAATCTGTGATTTCCATGTCATTCGGCGGTCTAGTGTGATTCCTAAGTATGTTGGTGTTTCATCTTCTCGTACTGCCTGCCCATTTAGTTGCAGCTTTGCTTGCTGTGGTTTATTTGACAAGGTAAAAATAGTG
Source organism: Oreohelix idahoensis (assembly GCA_024509875.1). Classification (NCBI taxonomy): domain Eukaryota; kingdom Metazoa; phylum Mollusca; class Gastropoda; order Stylommatophora; family Oreohelicidae; genus Oreohelix; species Oreohelix idahoensis. The sequence goes on from JAMPIV010006430.1 coordinate 164,678, forward strand.
TGTGTAGTTTTTTGTTCATTTATTTTGAGCAACCACTTTTTGGACCAACTTTCAAGGGCTAGCAGTGAATCCTGCATACGCACTCTTGCTGTGGTGATGTATTGTTCTGAAGTCCACATGGCCAGGTCATCAGCGTAGAGGGAGTTGTGGACATTCTTGTGGATGTTTTCTGTTATATCATTTATATATATGAGGAAGAGTGTTGGGGAAAGGACCCCACCCTGTGGAACTCCATGTTCCATTGTAGTCTTTTTGCTTAACTGTCCGTGCACCAGCACTCTAGCTGTTCTGTTTGTTAGATAGTTGCTGATCCAGTTATACATTCTTCCACAGACTCCATATTTAAGCATTTTAACTCTTAGCCCATCTTTCCAAACTTTATCAAATGCTTTCTCCATATCTACCCAGACTGCTAAAGTGTGCTTTCTTTCTTGGAAAGCATCTTCGATTTCCTGAATTGTCTAATGCGTGACAGTATTTGACCATTTCGGAGACTTTTGCCAGTCAACATCTAGTTCTACTTGTTATTTCATCTGCATGTTTATTTGTATAAAGTAAATGCTCGCTAATTGTAAATTTTCTTCTGAAATTTTGCAAATGATGATGTCCTATTAGGTCATTGTTGGTTGTTCAGTCAAAGAAAATAGCAGTGGAATTTTAGTCTTTGACTGCATAACAGACATCTTTATTTGTATAGATTGTTCCATCAAGTCTACGTTATATATTTTTTCCTTCACTAATTTACGTAAGTAATTAGAACACAAGATGTCGTCATTATCAGAATTTATTGAGATGGGTTTGCGTTTAGGCAAATCTGGAGTTGAGTTGGAATCATATGCTGACAAAAATTATCATGACTATTTGGAACGTATGGAACGGAAGGAGCAACGAGATTTAAAGAAACAGGAGCTTGATAAAGCAAGGGAATTGGAAGAGAAAAGACTTGCTCAAGCAAAAGAATTAAAGGAATTGGAAGAGACGAAATTGGCTCAACAAGAAGCCGCAAAGAAACAGGAAATGGAACTTGAAGAGAAGAAATTGGCTCACGAAAGGGAACTTGAAGAGAAGAAATTAGTTCAACAAGAATCATCTAGAGAACTAGAACGGCAGAAAATGGAACTACGTAAGTTGGAACTTCTTCAGTTAGATCAAGCACACAGAAATGCTATAGAACTTCAGTCATTGAAATTACAGGCTGATAAAGAAAAAGAGATTGAGATTGCAAAGATTAATGCCCAACATACTGGTGCTAATCCACAAGGTTCTCAGGGTAATAATTTTAATTATCCAAAAATTAAATTACCACATTTTGATGATAAACGGGACTGCATGGGCTCGTTTATTATGAGATTTAAAATGAGGGCTATAGATTTGAAGATCCCAAAAGAAAGGTGGCCTATTATCTTTTCAGACTACCTCACAGGGGAAGCAATGCGTTGTTTCATGTCAATTGATGAAACAAGTAGATCTGATTTTGATATTGTTGCCAATACATTGATGGCAAAATTTCAGCTCACTGAGGAGGGTTTTCGATCCAGATTTCACTCTGCAGCTCCGTCCAAGAATGCTGATTTTGGAGAGTTCATCTCTTCTATTAAATTGTACTTGGGTCGGTGGATAGACTTATCTGGGATCAATAAAACATTTGATGAATTATTTGACCTAATGCTCAGGGATAAAGTTTTATCTACCCGTGGCGCAGATTTTGTTTGTTTTTTGCAGGAGAGAAAGTCAAAATCTATCAATGAATGTCAAGAATTGGGGAGAAACTACATGTCTGCACATCCAAACAAGGAAATTCGTAAGGTTTCCTTTGATAATGCATTACCTGTATGTGTTTCGTACCACGACGGAGGAGTAGGTGACCACCGTTCTCGCCCAAGGAGTACAGAGGGCAGATATAGGAGTGATTATCGATCTTCCTTTCGAGGACGGTACAATTTTCCTCGTCGTCAGTCACTATCTCACTTCGGTGGGTACAAAGGGTTTATAGCTGACAGACCAGCCACCGTTCTTCGTGATACGGGATGTACAATTGTCGAGATACGTCAATCGTTGCTAGATAAATCATCATTTACAGGAAAGTCACTGAAATGCGTTACTTTTGGAGGTAACATTGAATGGTTTCCCATGGCAAAGACGGAGATCGACACACCTTTTTATTCAGGAACTTTACTCGTGTGTGGCTTAGAGAATCCTGTAGGTGACGTGATACTAGGTAACATTCCAGGTGTAAAAGACTGTTCACCCGAGGAAATTGCAGAGTGGGTCAGCAAGCACCCATTGATTGCGAATGCGGTCACTACAAGAGCTCAGCATGAAGCGAGCATTTTGACCGATGCATCTCCATCTGTCATGGAGGAGACGCCACTGAGAAATGCTCAAAACATTTCTCCGACTATCTTTACACAAAAACAAAAGGAGGATGAATCTTTAAAGAAATTATTCACTTTAGCTGAAACAAAACAAATTAAAATTACTAAAAGCTCACCCTATTGGTTTGAGTTTCGCAACAAGGTTTTGATCAGATGTTTTAAAAAGGGAGATGATCATGTAAAGAAACAGATTGTGGTACCAAAAAGTTTTAGACCTTTAGTTTTAAATACAGGTCATGACGTACCAATGGCAGGACACTTGGGTTGTAATCGGACTTTGTTTCGAATTACTACAAATTGTTATTGGCCTGGTATCAACACAGATGTAAAAAGATATTGTAGATCTTGTCATACGTGTCAAAAAGTCGCACGCAGGGGTAAGAACCAGACTGCACCCTTGCAAGTCACAGATGTGCCTGTGCGCGCATTTAAGAAACTAGCTATAGACATCATCGGCCCATTGTCTGTAATGTCGGATCGAGGTTGTCAGTATATTTTAACGTGCATCGATTTGTGCACTAGATGGCCTGAGGTCATACCGTTAAAAAACATTAGTACCATATCAGTTGCGGAAGCTTTGAACTTGATTTTTACAAGGATAGGTTTTCCTCACGAAATACTGTCGGATAGAGGGACACAATTTAAGTCGGAACTTATGAGTGCGATAGAAAGCTTATATTCCATAAAACATTCATTCACAAGTCCTTATAGACCAAGTGCAAATGGGGTTTGTGAAAGATTTAACGGCTCTCTTAAGTTAATGCTTGGGAAGGTTACTGATGCACACCCTTGGGATTGGGATAAGATTCTCCCATCGGTTCTCTTTGCTTACAGAGAGATCCCTCAGGAGAGTACTGGGTTCTCTCCCTTTGAACTCGTGTATGGCGTGAATCCAAAGAAGCCCGTTGTATCTATTGAAGGATCTAATCCTTGGTACTTCTCAGGATGCCGCAACTCGTTGTTGATTTACGACAAAGGTTAGTGGATGCATGTCAGATCGCATCACAGAGTATTCAAACGGCAACTCAAAGATCGAGGTTGCTACATAACCAATCTCGTACCCTAAGATCATTTATCCCAGGGGATGAAGTCTTACTGCTCTTACCTACTAAGGAAAATAAGTTGTTAATTTCATGGCAGGGGCCATACAAAGTAGGGAAAAAGATCACAGAGGCTGATTACTCAATTGAGATTAAAGGGAAAATTAAAACGTATCATCTAAATATGTTGAAATTATACACGCCAAGAGTATCTGAATTGGTAGATGTCTTGGATGAGGTTCATCGATCCTCATGCGCTGTTGTTCAGTCTGATGATACAACATCTGATATTCCGTTGGAATTTACTTTACCTTCTATTTCTGCTCATGAAACGTGGTAGGATGTTTCTATTTCTTCATCACTTTCGCATTCTGAACAAACTCAGATCCGTGATGTTTTACGTTCTTCCTCTGACGTATTTTCAGAACATCCAGGTCATAATGACTTAATATCTCACGAGATTGTGATCACTGATTCTACTCCGATTAAAATCAGACCATATCCTATTCCTCTTCACTACAGAGATAGGGTAGATAAAGAAATCTCAGATATGCTTAAAATGGGTATCATTTCACACTCTTCATCTTCGTATTCTTCTCCAATGGTATTGGTGAAGAAACCAGATGGATCTTTACGCATCTGTATTGATTTTCGGAAACTAAATCAAGTTACAGTCACAGATGCTGAGCCAATTCCCATTTTGGAAGATCTTCTTCCACGGCTGGCTAACGCTACATTCTTTACTAAACTAGATTTGGCAAAAGGATACTGGCACATTCCGTTGTCTAAAAATTCTAGACATTTAACAGCATTTTCCACACCTAGAGGTTTATTTGAATTGAATTATATGTGTTTCGGGTTGGTGAATGCACCTGCGACATTTGTTCGCATGATGCGCCGTTTGGTTGGCGATAGACCCGATATCATCAAATATATAGATGACATTTGTTTATTCCATAACACATGGGAAGAACATATTGTAGGTTTCATTTCTTTGCTGGAACAGCTAAGAAAGCATCATTTGACAGTTAGACCTTCGAAAGTACAGATAGGTTTTCAGGAAATATCTTTCCTGGGTCATAAAATCGGTAATCAACGGCTTTATCCTTCGGATAGTCTGGTGAATAAAATCCTGAATATTCAGATACCGAAAAATAGGAAAGAGGTCCGTAGTCTGTTAGGGCTCATTAACTATTATCATAAATTTATTCCAGACTTTTCATCTATCTCTGGTCCTCTTTCAGATTTGACCCGCAAAGGTGCTCCTCTTAAATTACTGTGGTCAAGGGCTTGTCAGTTAGCGTTGGATAAGATTAAAATACTATTCGCGAATCATCCTATTTTGATTCTGCCAGATATCCATGAACCCTTCTATATTCGCACAGACGCTTCTCAGATGGGAATCAGTGGCAGTTTGATGCAACTTGTCAACGACGTACTCCCTCCTTGCTTCTTTGTGAGCCGGAAGTTGTCTGATGCAGAAAAGAAATATTCCGCGGGAGAAAGAGAGCTCCTTGCTCTTGTCTGGACTATATCAAAACTTTCTCGCTACTTGCTCGGACGAAAATTTTACGTTGAAGTCGATCATCATCCTTTGACGTCAATTAAACCGAAAGCGTTTAAGAACTCAAGAATCTACAGATGGTTTCTGCTGCTGCAACAGTTTTCTTTTGAAATCAAGCATATATGCGGTGAGGACAATTGGTTAGCTGACTTGTTGTCGCGATTTGCAACTCACCAGGACTGATATATTTCACATGGAACTTTGCATCCAGGTTTATGGTTCCAGTTTGTTTGGACATCATATTGTGTCTTCTGACTTGCTATTTCGTCCGTATATATGGACTCAAATTTTGTTGCTATTTTGTTGATGAGATTATTCCTGATGACTATTCTTCTTCACAATTTTATATATCTTAATGCCTGATACTTCTCATTAGATTGCTTGTATGTAAGATGTATCTGTACGTAAGATTGCTGGAAGTTATACCCTACAGGATCTTGCGCGTTTCCTGAAGTAAACGCTCGGGAGCGTGAGGGGTAATGTTGAGGCTGCTTCATGGTGCGATTTTTATCAGGGCAACTTATTATTAGTGCCAGGGTTTTGTCACACCATGGCGTACCTCAACTGAACGCAAGAAATACATGAAAGCAGTCGCTGTGAGATGAGTATTTAGGTATGATGTAGGCAGATTGGTATGTGACGTCATAGCGTCAAGATGTGTGTCAAAAATGGCTTGTGTATCAGCCAGTATATTTGTGTATTCAATAAATATTTCTGAGGATAAAAGGGGTAAGCTATATGCTTAAATGAAAGGCATGAGAAAATGCCAGGATTATAAGTAAATGTGATACGGGACTATAATTCCCAAGACACAGAAGGATGTTAAACTAAAATTATATGAACAAATATAATTGAACAGTTTTTATTCCGGGAGGTATCATTCCCCGAAGATATAGGAATAAAATTAATAGAATTGTTATACCGGCAAGCGACATACCCCGAAGCTTATGGATTGATGTGGATTTGATTTATGGATACTTGAGATACTGGGACGCTTTAACTCCCCCAATGTTGATGGGAACATTACAATGAACTTTATTGAACGGGACGCCAAATACCCCGCTGGAAATAGTGATTAATAAATAAGATTATCAAGATATGTGGAAGGGAGAAGTCGAGTGACATGTTTAGAAAGTCGAATAAGATTTAAGCAAGACTGTAACACAGAAAGGGAGCATACATGCCATGTTCGTAATTGTGACCTTGTTAGTGTGTACTTACTCGTTATTAAACTGTTGCCAAATCGTCCAAGCCCAGTAGTTTATTCAATCTCTCAAGGTTAATTTACACCGTTATTAACTTTATGCAGTACTTGAGATGTTGATATAGAATGGTGTATACAAGACGGGTGGTTGCCAGAATATTCAAAAATATAAACCAAAGCAAGATGAATGAATTCTCACTTCTTCAATAACACAAATAGACCCTAGACAACAAAAGAATTCGGGCAATTTCTCCATCCCTTAACAAGCACAAAGAAGCTAACAGGGAAATACAAGCAAACAAGTTGCCTCATAAAATACAAGAATGGGAAACTGCTCAGCAATATACAGGAGCAAATGAAGAGGTGGACAAAATATTTTGGTGACCTTCTCAATAGACCAGCTCCACAAAACCCCCCTGACATCCAGCCAGCAGAAGAAGAGCTACAAATTAACGGTGAAAGACCAACGAAGGAAGAAATAAAGAAAGCCACAAAGCTTCTAAAAGATGGAAAAGTGGGTGGACCTGATATCATTCCAGCAGAGGCCATAAAAGCAGATATCGACATCGCTACAGAGATGTTATATAAATTACTTGGTAAAGTCTGCGAAAAGGAAGAGATACCAGCAGAATGGAAGGAAGGATATCTGGTTAAGTTGCCTAAGAAGGGAAATTTACAAGAGTGCACAATTTATAGAGGAATAATGTTACTATCAGTGCCAGGAAAAGTATTAAACAGGATTATCCTTGAGAGATTAAAAGAGTCCATAGACAAGAAACTGAGACATGAACAAGCAGGTTTCCGACAAAACAGATCATGTACAGACCAGATAGCCACTTTAAGAATAATAGTTGAACAAAGTCTGGAGTGGAATTCACCACTATACATCGGATTTGTGAACTACGAAAAGGCATTTGACAGTGTAGACAGAGAATCACTTTGGAAATTGATGAGGTATTATGGAGTTCCCCTGAAGATCATTAATTTAATTTCATTAAAACATATGAAGACATGACATGCAGAGTTCTTCACGAAGGACAGCTTACAGAACCGTTTGGGATAAGAACAGGAGTGCGACAGGGATGCCTCTTGTCACCATTTCTTTTCTTACTAGCAATAGACTGGGTTATGAGATCATCAACAACACACAACAGAAATGGAATCCAGTGGACTCTGACTAAGCAGTTGGATGATCTGGATTTTGCTGATGACTTGGCTCTTCTGTCCCATAACCGTAATCAGATGCAGGACAAATTGAAAACACTCGATGAGAGGTCACAGCAATTGGGTCTGAAAATACACTAGGAAAATACAAAATTAATGAGAATAAGTGCAGGTAATGATAACAGGGTTGAACTTGAAGAAAAACCAATACAAGATGTAGAATCGTTCACGTATCTTGGCAGTAATGCGCACAAAGTTGGAGGAACAGACAGTGATATCAAAATAAGAATACAAAAGGCAAGAGGAGCTTTTATTGCATTGGGAAATATATGGAGATCAAGAGAAATCGGATCAAACACGAAAATAAGAATCTTCAACTCAAATGTGAAGTCAGTTCTACTGTATGGCTCTGAGACATGGAGAACAACAAAGACAACAACCAAAAAGCTACAGACTTTTATAAATGGGTGCTTGCATAGAATAGAGGGATTAAAATGGTATGACAAGGTTACCAACGTGGAACTGATGACAAGAACTAGACAAGTGCCAGTGGAACAAGAGATGAGAAGAAGACGATGGCGATGGATAGGACACACACTGAGGAAACCTGTTGATAGCATTACAAGGCAGTCCTTGTTCTGGAACCCCCAGGGCAAGAGAGGTAGACCAAGAAGCACATGGAGAAGAGAGCTGGAAACGGAGGTGAAAATGATGAGGAGAACATGGAAAGAACTTGAGAATATGGCACGTGACAGGAGGACTTGGCATGTGTTTGTTGAAGGCCTATGCTCCTTTGGGAGTGGAGGGTTATGAATGAAATGAAGTCATTAAGCAAAGTGAATGTAGCGAAATCTGTGAAACAATCGCTAAATTCAGTAAGATTTTATTCCTATGATAATAAATAAACCCGCCCGTGTGTGTTTGCCTATCGTCGTCCTCTACGCCAGTAGAGCGCTGAATTGTATACCGTAGTAATGCACAACAGGCCAATCACCTGTTTGCTTTAAACTATGATTACGAGCAATATAAGAGAGAAAACCGGACTGATTCTAAAGACGACTACAGCCGATAGGATAATCTGGCGCTCTCTCTTCCAAACCTCTACACCTCATGGTAGAAGGGGAACAACTAAGTAAGTAAGTAAGTAATGCTTAGACAATGATCCGCCGTCAAATCTTACACGCTTTCCTAGTTTCGTCCTTGAGACATACAATTAACATGTGCCAGAACTGCGACACCAAACTGCCGTTCTGAATTACCTTAAGATTTTAACTTTAACGCCGCTAATAGTAGCAATTCGGACATTTTCCAGAAGTGTAGAATGAAACTGCAGTAAGAATTAACGCAAATATTAAAGCCGCCTTGCAAAACCCCTCTTCGCTCGACACGCAGTTCTATGCCTATATCCACGCTGTTGGACACGCCAGAATATATAAACACACACGCCAGTGTATTTCGGGCTAAAAAGTACTATACTGTAACATACGGCAAACGCGTGGTCAAATTGTGTGACGTACTACAAAAGCACTGTTTCATTCTGAATGAGAACGACAGTCAAAGAAAAAAAAATTACGATTTAACGTGGAAATTTTTTGAACATATAGTATGAGAGGGGGAGAAAAGGAGCATAGTTGGTAGTGTCTCGATTTTGTTGTTTACATAATTTGAAATTGGCACCCAAGCGGGGCATAGAAGGTTAGATAGAAGAAAAACTTAGATAATTTTCTGATATGCTAAAATAAAAGACAGTGACGAATACAATGACATTAATTGGGTAATAGAAGAGTAAAGTGTTAATGTATCTTACCGTAGATAGGAAAATATTTTATTTGAAGAATTGAAGAAGAAAAACGATAAAAGTAAATATAATAAATAAACGTATAAAAATATAAGCACTGTGTGACAGACAGCAACGGGATCAATAATTATTTATCAGAATTTGAACCACGTCTTAAATAAACGTGAGACTATTACGGACAGAAGAGAGATGGACTAATCGTTTACATCCATGTTCATCGCTGACTTCGACAGGTTATCAGGGAAAAAGGGTCAAGATGCGAATCGAGCAAATGGATTTTGAGGGACATTGTTTCAGTTATGAAAAAAATTCTGTATGCATCTATGCACTGCTTAACAATATGCAACATAGTAACAGATTTGTGATTTGAAAGTTATCGACAATCGATTTGAATGCCATCCATGCGCGAAGTTGTGTACCATGTAACAAGTTCGATCGAATTGCTTTGTCTGCAATAACTTTCCTAATCTGGATTTGACAAAGATATTTATCTTTATCTTTGCATCGCTAAGTGTTAAATTTTCTGAAGATAAGTGAAAGCATTTATATCATCATTATTATTATCTAACGTATGTTTATTAAAAATTCTTCATGAAAATATATGTAACAGTGGTAAAATGAAGCTGTCTTTGTTAACATCAAATGGCTCGTGTTTCACAGATTTTTAGGAAATATATTAACATGTTGTAGATAAGCCACAGGCTTTCTTGCATTTGTTCCTGAAAGTAAAATTGTCCCATTCACATCGGAAGCAACAAAATTGTTGTATACCCATTCTGCATGCCCGTGAAATTGCACTGACCTTAGGTCTCCACAAATCCGCCATTGGTAGTCATTGTACTTTATTTTTTTTCCTTTGTCATAGCCAAATTGTCATAAGTTTCTTTCATATGACCAGAGTATGGCGGTAAGAATTAATTAAAATAAATTCTGTTTATTACCATGCTGAACACGGCTTTTAGACTAGTCTTGGAAGAATCGATGAAAAATCGCCATTCGTTGACTATGACGCATTTCATGACCAGGGTTTCATCTTTCAAAGTGAAATGTCATCAACCTAAATTTTGAACAATACTTCTGTGTCTATAAAGAAATTTAGATATCGGAGTATCGACTAAAAGATTCCATTCTTGTGAGTTTCAAACCGAGTAATTCCTGACTTTCCTTTGGTAAGAGTGAGATACGTAACATAGATTGAAAGTCCTGAATGGTTAATTAAGTAAACACCATCATTCCCGACCAACGGGCTGATCACCCGTTTGCCAGTCACTTCGATTACGGAAACAACAGCAAATGGATTGATTTGCCGTTGCCCTAAGACGCCAATAGGCGTGATGGGAAACAATGGCAAAGAAAACCTATCTGCTGTTGCCCTAAGACGCCACTAGGCGTAATGGCCACTGACTGCTTTGACGGTCGGTGGCTAAGGATGAAGAATTAGATCATTCACCGGTATGATAATCGGAGTCAGAATTATTTTCTAAAGCAGGTAAATTGATCACTTTCTGATGGTTCATTCACGTCCAACGGATTATGTTCTGGTGAAAAATAATGGACTCGGACATGATTGGATCATGATTTTATTTCGAATACCAATTCAATCATTTTGAATAAACCACAGACTTTCTAGTTTTAAAAGTGAAACCATGGATATTTGTCAAGCAGATGTAACAACCAGTAGCGTGATTTGTCGGTTCACGCCATATTACTGGCACTCCAAAATGCATCGACTTATGCTTCGGCGATTTTCGTAACCAACCTGCCAATTTTATCAACAAACTGCATTTGGCTTCCAAGATTTATTTGCATCATCAACTTTCGAATCGAAATAAAGTTCATATGCTTTCTTTAGTAATGGTGTAAAGTTTTTCTGGTGAACACAATCGGTAAAATATCCGCACACGTAACAGAACAGATCAGCCGAATTTCTACAACTTCTAGAAGCCATATTTCGCTCAGAATTATTTCAAAATACAGTAACTATTTGAAAAATAGCGTAACATATGTCATGCATCTATTAGCAGTATAAAAAGTAGAATTATTTTGCTTTTTAATAGGAAATTTTTAATAAGCAGTAAAAATGAAACGGAGCAAATAACGGTTTCCCAAAAATATATTTAGCCGTCACAAAATATCTTAAGAACCCGACGTGCTCTAGAGGGATAAACGGATTTAATTGAAATCAGCGCAAGAATGTGACCTAAGAAACTTATTCATGGTAACAAAGAAAAATGTTGTTTGTCAGCTGTCATTATTTATCAACACTTTAAACACTCAATAAATAAAGGAGATATTGACAGAAGAGAGATGGACTAACAGACTACAAACTTTCCATCCTCACTGCCTGGCGGTAAAGAGAATTCTGTTTCGACATCTGCCTATTCTCAACTCTGATCCTGATACCAAAGAGTTATTTCGTGATACACCTTTGGTAGCTTATCGTAGGGATAGGAATTTTAGGGATATTCTTGTACACAGTCGCTTGCGACATTCTAGCCCATCTTTGGTACTAAACCGTGCAAACGCCGGATATGCAAGACCTGTCCGTTTGTACTCCAAACTCAGACAGTCACTTTTCCTAAAGGAAAATTTATCATTAGAGAGTCTTTTACGTGCGAATCCAGAAACCTGATTTATGCTATCATCTGCAAGAGATGTGGCATGACCTATATTGGTAAAACTGGTAGGCGTTTGGCAGACAGGTTTCGTGCGCACTTGAATGACATCTATCAGGACAAACATTTACCGGTGGCCCTTCATTTCAATAGACCTGACCATTCAGGTAATTCCGATATACATGTCACTGCCCTCCGTTCATGTGCCGGTAATGACAAGACTCGCTTTTCGTTGGAGAATCGCCTTATTTTTAAAATGGGCGTTCTAGCTCCCGGTGGTTTAAATATACAACATCATTTTGCATAAATTCTGGTAGCTTTTCTCTTTTTCATTCTTTATTCGTTGTCTTTATGATCTATCTTCTTGTGTTTTTGCTTTGGTTCGTTTCGTATCTTTTTATATCTCTTGTTTTGTCGCTATCGTACGTCACTTTCTTGTGAATTCTGTGACAAGAGACTACCGCTTTCTTCCACGGATTCTTTGCATCGAGCTAAGCTAACTTTAACTAGTTCCACAGTTTTGTTTATTCTTCTTTTTTTCGTTTCGTTGGATTATTTACTTTCTTGTTTCAGTATTTCTTTTAGATTTTACGGTTTTCTTGTATTGTTATTGTTTACTTTTTCCATCTGCTTGTATCGCCCATTTGTTGTATGTTTCTCATCATCGTATAGTTTTGTAGTACCTATATGTAATTTTTGTCTTTGTCACCTGTTTGTGGCTGACGAAGGGTAAAACCCGAAACGTCCCTTGTCTCATGTGAACTGTTATTTGTAAAACTGATTCAATACCGTTTTATTAGTTTATAAACTTATATGCGTATTAGTCCACAATCAGCACAATCACTAGTCTTAACTAGGTTCTACAGCCAGAATTTCTTCTAATAATTTCTTCTAATGATTTCTTCTAATAATTTCTTCTAATAATTTCTTTTAATAATTTCCTGACTTGGTTTGAAGTCAAGCTTTGAGGTATGCCAGAGATGATGGGCATGGTCATTTCAAAGATTTTAAAATGTCCAGCACAAACCCACAAATAAACAAGTACAGACCTGCACATCTGATCACTTATCAACATTTTAATAAAAGGAAGTGCTTTCCACAATAATTTTTTTCATTCCGTTGTTAAAATTGCAGAACAAAACCTGAAAGCTGATTTATCAGTCTTCCGCTCTGACAGAAAATCATCAACACTCTCTGGAAATTAGAGTTTAAAAAAAGTATCACATGACAGATGTGAATCTACCACTACAGTTAGTTTTGTCACAGACGTTTACTCAAATATTTCACCGACTGCTATAAATGGTAAGACTGCTGCAACTTTTAAAACTTCCATCATATGTGCTGTCTCTAGTCCAGAAGGCTGTCTTACCTCTCCTAACAATGGTGACTTTGAAAACCTCTTCTCCTGTTTCAGCTTCTTCTCCTGCAAAAGGTTTTTTCCACCCAGGACACCAAGTCCAGACATTTTTGCTATGCTAGTTGGTAATTTTGAACTCTCATCTTTATGTGGCTCTGCTCCATTAGATGGTGGTGCATCTGCTGCTGAAGTTGGTGCATTGTTTGACTCTGTAAGAGAATGAAATACGATGTAAGTACAAATAAACAGGCTGATATGGAGAAGGCAATACTTTAAATAACCCAGCAATAATCCAGCAATTGTTTACTGCAGTAATTATGAATATGTTCAAATCATAACTAATAAGAATTACTTGTCATCTAATCAGCTGTCACACACAACAAAGAATTTATAATGCCTGAATTCACCGTTGGTTCATGCAGTTCCTGGGGTCTCTGATGAGACAAAGAAAGTGTAAAAATATATTGCTACAGAAACTATTGCTGCAACAGCAAATGTATGCTTTGGGTCAGGCTTCCTGTAAGGAAACCAAATACAGTGCTAGCGCCATGATCCTTAGGGAGCACAAAGAAAAGTAATGAATGATGATAACTCTGACTGCTGGAACGAGTTCACTGATTCGTCTAATGCTAATATGACATCCTTTGGAATATTTGGCTGTAAGCTATTTTTTTGTTTTTGTTGCTAGTTTCCATCCTTCTAAGAAGTAAACTGTGGTGGCCCATGTGGCTCCTCTTAATCTGACTGGCTACCTCACCTCTTTGCTCAAAAATTCGCACATGAGAGCCAGATAAATGTTGCACCTGACAGAAAACAGGAAATTATCAAAGAGCAAGAACTTTACCAAAATATATAAACTGTTCCAGAAGAGCACATGACAGCAAACCTCACCACGAGAGAGCTAGAGGCAGATTTTATCTCCCAAATCTCATGACTACTCTCGGGTCGAAAATTTTGTGAAACCTGAATTAAAATTTTTTTCTTTGAAAACCAAATGAAGCACATAAATGTGTGCAAACCTGCAAACCCAATGATGTGTAATTATCCCTACAGCGTGCAGCCACTGCTTGTAGTTCTACCAGCAGAATAGCTAAATTTAGAACTTTTAAGCACCATGAAGCAAAAAAGAAAGTTCATTAAACATGGGCTATAAGTTGCAAAATGTTTTTTGAGAAGTCTGCCTTATCATGCTGGCACAGTGAATCAAGCCCTATATTGGTTTAGTTTTTAAAAGTTACTAAAGCAGACGAGCACATAAATAGTGTGTCTGTTAATTTCTGTCTCTTAAACTTTCCCCATAACTCATAAACTATTGGTCAGATAAACTACAGGTCTTTCCATTATTAGAATTATACATTGTTTTTCCGTTGTTACAAATTTCAAAACCTAGAAAAAGAAATTTAACCTTTTTTGTCTTTTTCTGCAAAGAAAGTCACCTGGAAAATACGGGGTAACAAATGACATGCTTAAAGGGCTAGGGCCTAATGCAAAGAAAGCCCTCCTCAAGATTATGAACTATAGCTGGAAGCATGGAATTGTACCACAGGCCTAGAAAGAAGCAGTACTAGTTCCAATCCTTAAAAAGGACAAAGACCGAATGGACCCCAACAGCTACAGACCCATCAACCTTCTAAGCTGCATGGGAAAGCTTATGGAGAGAATGATCAATACCAGATTAAGTTGGCACTTCGAAGAAAAACAAATTCTACTGCACCAACAGGCAGGCTTCAGGCAACATAGGTCTACAGAGGACCAAGTCACCTACATTGCACAGGAAATCGAAGATGCTTTCCAAGAAGGAGAGCACACATTAGTCTGGGTAGACATGGAGAAAACATTTGATAAAGTTTGGAAAGATGGGCTAAGAGTTAAAATGCTTAAATATGGAGTCTGTGGAAGAATGTATAAATGGATCAGTCACTATCTAACAAACAGAACAGCTAGAGTGCAGGTGCACGGACAATTAAGCAAAAAGACTACAATGGAACATGGAGTCCAACAGGGTGGGGTCCTTTTCCCAATACTCTTCCTTATATATATAAATGATATAACCGAAAACATCCACAAGAATGTCCATAACTCCCTCTATGCTGATGACCTGGCCATGTGGACTTCAGAAGAATACATCACCACAGCAAGAGTGCGCATGCAGGATTCACTGCTAGCCCTTGAAAGTTGGCCCAGAAAGTGGTTGCTCAGAATCAATGAACAAAAAACAACACACACTATTTTTACCTTGTCAAATAAACCACAGCAAGCAAAGCTACAACTAAATGGGCAGACAGAATGAGAAGATGAAACACCAACATACTTAGGAATCACACTAGACCGCCGAATGACGTGGAAATCACAGATAACCAAAATACAGCTAAGGGCAAAACTTTGCATGGCCGTCATGAAAAAGTTAGCTGGTACCACATGGGGTGCTGATGAGAATATCCTCAAAAAGCTGTACACAGGCAGAGTGAGATCTGCTATGGAACACGGCATCACAGCTTGGTTGACGGCAGCGATGTCAAATTTTGACAGAGTAAACAGACTCCAAAACCAAGCAGCACGTATTATAACAGGGGCCCTAAAGTCCACAATAATCAACCATATGGAAAATATTACAGGGCTACAGTCAATGAAGGACAGACGTGACAGCAGAGTCCTACAACAAGCGGAAAAATTTAAGAGACTCGAAGGGCACCTCATGTTCCATAGAATGAATAGGCTTGAAAGAGGCAGGATCATAGCGAACTTTGTGGCCCAAGCAAAAGAAAAAAATTAGCAAATACACCTTGCTAGCAAGTTCAGTTGCAAAGAAAATGCCAACAAGCACAACTATCCCACTGTGGAAAACAAGATGCTTTCCTAAGCTAAAATCTGATATTCCAGGCATTGAAAGTAAGGGAACAAGACGATACGTCAAGGCCTAAAATCCCACCCGCTGCAGACCCAAATAGAACAGTCCCAACTAAGATGGTTTGGCCATGTCTGCAGAATTGGAGAAGCTCGGCTACCACGACAAGCATGGGAAACAAAGAGCCAGGGATCCAGACCTCCAGGACGACCCAGAGTCCGCTGGGAGGACAACATTAGACAATCTTTGAAGGACCGAGGACCAGAATGGAACCAGGCCATGAAGAAGACAGCTGATAGAATAGTCTGGCGCTCTCTCTTCCAAACCTCTACACCTCACGGTAGAAGGGGAACGACTAAGTAGTAAGTAGTAGTAGAAAGTAAGGGAACACAGACAGAAACACAAAGAAAGTGTATAGCAACCAAGTATATTGTTCAAAAATTCCCAGCAAAGCTTTGGACACATGCATATACTGATGGCTCAGCAAAAAATGCAGTTGAAAATGGGGGTCCCGGCATCCTCATAAAATTAAAGAATAGAATCCAATCTATGGCAATTGTGGCTGAAGCAGAAGCCCTGAAACATGCAGTGGAAACTCTTATTGAATGCAAAGCACAGGCGAAAAAACAGATAGTAATCTTTACAGATGCCCTCTCAGTAATAACAGCGCTGAAGAGCCACCATGCTAAAGGATTGAAAGATCTGATAATCTCCCTTGAAAGACTGGCAATATGCTTCAACAAGTGCACAATCCAGTGGATACCAGCCCATTGCAACATACCAGGAAATGAGGAGGCAGACAAACTTGCTAAGGAAGGAGGTGCCTTACAACAAAATGATAGAGACAACTTACGCAATGGCAAAGACTACTATAAAGGCTACATTCAAGTCCAAATGGGAAAGAGAGCACCCGGGTCATTTGAAAAAATGATGCATATCATCAACTATCCAGGAAAGAATAGGTCATCATTTTTCGGCTACGCAGTGGACACAACAGATTGAGATATCATCTATAACACAAATACAAAATTTGTGCAACAGATCTCTGCACCTGCGGTACCAGCCCGATGACAGTCAACACCTGCTGCAGTACTGCCCAACCTACAGTAATGAACAGAGTAGCATATGGCAACAACCCACTTCTGTCAACGAAAATCTGTTTCGAGATGTCGGGAACCTGGAGTTGACTACGGCCTTTATTAGTCATAAATGTAGAAGTTTGAAGGCGAATGAAGAAGAAGAAGAAGTCCAACACAAAAACAAGAATCTTCAACTCAAATGTCAAGTCAGTACGATTATATGACTCTGAAACTTGGAGAACAACAAAAACAACAACCAAAAAGCTACAGACTTTCATAACTGAGTGCTTGCGTAGAATAGAAGGATTCAAATGGAATGACAAGGTTACCAATGTGGAACTGATGGCAAGAACCAGACAAGTGCCAGTGAAACAAGAGATGAGAAGAAGACGATGGCGATGGATAGAACACACATTGAGGAAACCTGTTGATAGCATTACAAGGCAGTCCTTGTTCTGGAACCCCCAGGACAAGAGAGGCAGAGATAGACCAAGAAGCACATGGAGAAGAGAGCTGGAGACAGAGGTGAAAATGTTGACGAGAACGTGGAAAGAACTTGAGATGGCACGTGATAGGAGAACTTGGCATATGTTTGTTGAAGGCCTAAGCTCCTTGAGGAGCTGAGGATAATGATATGATACGCATCATTACTGTAAGTAATGTCGCTGAGAACATCATTAAAAAAAAATTTGTTAAACCATGTTTGACAAAATATCCATCACATTCAGGGTTTCTTCAAAAATATCTGCTACACAACCAGACTCACTCAAATAAATGTTCATGAATTATTTTTACGCCAAGTTGAAAGTTACAGAACAAAAACAAAAAACAAAAACCCCAAATTTTTTTTTTTAATTTATAAAAAAAAGCAGCACATACATCCACTCACAGCAATGCAACAAACAAAGTGTTAATTTATATTTTGTGTGCGGACCAGGTGAGTTACGTTAAAGCATATCTTATAGCAACACTGTTATAGCAACACTGTGTAGCAACACTGTTACAGCAACACTGTTATAGCAACGCTTGATAGAGTATCTAATTCTGAGGTCCTCAACAGAGCACATATCTCAAGCATCTACACATTGCTGCAGAGGGCCCAAATTAGATGGGCCGGACATGTTGTTCGCATACCCGAAAAACGTCTCCCAAAGCAGTTGATGTACAGCGAACTCTCCATGGGTAAGCGAACAGTAGGGGAACAAAAGAAACGCTTCAAAGACACACTGAAAACATCGTTGAGCAGCTTCAAAACTGATGTCTCCTCCTGGGAGACTATCGCACAGGTTCGCTCTGCCTGGCGGACAAACATTACTCAATGCGCTCTCATTGCAGAACAGAATTTAGCTGATAAGGCAGAAGGCAAGCGTGCTGCAAGAAAGGTCAGAATGCACAGCAACACTACTATCGACTCTAACCATGTGTGCCCTGTATGTGGCAGGGCCTGTAGGGCCAAAATAGGACTAATTAGCCACATAAGATCACAACACAGATGTGACACAACTCAAGTCTGAAGCTGTCGTCATCTTCGCTTGCGATGGGCAACTATTATTATTATAGCAACACTGTTATATCAACACTGTGGAGCAACACTGTTATAGCAACACCGTTTAGCAACACTGTTTAGCAACACTGTTATACATACCTGTTAACCTCCTGAGACAAAAATCTGTACGCCGGACCAAAAAAATCCTTACAAACACCCAAAAATCCTTACGCAAAAAAATATATTAATAAATTATACGCAATACAGTTTTAAAATGAGAAATGACATATACAAATCTATTAGCATTTGAATTATTGTGATATAAAACATGCTAATAGTGTCAAACTGTTCTTTACAGATAAAAAAACTTAGTGATCATGATGTACACTGTTCTTTCGATGTACAGTGTTTTGTATTATAATCAACTCAAGCACTTTGCAGAATTGCATTTGTGGGCTTAAAGTCTGCACAGCATGTATCAATGTTAATCTTACACTGTAAAATAGAAGTGAGTGTGTCCGCATTCATGGACCTCCTGCAGTTTGTGTGGATTTTGGATTTTTTTCATCATTGAAAATGATCTTTCGCAGTCAGCATTGCTGTGAGGTAGTATCAGCAGTCGCTGAATGATGCTGAATGATAACTTTCAAATTAGGGAAGCGGATGGCACCAGTACTATTTTCTGGTCAACAACTTCCAGCCAATAGCTAAGCTCTTTTTCTGACCACTATCTGTTGGTAGAGGCACACACACATCAGACAACATACAGTAGTCATCGAACTCATCTTTCAGTGCTTCATGATCAAGATCTTGGGCAAAAGCATCTGCCAATCTGCAGATGTTTGGATACCTGAGATTATCTTCAGTGCTTGGATCTAGCACTTTTAAGTCCTTTAGAACCTGGTTGTCAAAGGGAAATTTATCAGTGATATTTTAAATACTGATATGTAAAAATTTCTGACATCCTCAAAAAATGAACTCTTTACTCCACTATCAAGCTCCATTTCTTCGATAAATGCTCTGTTCGAGAGGCCAATTGCCAGTATGCTGTCATCATGCTGCACCCCACGATCACTAAATTTGATATGCGTCAAGTCAACAACCTGTTTAACATACTTCATCTCCACAAATTTAACTAAAAATTTTCTAAGCAATGTGTCCATCTCCTCCATCATGCCACCAATCTGCGACTCATCTGTTTTTGAAAGAGTTTATTAAACTCATTTAACAGTGGCAGAATGAAACTCAGAAAACAATGGGACAGCTGGGTTAGTGGTGCTTTTAAAAGTTTATGGATGTAGAAAATAAAAATAAACAAAATTATGAACAGAATATCAAATCTAGGAAGAAAAAACGTACCACCAAAAATTTACAAAATTATTATTTACGAATTGGTAGCTTAAAGTGATAACAGATTGCCACTTTATTAAAAAATAAAGCAGCTAATCTCGAGCGCTGGAATATAAAGTAGGCCTACTCAACGCAAAGAAACTTTTTTTTTCTAGTTATGTAGGGCCTATACAGAATATTATGACAATTTATCGGAAATATTTTGAGGAACAAGATGTAGGCCTAACTGGAAAGATTAAGGCCGCGATTAAATTGCAACAAAGCAAAACAACAGCAATATTTAACCAAGTTATAAGTACTTAGCTTTTTTAAACAAAATGGCGTCGTTGATAACAGGTAACTTTAAAAATACGTGATGTCACGCCGAAAAACGAAAGCGTTTGAGGCCGAATTCAAAGTGTTTGCCGAATTCTTGGGTATAAAAGGATTGGCAATCCTCCGAATACCGATCCCAAATGACTCAATACGGTTTGTGTTAGAAAATATCCCTTACAGGGCCTCATTTGGTAATGCCGGTTCAGGGGCGACATTAAATGGGGAACAAAAATCTAAAATTACATTTTAATACTCAACAACGTTGGTCGACTAAACCATGGCATCTATGATCATACGGTTGTCGTTCATGCTAATAATTTCGTTGACCCTGTACACAGTGAAATTCACACCCAAACTATTGAAGGTGTATGGATGCAAGCAAAGAGGAAACAACGTTACCAAGGCGGCACTAGTCGTGGAAAGTTTCATTCTTATTTAGCAGAGTTTAAGTGGCGCTATAGTCACAAACAACATGTTTTCGGGCAGTATTTACAACTTTTGTGCGAAAATTTCAACATATAACCTTCTAACATTATTGTCACGAAGTGTATTCGTCTTCTTTTCTCTCTGTCAATCTTTTCTCATACCTAAACATTCCTTTTCTCTAAATTCTCTAGAATATCTACCACTCGTCAAAACACATCAGGAGATCTCCCATTTCCTTCTGAAATTCCTTTTTCTTAAATCTAGGTTACCAGCAAACCGCTGTGGACTTTTAAACCGCGCCCTGAATAATTACAGTTTAGCCAATGGATAGGCAGCGCGATATATTGTCTTTTGACCTTTGACCTCAGCAACCACCATGGAGTATCGCCTAGTATCAAAATGCCACGTACCGGCCAGTTTGTGTGTGTGTTTGGGGGATGGAACGTAATGTCAAAAATAGGTCAGGTGCCCCACCCCTAACGTAGGCAAATTAAAGCCACCAAACAGAACCCTGGAGGAAAAATTGGGCGCGATTCTCAAGCGGGATTCTGGTATTCTCTCGCTAGCCAGCAGACTGACCGGGACAAAATGGTTGCTCCCAAGAAATACAGAGGGGCCCGATCATTTAAAACAGCAATGGATCTTAGCTGAGCGAGTAAGTGAACAAATATTGGTATATGAATAACATGAATAATAATCATACATTTATCAACAGCATATTGCAGTATATTTTGTTAAGCAATGTCCTACGTGGAATTTCCTTTCAGTGACAAAGTGTTATTTCATTATATACATGCTACTCAACAAATTTAATGCATGAGTTCGCTGAAGTCAGTTACTCACATAAATTGTGGATGTATATCCTTATTGTTACACATCCTTATTGTTACTGTGGGATGTGTACTACTGAACTAAGCAGAACAGGGAAATACTAGGAGTCCTTATACTTACTTCCTATTTTTTATAATGTTCCATTGTTCTTTAGTCACAATCATACAAACTTGATAAGTATGTTCTTGTTCACATTTCTTATCCCTTGTTCTTGATTGGGATATTAGTGTTTTCAGCATGGAATATTCTTTCTATACATATACCCTGCTGATAATGTCTGAACTATCCTTATTATGTTTTAATGTGCATGTATCCTGTGTTATGATGGTATTAATAAGGTATATGAATACCTATCACATAAACATAGAACTATGTAATAATGGGCAAAAGCACTGTAGCCAATTTCATAAATGAATATGTTGACTGACTTGTAAATCAGTGGTTCTCAAACCTTGGCAGCAATGACACCCCAACATGTTACAACAGAATAGAAAACTATTACCCAGTGGTTCTCAAACCATTGTTGACAGTGACCCCAAATTGATTTTATTGCTCTGTGGGCACAAGGTAGACCAGTGGTTCTCAAACTTTTGATGACCACTGCCCCAAACTTCACAGTTGGTGAAGCTAACAGCCCATATGATGAAAATCACTGTGGTAGACAAGCTGGAAGCCGGATATAGGTTGAGATCCACCTGTATGCTTATAATGTCAGTTATGCTATAATAGATAATAGATAGCACTTTGTTAGTGATGTTAACTATGAATGTTTGTTAGATTTCTGATGGACGATTAGCGTCCAGCAGATATGGGAAATGACTTATCTGGCAAGATTACTAATGGAGCTTCAATTGTTTGTCAATCCAGTCCTAGCAGGTTGTCATACCAGAAGACTAAAGCATATGCAGTGTTCTCAAGGGCAGACATACTCCATCCCAGTTGGTGATGAGCCCTGTGTCAAGACGGAGAAGAAGCAATTTGCCAGCCTCTGAAACCCTAAAAAGAACTTGCTGGACCTGGAGTGCTGGGCCATATTGAACCCCTGGCAACAAGACTACATAAATTCAGCATCTGAGATGAGTATCTGAACATGCCAACAGAACCACTACAGAATATTCCTATTGTCCTATGATGACAAATTAATTCTGACATGGTTCAGAACCATTCGTAGATTAGGGAACATATAGTTGTATATTTGAATATATGTGAGATTCTATCTTCATTTTTTGTAAACTTTACATAACAGAGTCTGTTGTTATTTTCTTTGTAATATTTAATTGTGTTGTATAGTTTTAGTAACATAAATCTACACTCTAGGGGCAGAGTCATAATTAATAAACACTATTGGGTCGGGATATTTTTAATGTGGCTGGGCACCAAATCTCTTATCCATCTATATGTACTATACATATTCCTTTGTAGGATCTCGGATCAAGAATTTATCGCCTAGAGAATATCCTGTTAGTTTCACCAGAATTCTCTTTTTAGAGAAAGTTTTCTAGTGGACTAATTCCCAAGGAGAGACTGTGCATTTAACTGGCAGTCTGGAAGAGTTTCCTCTAGAGATTATCTTTTATTCTTCCATCAAGTCTGTCATACTTACACTTTCTCCCTCTAAACAAAAACCATTTCGTTAAACTGGGACGCTCGTGTCCGGGATTTACTTTTTTCATATTTAGACACTTGTCTGAGATATGAAAACTCTTATCTTTCCTAGATCACTACTGCTGTAGGTACTTGTCACTTATTGGTGTCCAAGTCTAGGATTAGATTAAAGAGGGGACATATAAATTACCCTAGACTAAATTACTTATAAATTTTTATAAGAAAAACAGATTTTAGTTATGATATGAAAACTATGCTTGGTGGTACTGCTGGTTATTAGTTACATGTTGTTAACTAATATATAAGTTATATTTTATGTATGCTGGTTTTAAATAACATAGGTTGTTAAAATACTTTAGTTTAGTTACAACTATAGAAAGTATTTAGGCCTGTATTTATTTGATAGCGAGTTAGAGATCTCATACTCGCTCAGCAAAACCACTGCTGTTAACATGGATGAGATAGAAGGACTGAAGAAATGGACAGCGCAATCATATAAGATTGGAAAATTATGTGGCTTCTCGGGAAGTTTGCTGGAAAATTATGTCTCGGAACAGGTAGAATGTTTCATGAGCATAATGGGGCAACAGAACGAATGGAGAGCAAAATGCAAGGAAGAGAATGTGGAACATGGGAGACAAAGACAAGAAAAATCCCTCCAGTGTAAGGAAGAACTGCAAGAAATAAAAACTCAGTTTCAACCTACAAAAATGGAATCCAGGGATAAACTTGAATCTAGGAATACTCATCATGCCACTCCTTTGCCAATTCCATCACCACCTTCAGCGGTAAATATAACTGCACCACATGAAGCCAAGTCTATGTCTCAGAATTCAGGCTCAGACAGAGCAGAGGCTAGGATATCTAAACAGAGACATCTAGACTATTCTGAAAACAACATTAAGCACATTGCTGCTGATAATCTGAAGAGACCTTCCTCATCCTCAGCAAAAACTCACAACAGGCATATCGAAAACAACCGCACCAAAAACCTGGTAAATAGGATCGCTCAACCAAATAGGATCACTCAACGGAAAAGGAATACGCAAACCTATGGGAAGGGAAGGGATGTTTTTGAACATCACCTGTCGGCCACCCTACATCAGTTAGACTGTAGGCGCCGAGACCAAAACCCACAGACTTCATACAAAGCTAAGATCCCTACCATGGATGGGAACTTGACGAAGGCCCGGAGTGGATACAGGGGTTCTCAAAATGTGGAGACTGCCACAGTAAATGGAGAAGAAATCACCTGTTTGTATTATCAAGGTCTTGGGTGTGATGCCCTTGTCTCAGCCTCTGTCATCGACCTTGATCAAGTCACCGAAGAGGATGTTGAGGTAACAGCACCCATGATAAACAACAGAAGGATGATTCTGCCTTTAGCTTAGGTAGAAGTTAGGCCGAACTTTGTAAACGGCAAAGTATAGGCTGCAATATTAGATGAACGAATTTACCCCATACCTCAAGGAGGGAAATATATCATCTTAGGAGACTCAGCACGATCCAGAGATGGCGTGACTGAACAGGCTATGGAGACTCCAATGCCTAACTCATCTTCCAATATTTTCACTGAAAAGTTGGAAGAGTGCAAAGGGGAGGACCACCCCAGTGCACTTAATTCTGAACCAGTTTTGATAGTCTCACCCACTCTCTGCGTGCAGAAAGTGAAGCGGGTCCAAATTTCCTTGGTACCTGGTGGGATGAAACATGTTTCAGGAATATCTTCCTTTAACACGGGAGAAACGGCTAAAGAGGAACATGAGCCTCAAGCACTTAGTCTTCAGTCACTTCTGATAACCTCACCCACTCTCTGGGATCAGAAAGTGAAGCTGGTCCAAATTTCTTTCGTACCTGGTGGACAGGAACAACTGGCAGACTTATCTTTCTCTGTCACTGGAGAAACAGCGATAGAGGAGCATACACGCTCTCATACCTGGATAGATAGGTATGTGTCCTTAGGCAGGTCAAGTAATATGACTAAAATAAGGTTGTGTATGAGGTTGGCAACCTCATCATGCAAAACTATTTGCTATAGACCGCATTGCAAGCAGAGTGTAGGCTTTAGGGCAAGCTCTTTGCTAGGAGGCAAGCTACAATGTAGGGTCCAAAAGGAGGAACATAAGAGAGGGAAGATCATACGAGCAGGATTGCTTAACGTACCTCAACTCCTTGACAATGAGGAAACGGATAGAGATGTGTTGATTACAGGCATACCGTTCGACAGAGGGAAAAGAGAAAACACTGAGATTGAATTAACAAGAGATTGAAACAGGAAGGTATTAGCAGACAGAAGAGAATAGTCGGCTCAACTTAAGTTAGCCGTAGGCATAACTTTTAAAAGGGGGCCTATGTCATGAAGTGTATTCACCTTCTTTTCTCTCTGTCAATATTTTCTCATACCAAAACATTCATTTTCTCTAAATTCTCTAGAATATCTACCACTCGTCAAAACACATCAGGAGATCTCTCATTTTCTTCTGAAATTCCTTTTTCTTAAATCTAGTTTACCAGCAAATGGATGGGTTTGAAAAAAAAATCGAAAAAAGGTGATTCGTTTTACGAGGACAAAAGACAAAGAAAATAACCAGCAAACCGCTGTGGACTTTTAAACCGCGCCCTGAATAATTACAGTTTAGCCAATGGATAGGCAGCGCGGTATATTGTCTTTTGACCGTTGACCTCAGCAACCACCATGGAGTATCGCCTGGTATCAAAATGCCATGTACCGGCCAGTTTGTGTGTGTGTTTGGGGGATGGAACGTAATGTCAAAAATAGGTCAGGTGCCCCACCCCTAACGTAGGCAAATTAAAGCCACCAAACAGAACCCTGGAGGAAAAATTGGGCGCGATTCTCAAGCGGGATTCTGGTATTCTCTCGCTAGCCGGCAGACTGACCGGGACAAAATGGTTGCTCCCAAGAAATACAGAGGGGCTCGATCATTTAAAACAGCAATGGATCTTAGCTGAGCGAATAAGTGATAAAATATTGGTATATGAATAACATGAATAATAATCATACATTTATCAACAGCATATTGCAGTATATTTTGTTAAGCAATGTCCTACGTGGAATTTCCTTTCGGTGACAAAGAGTTATTTCATTATATACATGCTACTCAACAAATTTAATGCATGAGTTCGCTGATGTCAGTTACTCACATAAATTGTGGATGTATATCCTTATTGTTACACATCCTTATTGTTACTGTGGGATGTGTACTACTGAACTAAGCAGAACAGGGAAATACTAGGAGTCCTTATACTTACTTCCTATTTTTTATAATGTTCCATTGTTCTTTAGTCACAATCATACAAACTTGATAAGTATGTTCTTGTTCACATTTCTTATCCCTTGTTCTTGATTGGGATATTAGTGTTTTCAGCACGGAATATTCTTTCTATACATATACCCTGCTGATAATGTCTGAACTATCCTTATTATGTTTTAATGTGCATGTATCCTGTGTTATGATGGTATTAATAAGGTATTTGAATACCTATCACATAAACATAGAACTATGTAATAATGGGCAACAGCACTGTAGTCAATTTCATAAATGAATATGTTGACTGACTTGTAAATCAGTGGGTCTCAAACCTTGGCAGCAATTACACCACAACATGTTACAACAGAATAGAAAACTATTACCCAGTGGTTCTCAAACCATTGTTGACAGTGACCCCAAATTGATTTTATTGCTCTATGAGCACATCAAACTTTTGATGACCACTGCCCCAAACTTCACAGTTGGTGAAGCTAACAGCCCATATGTTGAAAATCACTGTGGTAGACAAGCTGGAAGCCGGATATAGGTTGAGATCCACCTGTATGCATATAATGTCAGTTATGCTATAATAGATAATAGATAGCACTTTATTAGTTGTCGCAAGGTGTTTTGAGGAGATAGGACAGCTTGAATGGATGGAAGAAAAAAGATAATAATGTCTTATTGATATCTTCCGAGTTTGAAGAAACTGCCTCTCCTCGGGAAATAGTGTACTAGAAATTTACTTAACAGAGAATTCTGGTACCTAAACAGAATATTTTCTAGACGATAAATTCTTCCTCAGGAACTCTACAAAAGGACTGTGTAAACCACATAAGGTTGAGAAAGAGATTTGGTGTCCAGCCACATTTAAAATATCCCGACCCAATAGAAATTAATTGAATTATGGCTGAGCACCCAGGGTGTAGATTTATATTTAAAACAAAAATACAGCCCAAATAAAGTTAACAAGAAAAATAACAACAGACGCTGTTATGTTAAATTGAATCAAAGGGTATAGAATCTCACATTTCTTTATATACACATAAATATGAAAAAAGTTTAGCTCTACTGTTTTATTAAAAAAAAAAAAAACTAATTTGTCATCATATGGACAGTAGATCTCTTCTATGGTAGTTTTGCTGGTAGGTGTTAATACTCATCTCCTCAAGGTCTGTAGTAGCTGCGGAGATGATTTGTGTTCGGACTCTCTTGGTTTTGTATGCTCCAGCACCTTGGTCTCATAACAGTTAATGGGTTCAAAGGGTGTCAGCGTTTGCTTCCCTGGACTCAGTGCACATAACAGATAAGGATGGAGTAAGTCACCTCTGCTGAATACCTCTTCTGCTTATGGGATTTAAGGTATGGTTACTGGGTGACAGGATATGGTTGAGTATGATAACCTATTTGATAGGGTATGGTGGGTAAGGGTAATCTTTGGTACCATGGACTCGTACCCTGGACCTGGTTTAGGTATCTGGTAACCGCAACCTGGTTTTGTACTTTGTAACCACAACCTGGGTTTAGTACTGTGTAACCGCAACCTGGGTGGACTGGAAACAATTGAAGTACTGTTATTGGTTTTCAAGAGCAATCATCTCCCAAGTCTGATGGCCGGTAAGCGTCCATCAGAAATTAAATTAACACAAGGTTAACTACCATTCATTAACAATGTGTGATCTATTATCTATGAACTACTACTTCTTAACTGACATTATAGCATATCTTGAGTTCTCAGTCTCTATCTGGCTGTCTGCTTATTTACAGCAGTGGTTTTCCCCATGTGGCAGAGTTTTCACAAAATGTGAGGTAGGGGCTGGGGACATCAAATAGTCGAGAACCACTGGTTCACCTAGTGCCCATAGAGCAGTATTTTAATTTTGGGGTCTCTGTCAACAGTGGTTTGAGAACCACCGGGTAATAGTTTCCTTTGCTGCTTTAACATGGTGGGGTGTCATTGCTGCCAAGGTCTGAGAACCAATGATTTACATTCTTGCTTACTCGAGCAGTAAATCATGTGGAGGGTAGTCATGGTCTCAAGGCTTGAGAACTGCTGACTTGCATTTTGTCAGTCAAAGTGGTAAAGTCATTAAATAGCTAAACAATTGAAAGCATTCTTAAAGTCCTGGTTCCTGTAGAAAAGAACATTCATATAACTGATAATAAAATAGTTCTACAATCATACAACATGGTATATGCATAGGATTGCATTAAATACATGTGCATCCAATAATAGACAAAGGGAGAAGTGATTGAGAACATTTTTTATCAAGTTTGCAGTTTTGACAGAGAACACAGAAGTCTTATAAGAAATAGAAAATAGAAGCACCACTAAGACACTTCTGTTTTTGCTTGGATCAATATGCAAATTCCAAAGTAACAACAATAATAAACATCATATTATTTAACCCTGTCTTATTTCTGCCAGGCTGTGAAATAAAGATCAGTGGTTAATTAGGTCTATGACCTCAGCAACTCATACATTAGTTTGAGGGATCTGTAAATATGCAAATAACAATTATTGTCACGGAAAATGGAAATGCATTTAAACTTTACAAAAAGTTACTGCAATAGCAAGCTGTTGATAAACATATGATTATTCATGTTATAAAATCAGCAGTATTGGTTAGATCTACTTACTTCGCTCAACTGAATTCACTACGGATATTTGCAACAGTAATGCCCACTTTGGGCCCATATACGCTTCTACTTCGAGCGATGGTAGCGGTCTAATGGCTTAAAATTCCCTCCCTAAATTCCAGCTGTATGTTTGGGTCGACCTCTTGGGTGGCATTGTTGCAAATTCATCTTTTTGTCGCAGGGATATCAAGTTAACTTCATTAAACTCGCCCTAGTATCCACTGTGTATGTGTTTGCAGCGGCAGACAGGGTTTCTGTCCCTTTCTCTGATTTACGTGTGTCCTGTTCGTGACTTCGGACTAGTCGTAGGACTGATTTTCACCTTTTCAAGTGGAAAGACTTAGGCTGGCCAAGGGAATAATTTATTACCATTTGCCATGAGAATCAGCTAGCGAAGACTTCAAAAGAGAGAGAGACTTTTTCATTATAAGAATGAAAAAGATATGTGAAGGGAATTTGTTACAATCTAGCGAGAGATTTTTTGTAGAGGAATAAAAAAATGGACAGAAGAAATAGTCCGGGAGAAGTCGTTTCACGACATAAGCCCCCTTTTGAAAGTTCGGCCAACGGCCAACTAATTTTGAGCGGACTCTTCTCTTATGTCAGACACTACATTCATGTATCGTGTTCTCCGTTCCTTCAATCCATATATTTCCTATTTTTCCTCTGTCAAATGGTATGCCTGTAATCCACACATGGCTATATGTTTCCTCTTCAATAAGTAGTCGAGGTGGGGTGAACAAGCCTGCTCGCAAAATTATCCTCCTCTTCTTTTTCCCTTATGGATCCTCCATTGAAGCTTGCCTCCTGGCAAAGAGCTTGCCCTAAAGCCTACACTCTGCTTACAACTAGATCTATAGCAAATAGTTTTGTGTGATGAGGTTGCCAGCATCATACACAACCTTATTTTAGTCATATTGCCTGACTTGCCTAAGGACACATACCTATCTCCCCAGGTATGAGAGCGTGTATGATCCTCTATCGCTGTTTTTCCAGTGACAGAGAAAGATAAGTCTACCATTTGTTCCTGCCCACCAGGTACCAAGGAAATTTGGACCTGCTTCACTTTCTGATCCCAGAGAGTGGGTGAGGTTATCAGAAGTGACTGAAGACTAAGTGCTTGAGGCTCATGTTCCTCTTTAGCCGTTTCTCCCGTGTTAAAGGAAGATATTCCTGAAACATGTTTCACCCCACCAGGTACCAAGGAAATTTGGACCCGCTTCACTTTCTGCACGCAGAGAGTGGGTGAGACTATCAAAACTGGTTCAGAATTAAGTGCACTGGGGTGGTCATCCCCTTTGCACTCTTCCAACTTTTCAGTGAAAAGAACATTCATATAACTGATAATAAAATAGTTCTACAATCATACAGGCATTGGGGTTTCCATAACCTGTTCAGTCACGTCGTCTCTGGATCGTGCTGAGTCTCTTAAGATGATATATTTCCCTCCTTGAGGTATGGGGTAAATTCGTTCATCTAATATTGCGACCTTTACTTTGCCGTTTACAAAGTTCGACCTAACTTCTACATAAGCTAAAGGCAAAATCATCCTTCTGTTGTTTATCATGGGTGCTGTTACCTCAACATCCTCTTCAGTGACTTGATCAGGGACAACGACAGAGGCTGAGACATGGGCATCACACCCAAGACCTTGATAATACAAACAGGTGATTTCTTCTCCATTTACTGTGGCAGTCTCCACATTTTGAGAATCCCTGTATCCACTCCTGGCCTTCGTCAAGTTCCCATCCATGGTAGAGACCTTAGCTTTGTATGAAGTCTTTGGGATTGGGTCTCGGCGCCTACAGTCTAACTGATGTAGGGTGGCCGACAGGTGATGTTCAAAAACATCCCTTCCTTTCCCATAGGTTTGCGTACTCCTTTTCCGTTGAGTGATCCTATTTGGTTGAGCGATCCTATTTACCAGGTTTTTGGTGCGGTTGTTTTCGATATGCCTGTTGTGAGTTTTTGCTGAGGATGAGGAAGGTCTCCTCAGATTATCAGCACTCTTGTGCTTAATCTTGTTCTCAGTATGGTCTAGCTGTCTTCGTTTGGATATACATACCTCTGCTCTGTCTGAGCCTGAATTCTGAGACATAGACTTGGCTTAATGTGGTGCAGTTATATTTACCGCACAGGGTGGTGATGCAACTGGCAAAGGAGTGGCATGATGAGTATTCCTAGATTCAAGTTTATCCCTGGATTCCATTTTTGTAGGTTGAAACTGAGTTTCCATTTCTTCCTTACACTGGAGGGATTTTTCTTGTCTTTGACTCTCATGTTCCACATTCTCTTCCTTGCATTTAGTCTCCATTCGTTCTGTTGCCCCATTATGCTCATGAAACATTCTACCTGTTCCGAGACATAATTTTCCAGCAAACCTCCTGAGAAGCCACATAATTTTCCAATCTTATATGATTGCGCTGTCCATTTCTTCAGTCCTTCTATCTCATCCATTTTTTCCATCTTTTGTGAAACAAAAGTTCTTCTCCGGAGAGTTCACACTCAATAGCTAACTCTGTCCAGATTGTTCTCTACTTATTCAACTCTACAGATTCTTCCATTATATCCGTAGTGGTTCGTTGAGCGAGTATGAGATCTCTAACTCACAAACAATAATTAAGGCAAAAATACTTTCTATAGTCTTAACTATACTAAAGTATTACAAAACCATATATTAAATCAAACCAGCATTATATAACCATCAAATTAAAATTAGTTAACAATAGGTAACTAATTACCAGCAGTACCACCAAGACGAGTTCTCATAACACAACTTAAAATATGTATTTTTCTTGCAAAAATTTATATGTATTTAAGTCTAGGGTAATTTATATGTCCCCTCTTTCATCTAATCCTAGACTTGGACACCAATAAGTGACAAGTACCTACAGCAGTAGTGGTCTAGGAAAGATAAAGAGTTTTCATATCTCAGACAAGTGTCTAAATATGAAATAAGAGTTTATCCCGGACACGGGCGTCCCACATGTCGCGAGGTGATTTGAGGAGATAGGACAGCTTGAATGGAATGGAATAATAAAGATAATAATGTCTTATTGATATCTTCCGAGTTTGAAGAAACTGCCTCTCCTCGGGAAATAGTGTACTAGAAATTTACTTAACAGAGAATTCTGGTACCTAAACAGGATATTTTCTGGACGATAAATTCTTCCTCAGGAATCCTACAAAAGGACTGTGTAAACCACATAAGGTTGAGAAAGAGATTTGGTGTCCAGCCACATTTAAAATATCCCGACCCAATAGAAATTAATTGAATTATGGCTGAGCCCCCAGGGTGTAGATTTATATTTAAAACAAAAATACAGCCCAAATAAAAATAACAAGAAAATTAACAACAGACGCTGTTATGTTAAATTGAATCAAAGGATATAGAATCTCACATTTCTTTATATACATATAAATATGAAAAAAGTTAAGTTCTACTGTTTTATAAAAAAAACAACTAGTTTGTCATGATATGGACAGTAGATCTCTTCTATGGTAGTTTTGCTGGTAGGTGTTAACAGTGGCGGATCTACTATGAAACTAATGAAGCTTAAGCTTCAGGACGCCTAATCCCGGAGGGACCCCAAAAGCGACTTTAGTTCACATTGCTTAAAAATGCTGGGTCTACTGTATAAGAAGGGGTATTTTAAAAAAATTATTATATTAATAATATAGTGTAATTCAATACAAAATAATAGTTAAAATAAAAATTAAAATGTTATTAAAGTATCATGTATGCTAGCCGTAAACGAAAAAAAGCTTTCTCAGAAAGTAGATCTAAAATTTTGTCTTTTCAAAACACTCGACAATAGTCGCACGACTCAAATTGATTAATTTGTTGTTGTATATATTTCAACAATCCCAAAGTTTGAGAGTCAGTAGCACAGATGTTGTAAAGGTGGAGTGTCGCGGTGAGTTGGCTATTCTGCTGTGGCTAATGTTAAGGTGACCATATTTTCAAAACCCTAATCCGGGACAAAATAGTAGATTTGACCTATTTCAATGCAAAAAATCGGGACAAAAAGGTAAAGAAAAGGTCAAAAGTCGGGACATGTCCCGGAAAAATCAAGTTGATGTCAATTTAAAATAATATACATATTATATATACATTTGAATAACATTGAATAACATACATTTTACTGTATAAGTTTAACTACTTAAACTAATAAGAGAGAAAAACATCAATAATCCTTACTTAAGGTGAAGCTGAGTTACTACTTTTCAGATGAGTGGATTTTTATCAATAGGTCCTTCTTTGCAAGCAGCATCTTAAAGAACTCGACACATGTTTCCTCACAGTTCACTTTGGTTGTCTACATAGCTTTCAAAGTTTCAACACCTAGCTGTGTTTTATCATTTGCCCATAAGCTGTTCATCAAAGAAAACACTCTTTCTGTGACAGCATTTGTTCCAGGTAGACAGAAAAAGAACTCTGCCAACTTCAAAATATTTGAAAATGTCGCATTATTGTTTTTGAAGTGGGAAACCATTTCAATCCAACGTTGTGGTGGCAATATTTTTTTGGCACTCCATTCACTAATTTTCTGAGAAGTAACAAACTGCTTCATATAGACATATTCGTCATAAATTTCAGTTTCTGTAAAGTGGGCTGAAGGTAATGTTTGAATCACTAGTGATGATGATATCTCAATATCTGCTCAAATTGGTATTCTGTTCAGCGTTACCCAGCTGTAGGATTCTAGGTCTTGAAAATTTTGTGCAGCCCATTTATTCAAATAATTGAAAGCTGTTTCATAGAACGAAGAAACGCTAGCATGAAACTTTTTCACATCCTCCTTTGGAAGTCCTTCCATTTCCAGCTTTTCAAGGATTAGCTTAACTCTTGATGGCAAGAAACAGTCTTCCAGTTTGGACTTCAAAATAGTTTTCAACCTGTTGATGCTGGCAATGACTTCAAACACAGTGACCGTCTGTCCCTCTATTTTTTGCACTGCTTCGTGAAATGGAGAGGCCTGACTGTGAACAAAAACAAGCCATGCCTCAGATAGAGGATTTTCAAAGAATGTCTGTATAAAAACTGGGCATCTGTCTTGAGATTGAAAATATGATTTTAGAGGCAGGAACATCTGAAGAACCCTTTCAACAGCAGGCAGCAGAGCAAGCCACCTAGTCTGAGCATAACCTAAGATCATCTGGAAGTCAGTTTCCACAAACTGGCAAAACTCCTTGAGTCTTTCAACTCGTACTGTGTATGATTTGAAGAGTAGATAAATTTTAGCAATAATCAGCTCGACATCAACAGGCAGTACATCTGCAGCTGTTCGAACAGTGTTGTGGAAAATATGACCTGCACACCCAACTCCTATAAGACCATGTCCAAGGTTTTCTTGCAGTTTTTTTAAAACATTGTTCTGTCCTTTCCTTTCAGCACCTCCAAAATTGGAATTTGTGTTGTCTGCGCATAATCCAACTACTTTCCTGTCTAAACCATTTTCAGTTATGCAGTCATTAAGAAAACTACTTACAATATCAGATGTTTCACCTGGCAATGACTTTAACTCTAATTTTTTAATTTTCACTCCATTACTGTGATCAAAGTATCTGACAAGCAAAGGAAAAATCTTGAATTCTTTGTGGTTGGATGCAATTGTCAGTACAGAAATAAATGTAGACTTTTCTAGGTCACACCTTAACTCATTTAGAATATGGGGTGCCAAGACATTTCGAATAATGGCTTCTGTTTTCGTACGTGCACATGCAAATTTTGGCTCTAAAGTAACCTGAAGTAATTTTGATGTGCAATCCATAGACCTGAAAGTATGATTGTGTAGCACTGTATGGTATGCAAAGGCGCCTTCTATAGCAGCTAATTGCTCTTCTTGGTCACCAATTTTATCAGCTCAGAAGAAAGTGGTTAACGACGAGCTTGATGCAGCTATAACGACAGCTCTCTTATGTTTCTCACTGCTTATGTGGTTCTTAATATCACCACTTCCACTATGGCTTATCGAAAACCCGGAGGCACATATATTGCATCGTAGATTGAAGTTTGATGTACTCTTTTTAATAAACGGATATTCCTTTTGTAAATCTTCATTGAAACTGCATTTACGCTTTGGTACCATTTTCTTACAACAATAACAAAATATGCACAAATAGTTCACCGTTTAAATTAAATAAACGTATACCGTACGCAAAATCTTGGTACTTTACCACTACCTAAAATTTCAAATAGCTGCGAATATCACATTGGAACTACAAAACTAATTCGCGGTCCTGACAACCTCTTGTGCTGTTTCGGCGCCAGTTCACTAATAATTAAAAATTCCCTCAAGTCAGCCACGGAATAATAATTTTGTTTTTAAATCTGAGATTTATGCCAATTGGCAAATTCGTCCAAAACCGGGACAAATTGGCGTCCCGGATTGCATCGAAAAAAAGTCGGGACAAATTATCAAAAATGGTCGAAAACCGGGACTGTCCATGAAAAACCGGGACGTCTGGTCACCTTACTAATGTAGTGTTTTCCCCTTTTTAGCAGAGGTCAAGACCCTAGTGGAAAAACATTGAGTTCACGAAAGTACTTAAGTGTATACCAAAAACGCAAACTCAAGGAAAAGCGATCTGACGAAATCTCTAAATGTCAAAAACTAACAAACTATTTGGCAATGTCAAGTTTATCAACACCTACAGTTGAAACAAGCCAAGCAAACACCGTTGAAGCCACTGATAGTGAACAAACTGTGGGAGCTCTTTCTAGCAATATTCAACCCACTGTTAACGCTTTTAATACAGATGACGATCACAGTGGTCAACATGAATGTACCGCGGAACAAGCAGATGTGGTGAAGTGGGATGTTATAAATACTTATAGGGAACTTAGTGTACTGACTGAGATCAGCTGTGAAGGTATCTATATCTATTAAGAGTAGTGTATTATAGATAACCTTACTTGCTACCACATATCTCTATATCTCAGTCAGAATTATTCTGGAATAGTGTGATGCTACGTTATGTGTCTAGGGTATGTGTATGATGAAGTGTAAGTCACAACAACAGACAGATAAACAATTTAATTTAATCCACTACTCTTGACAACACTGTGACACTCACATACATATAACACTCTACAAAGATATCTTAAAAGAGTCACTGATAAACTTTCGAATAACAATATGTATTCATTACTGGCATGAATGAATATGTGTCCTGATTCAACTACAGGGAACCAGGAATCACAATCAATTTAAATTACAAGTTATGTACAGAATGTATTTAATATGAATATTGTAGTGACATATATTATTACAAATGTTCTATGTGTGTCAGTTGTGTAGTGGTAAAATGAGGTAATACTGGTTTTGTTTTGTTCAAGCTCTGTTGGTATTTGTCATCATGACTTCAATAGTTTGTCTTTAGGGACTAGTATTGGAGATGTTCACAGTTCCTGATTTTAAGACAAGTAAATTCCCCTCTTAATGTTAATTTTAAAAAGTCAGTTCAAGATGAGGGGACATAATGTTGAGCTCAGCTGGCCAATTCGCTTATCTGGCGTGATGGCGGCAGGAAAGGACTCCTCTGCTCGAATTCTCCTCTGGGTTCAGGAGACACCTCACTGATAGCTAAAAAGACCAAGGAGTATGCTGTCCGACTCAGGATTCAGCAAAGCTCTGACTAGATGCTGCTCAGTACCATCAAGACCACTGTCCCTGAAATCAAGAAGGATGTACCTTCTACTTCATAACTAATTTATATTTTCTTTTTACACTGATCACAATACATCACAAACATTGCGTTCAGAGCGTTAGGCCAACAGTCAGCTTCATCTGAAATACTTTATACCAGCATTACCATCCTTAATGGTCACTACGCCTCTGCACTTCCAGCATTATTTCTGTCTAATCAATCATCCAGGTGTCAGTGTACTATTTTGGCCATTCCATGCCGTTTTACTTCTCTCCGACACCCTCTGTTCAGGCTGGAGCATTACAGGCTTTACCTCACGTTGGCCACTGAACTACACATATATATACAGGCATAAATCAACAATTCACATTCAATTTTCATTAAAAGATATTGAATGGTTCAAGCTTACCACAATTCATACGAATAACACAGATACGTTGATTAGCAATGAATTCTGGCACAAACTGGCACAAATTTCCATCTGCCTATGTTCCAGGCTTTTATTGAGCAAAATATATGCTGGCTTCAACGCACTGATGCTTTATCAAGCTATTTTAAACAAGTGGTTTCGAACTAACGCTCCCAAGTGTGTATATCAGCGAGTCTGACCAATGAGCCCCGTTTCGACAAGTGTTTGAAAAAATGTTACCTTTCCCCGTTTCCCCTAACAACCAAGATAGTATTTATAGCCCGACCAATCGTGGTTAGGCTTTCATTTGTTGCGCTCCAATCAATTTGGAGTTTACATGGTAGGCTATTTCTGTAACGTAAATTTTTTTCAAACACGTTAAAAAAAATCTTATGAGCAGAAATGATTTTATGCTGTCAGGCACCCCCAATATTTTATTTTGGGTATAATTTATTAATTCCTGGACTATTTGCGTAACGTTTTACATATTATTTGTCAGCAAGCCCTAAGGAACCCAAAAATACAAATTTAAAGGAGCTACGTGGCTGCGTTCAAAATATGCAATTTCTTTTACCTCCTGTTTCGAAGATGTTCTGTCTGGGTACTGTTATGTTCTCAACCGTAAACCCATCTATTGTTATCTTTCCTAATAAGCGTTTTTTATGATTTTAAAACCTAACTCTGGGGAAGGGTAGTGTATTTTATCACTGTCCGTCTGAAAAAAAAAAAGTTAGTGCTTGTAGCCTAACACGCGTGATAGTAGTAATTGTGTATCGCGCGACGCGTGTTTAATGTTCGGCTTTCTGCCTCTCCCTTCTCGCTATCCTTTTGTCCATCTGTTCGTTCGTTTTGGTAACGTAATGTAGAAAAAGACATGAATGGAATTTAAAATTTAGGTCATTACGCAGTCTGCCTCTTAATGTTTTTCCAAGAAATACAGCACACGTTTCATTGAAGAAGGCGGGTAATAATACAGTAAGCTTTTATATCAACGTGAAAGCGTTACAATTTGCAGACGAAGCAGAAAACAAGGGGGATTTCGAGTACATTCCTTGTGACAGCACTGTCATTTTACCATTGCTCTTCTCTTTATTAATTTTATTTGTTAGGCTTCATATTTACCTAATAATTTATATATGTGGATTAGAATATTTCATGACAGCAGAGACTGAGCAGAAACATAAAACAGGAAGCGAATTCAGTGATTTCAAAGAATACAGTGACCTCGAAAATTGGTCCATAACAGTTGATAATGATTTCATAGAGAATTGTTTAATGCAAAACATAGGATTTTTTCAAAATAAAAAACCAGATGATGTATATACCGAATCAAGCTGGGTTTAGAAGTAGCAAAACAGAAGTTTCTCAAACAAATATTTTGAAGAAAAAAAATGGTCAGACTGTGTGTGATGAGATCATTGTTAGTTTACTCAAAGAGCACAGGCTGTATATACTGTTTTGTTTGCAAACTCTTTTCTAAATGCCAAACATCACTTACAACAGGTGGGTTTTCTGACTGGACGAATGTACTCAGAACTCTGGAGAATCATGAAGACAGCATGGAACATAAGAGGGCGATGTTGTGTTGGATAACAAGAAAGTGAAATAAAAATACTGTGGATCAGCAACTTGAAGATCAGATGACAAAAACCATACAGTACTATTTTGAAGTACTGAAATGAGTTGTTGCTGTTATAAATTTTTTTAATGAAAGAGGTGTGGCATTTAGAGGTCATGAGGAGATGTGGGGCTCACCAAATAAAGGAAACTTCATGAAGGCCATTGAACTTATTGCAGAATTCGACCCATTTTAACATGAACATCTCGAGAAATGTGAAAATGAAAAAGTAAATGCTACTTACCAATCCAAAACCGTGTATGAGAAAATGATATAAATCATGGGAAAACATGTGCAAGATAAAACTGTGAATCAAATCAACAACCTAGACACCAAATACTACTCAAGCTGTGAATCCAATCAACAACCTAGACACCAAATACTACTTTATTATTGTTGACTCTATGCCTGACCTGACACATGTTGACTAGCTGGTAATTGTGGTTCGATACTGCTATAATGGAAAACCCTGTGAGAGATTTTTAACATTTTTACCGACAGAAAACCATTCATCAACGACTTTGTTCAACAAAATACAAGTCCTGGGTGAACATAAGCTTTCACTTGAAAATATCCGTGCTCAGTCCTACGATAAAGCATCTAACATGAAGGGCTCGAAGAAAGGGCTGCAAGCACTCTTTTAAAACATTATAGTCCGTTCGGAAATTCGTGCCCACAGAAAGCGTCAATTTTCTCCAAAACTGTTTGTTGTATGGACATGAATTTTTGCATGCAGTCTTAGATTTTCCATGCAGTTAAGATTTTGCGATCATTACATCCACAGCTGTCGCGAAATTTACAAAACGGAGATTTTCTTTGATCTTCTTGGAACATTTGCCTAAATCTGCCCGTAACATTAATTCTTACAGTAAATCACAACATTTGTGCGACAAGACAGTTCGAAGGCGTGTCCTAAATGTGTGATTGGTTGTTCACGTGATTTTGATACGAGGAATGATGTTCTGATAATGAACCATGATAGCAGTAAATCATAAGGAAGCTATGACGAATCGTAACTGTTTATGTGTTATTATAGATTGTCATATGAAATTAGTTTATCATAAACGAAGGAATGCGATCGACGTGCCTCATTCCGAATCGGACGACTCCAATAAGTTCACAACAGTTATTTTTTGGATAAACTGCAAGCCATCTCGCTGCCAGTAATCTTCTTCTTCCTGTAGCACGTGTTCTTCACATTTAGCCCAGTACTCTGTGTCTATTCGTGAAAGGGCCTCACGAGTCATGTCTTTAACATCGCACATTTTAAAAGTGGTGTTCTGGGCGGCCACTTGCCCTTTAACTCTAGCCAAAATCAGCTCTATTGGGTTAAGGTTAGAATGGTAAGGTGGGAGTCGAAGAGAAACATGACCCTGCTCTTGGATGATTTTATCAATCAGATACACTTTTGTCTTATTCCTCTGTCTCACAAGCTGCAACAACTCTGGTTTTAAATAGCTGTTGTCAGCGAAGATATTTTCATTCACAAGCCACCTCCTGATTTCGTCTTTCGTGCTTTCCGAAGTGGGAGCTTTATCCTCCTGCGCTAGAACATTATGATAGGACGCATTATCCATCACCAGGCAAGACGGCCTATCTAGAGTCGGGAGGAGTGTATTTACTATCCAATCTCGAAAAATTTGCCCATTCATTTCACTGTGGTAGTACCTACCATCTACAGACTTTGATAGAAAAAAAAGCTCTGCATCACAGACAAGCCCATTCTGTCTGCTGCCAGCTTGTCCTAATATAATGCGTTGACATTTGCTGCTGGGAATTTTCCTTCTATGGTCTCCGTCAACAGATTGCCATTCTTTCTCGTTCGTATGATGAGCATTAACCCGAGATTCGTCCAAATACACTATATCATAGCCGCTTTGCCTTCTCTCACGAATCTGCTTAAGGTATTT
The DNA here is from genome assembly GCA_024509875.1 of Oreohelix idahoensis. Lineage (NCBI taxonomy): Eukaryota > Metazoa > Mollusca > Gastropoda > Stylommatophora > Oreohelicidae > Oreohelix > Oreohelix idahoensis. Next base: position 205,231 of record JAMPIV010006430.1, read on the forward strand.
GCTTCGAGCTGCAACCAGATGTGGTTTTTCACATAAAAAATTCCTTCCACCAGACGTTTTTCTAAAAGTGAAGCCAACACTTCTGACAAGTTGCCAAAGAGTTGTTTTTGAGACGTTAATATCGCATTCTGCTTGCATCCGACTTTTCAGCATGCGGAGAGTAACAAGGTGATTGGCATTAAACGTCTTCAAAACCAAACGTCTAATGACATCCTTGTCAAAATCATCAATTTTTTTCTTCCTTCCTTGCTTAACCGCAGCCTCTGTACAATCACCGTCCTGTTGTATCCAACGTCGAAAAGATCTTCTATCCACACCCAGGGCCTTTTGTGTTCTACCTGGTTCTTGGATGTCGTGGTATAAACAACCCATCTTAGCCTCTCTACGAAAATGCCTGTACAATATAACAGTTACTTTCTGCAAAGTGATAAATTTGCATTTCAGATTCATTGCGCTTTTCATAATTATGCAGTTTAGTTTATTAATATATTATACGCTGGTGTCGTTTTGTTTCGTTGCAGCCAACTCATTGCAATTAGCATACGCCGCTGAAATAATTACTCGCGACTGTGTGCAATAGGTGCGCACTGGTGCGGACATGTAGTCACTACACTAATTCAAACAAAAAAAATATTGAATAGCACATTTCATCGCTTGTGCTGTGTTGCAAGAAAAATTAAGTGCGCATTTTTTTAACGGATCTTGTAACTTTCCTGTAGAACTAATAAAAATTAACCCAGACAACGGTAAGAGCTTTTATATAACTTAAAGAAGAAAATTCTAACAAGACATGAGTTTTGTAAGGGCAAAAAATATATTAATAACTGCATTGATATCAGTAGGGCACGTAGCAAATTTCAATAACATCCGTCAAGGGGGTTGCAAAGTTACAACGTTCAATGTGTGGGCACGAATTTCCGAACGGACAATAACAGGTACGCAGACTATGTTCCATGTGCAGCCTGTGATGAAGTACTGAGATTCTGTCTTTCAAGTGGCCCATGTCTTTTTCTATTTGCATTATTTACACTATTTTTAGGAGGGATTACAAGTAATCCACCCCATGTTTCTTCTCCTTCTATTATTTACGTTTTTTTTTTCAGAGTGAGACTACGATGGAGTTTTATCTTATCTGCATTATGTTTCTTCTATATGAATAGTAGGTGGTGTTTAGTGTTGTTGTGTAGGGAATTGTTGCAGTTTTATTCTAAAGGAATGACTGTAGAGCCTAGATCAGATTTGCACCAGTTTTAGTCTTTTTAAAGCTATTGCTTGCAATAGACGTATTTTTCGGGAGTTAAATTATTTTCGGCCATTTTTTCGCTTCATTTAGCAGTAGAGGGCTGAGCTTAATTCCCGATCCTTTGTTTCAATGGGTGGGTGGGGGGTGGGGGGGGGGGTGGGGGGAAGTGACCTTTAGCACGCGCTAGCAGTAACAGGGTGAGTCAGAGTTGTTTACAGTTTTGATTGGCTGAGATCAAACTGCATTGAAAGGCAGCCCGATCATTGGGGCTTAGAACAAACCCGCACAAATGACGTCAGAGGTCAGCGCGGGGGTCTATGATTATATATAGGCTCGTATTTTTTAGCCTGTTCTCTCAAATGTAAATGCCAGCCGTGTACCAGAGCAAAATTGTCGATTTGCCTTTAAGTGGGAAAATTCGAGTTTGCTAAGCATGATTTATTAGCGTGGTACTTTATTGATTGTAATTGAGTATTAGCCTGATCAGTAAGTTTTATTGGGAAGTTATTTTTAATTTAATTCTTAACGCCAGAGCCATCAATACTATCTTAGTGATAAACTGGGAAAACTTAGGTAGTCCATTTAATTCCTTCTTGAAGGAATAACAGTATTTATGACGGGTTGTGAGTTGAGATGTTACGGGCGTGCTTTGTATTATTTCAAAGACGGTCTGTAGAGAAACCCGCATCTGTGATTTATGGTAATGTACAGAATGGCGGGAGCGCGTGTAATGTATCTCATTGAGAGTTTATTCTGAGTTAACAGTTACACATATATATATTTAGACGGGAGTGGAGTTGTGAAATTGTAAGCACGTGGGTGCTGCTCTTTAATGATTATTGGAGCTGTTGAATTGTAAGCACGTGGGGGCTGTTAATTAATGAATATTAATGCTGGACCACGTGGTTGTAACTACTGGGGTTTTAATTGATAACCTGGGGTTGTGTTTAACTTGTGGGCAGTATGCAGATGCTAGCGTAACTGTTTATACGTTATTGTTTGTGCATTTGTTGTTCTGTGTATTCAGAAGACGTGAGATGTCATTTTATAGGAAATTATTTTGTATTACATTTTGAATGGGATTTATATTACTGTACGGGAATTTAATGATTCCTGGCGAGGTCTATTTTAATTTTGTTGATCACTGAATGAATTTAGTGTCAGTGTGGAAATGGGCCAAAGTATTTTTGCACAGATAGAGCTCAGTGAAAAACTGTTGTGTTTCAGGGGTAGTCATACAGAACAAAGACGATCTAAGTCAGCCGGGCTGCGAGCTGATTACCAAATAGGGGAATGTTTATTTTGGAATCGGGTAGAGAGAAGAGAAGGGAGTTGAGTGGTGGGAGAGCTGATTTTGGGCAAGTTTAATTGGTATGGTGGTGCATAACGGGAATAGTCAGAGTTTTTTTTTTTATATAGGAATATGTTATTGATGTCTTGTTCAGCTGTGCATTTTCTATTGGTCTACAGCGGGTAGCGGCACAGTGGGATAGAGCGAAATTTGGCACCACAAATTTCCCCACGGCAAAGTTTGGCCTCTCAGACAAATCAGAGTTTTGAGATATTGCCAGAGGCGGAAAAAGAAGAGAAATACGTTTTCCAAAGGCAGAGGAAGACATTTCTCCAGTGGAATAGGATTGTTGGATAAATCCTGAGCTCTGATGCTCGATCTTGTTACACACGCAAATAGGCATGCTGCCAGCGTTGTAGTAATTATTTCGCTTCGTCCCGGCCATAATAAAGCCGAAGGCCCACAGCCCAGAGAGGGGTAAACGGGCAGGTGAATCCAGATGTGTTAGTAGTAACCAGCTACAGTTTCCAGTCCAGAATCCAGTGGGTTCTTTTTATACCTTAGTCGTTAATCTCAGAATTGTGGAGAGCAAAAGGGTTAAAATCCTCTCTACAGGTGGTAGGCCAGAAAGACAGAACTGAGACATAGTTTGGTATAGATCATAGCAGAGGTCAGCTGCTGAAGTTTAGAGGTGCAGTTAGCTGTGTAGCAGTGTTCAGGAGAGATTTCAGGATAGGCTGTGTAGTAACGAAGTCTGTGCAGAGATTGTGTAGACAATTCGTAGTAGTTCCAGCTGACTGTGTAATTAGAAGTAACATTAGAATTTAGAATAGCTAGTTGAGTGGAGGCTCGACATCTGAGACCCCACCAAGTCAGTGTGGTTTGTTAATCTTAACTTCTTTCCCTATCCAGGTTGAATTTGTGGGTGAAGGGTTGGGTTGATGTAAAATCACGTTTTAACTGTGCATTCTTTGTTTCCAGGTGTGCGTACACGCACTTTATTTATTTGACATGTATTTGAGTTTTGTTTAAAGGTGTAAATAAAACTGTACATTATAGTCTGGATCAGTCACTTTATTTACGTACAGTAGCTATCTGTTGTCTGTATCGTGGTGTATGTGAATCTTAAGTTAACCTTATCCCCTTAGGGTAGTTAGAGGTAGTGGAAACTATAGCGATCTAATACATCCGGAGTGGCGAGGAAGAGTCAACTTTGGTTCTTAACCTCGGAGCCAATAGTTTCAACTGTTCATATTTTCACTATCATTTTCATCTAATCTATCTTTTTCATTCTTTTTCTCACTAGTGTCTTGTCATTATACGTAGACAGCCTCTAGTCTTAAATCCACTTCGTGACACAGCCCATTCACTTAACCTTGTTGGAGAAAAGGCAGTGTCTACTGTACCTGAAGTTGACGACTGTTTTGGCATTTTGCAGGAGCTGTATGTTTTCTTTTCTGGATCTCCACGAAGATGGGGGATTTTAAACACACAGGGCAATCTACATTTTTCTCTAAAGAGCTTAAGTGTAACTAGATGGTCAGCACACTATGATGCATTCCGGGCAATTAAAAATGGATATATGGGTATTTTACAAACTCTCAAACATATTTTTGAAGACTCAGAAGAGAAGCCTGAATGTAAACGAGGTCCAAAGAATTTATACAAGAAGTTGGTACAGCTGGAATATGCTATTTTAACAGTCGTTTGGGAAGATGTGATGAAGCGTTTCAACAAAACAAGTAAGAAACTCCAAACCCCTGGTTTTGATGTATTTGAAGGTTGTCTTCTGCTTTCATCTTTACTTTCGTTTGTTAAAGAACTCATAGAAAATTCAGCCGATAGAATTGCACACTATGAATCAGAAGCAAAAGATTTGTGTGAAGATATCACTTCAAGTTATTCTGATGCTTCCATTTGCATTGTTACAAGGAAATTTTCAGATGGAACAAGTGGTATTGCTTCTTTGAGAAGAGCTGACAAATTTAGGATAGAAGTTCTATATCAACTGTATGACTGCTTGATAATCTAGTTACGCAAGAGGATTAACCCATATGAGCAGATTGCAAAAATGTTCAAGTTCCTCTCAGAATTGGTGAACAATTCTGAAATTGATGAGGACAGTATTAAACTTACAATATCGTATTACAAAGATGGTATTGACCACAAATTAGTAAACGAGTGTTATCAGTTCAAAGAATATTTGCACCTTAGGAAATCCCATAACGCAGAAGAAAACACGCCATCTAAAATGCAATGCGCAGAAGTTCTTCAGCTTATTTGTGAGCAACACCTAATTGAAGTGTTCCTCAGTATTATTACTGCGCTTAAGCTGTACTTGACAATGCCCATCACGAGTTGTGAAGCAGAAAGGAATTTTTCAAAGCTATCCTTTATTTATTTTTTTTTTAAATTTCGGTCTACCATAACTGAAAAGCGCTTAAATTCTGTATGCATATTGTCTCTAGAAAATGACATTGCAAGGAAGCTCTCATACGACAAAACTGTGCGTGAATATGTTGCTAGAAAAAAACAGAAATAAGAGTATTTTGTAAAATGTGCTTCATGTAGTATGTTCTGGTAAGTTTAACTTTTCCTTCTGAGCACAAATCTCTTATGGATACACCAATTTTATATTTTCCTCATTGCTAATTTTCTTAACTTATAATTTTCTTGGTATGTCTTCAACGAACTAATTCTAAATGATGGAGGCAATCATTAAAATAGTCAAGATTTAAAGTCACATATACCAAGGTGGATAGTGGTTTAGTGATCAGAACATATGCCTTCCAAGCAAATGTTCTGCATTCAACTCCCAGCAGAGTTGTTTCTTTTTTGAAAATTCATTCATTTGTCTTCAGTTTTTATATGTGCGTTGTTGTGGATCTACTATAAAGCTTGAACTTCAGGTCCTCCAAGTCCATTTATTTCTATAATACATTTCTTTCCCATCCTCACAATTTTTTTTAAATAAAAGGGGCCCCTTCAAGAGTTCAAGCTTCAGGGCCCCCAAAATGAAGATCCGCCACTGGGTGTTAATACTCATCTCCTCAAGGTCTGTAGTAGCTGCGGAGATGATTTGTGTTCGGACTCTCTTGGTTTTGTTTGCTCCAGCACCTTGGTCTCATAACAGTTAATGGGTTCAAAGGGTGTCAGCGTTTGCTTCCCTAGACTCTGTGCACATCACAGATAAGGATGGGGTAAGTCACCTCTGCTGAATACCTCTTCTGCTTATGGGATGTGTGGTATGGTTACTGGGTGATAGGATATGGTTGGGTATGATAACCTATTTGATAGGGTATGGTGGGTAAGGGTAATCTTTGGTACCATGGACTCGTACCCTGGACCTGGTTTAGGTATCTGGTAACCGCAACCTGGTTTTGTACTTTGTAACCACAACCTGGGTTTAGTACTGTGTAACCGCAACCTGGGTGGACTGGAAACAATTGAAGTACCGTTAGTGGTTTTCAAGAGCAATCATCTCCCAAGTCTGATGGCCGGTAAGCGTCCATCAGAAATTAAATTAACACAAGGTTAACTACCATTCATTAACAATGTGTGATCTATTATCTATGAACTACTATTTCTTAACTGACATTATAGCGTATCTTGAGTTCTCAGTCTCTATCTGGCTGTCTACTTATTTACAGCAGTGGTTTTCCCCATGTGGCAGAGTTTTCACAAACTGTGAGGTAGGGGCTGGGGTCATCAAATGGTCGAGAACCACTGGTTCACCTAGTGCCCATAGAGCAGTATTTTAATTTTGGGGTCTCTGTCAACAATGGTTTGAGAACCACCGGGTAATAGTTTCCTTTGCTGCTTTAACATGGTGGGGTGTCATTGCTACCAAGGTCTGAGAACCAATGATTTACATTCTTGCTTACTCGAGCAGTAAATCATGTGGAGGGTAGTCATGGTCTCAAGGCTTGAGAACTGCTGACTTGCATTTTGTCAGTCAAAGTGGTAAAGTCATTAAATAGCTAAACAATTGAAAGCATTCTTAAAGTCCTGGTTCCTGTAGAAAAGAACATTCATATAACTGATAATAAAATAGTTCTACAATCATACAACATGGTATATGCATAGGATTGCATTAAATACATGTGCATCCAATAATAGACAAAGGGAGAAGTGATTGAGAACACTTTTTATCAAGTTTGCAGTTTTGACAGAGAACACAGAAGTCTTATAAGAAATAGAAAATAGAAGCACCACTAAGACACTTCTGTTTTTGCTTGGATCAATATGCAAATTCCAAAGTAACAACAATAATAAACATCATATTATTTAACCCTGTCTTATTTCTGCCAGGCTGTGAAATAAAGATCAGTGGTTAATTAGGTCTATGACCTCAGCAACTCATAACTTAGTTTGAGTGATCTGTAAATATGCAAATAACAATTATTGTCACGGAAAATGGAAATGCATTTAAACTTTACAAAAAGTTACTGCAATAGCAAGCTGTTGATAAACATATGATTATTCATGTTATAAAATCAGCAGTATTGGTTAGATCTACTTACTTCGCTCAACTGAATTCACTACGGATATTTGCAACAGTAATGCACACTTTGGGCCCATATACGCTTCTACTTCGAGCGATGGTAGCTGTCTAATGGCTTAAAATTCCCTTCCAAAATTCCAGCTGTATTTTTGGGTCGACCTCTTGGGTGGCATTGTTGCAAATTCATCTTTTGGTCGCAGGGATATCAAGTTAACTTCATTAAACTCGCCCTAGTCTCCACTGTGTATGTGTTTGCAGCGACAGACAGGGTTTCTGTCCCTTTCTCTTATTTACGTGTGTCCTGTTCGTGACTTCGGACTAGTCGTAGGACTGGTTTTCACCTTTTTAAGTGGAAAGACTAAGGCTGGCCAAGGGAATAATTTATTACCATTTGCCGTGAGAATCAGCTAGCGAAGACTTCAAAAGAGAGAGTGACTTTTTCATTATAAGAATGAAAAAGATATGTGAAGGGAATTTGTTACAATCTAGCGAGAGATTTTTTTGTAGAGGAATAAAAAAATGGACAGAAGAAATAGTCCGTGAGAAGTCGTTTGAATGTTTGTTAGATTTCTGATGGACGATTAGCGTCCAGCAGATATAGGAAATGACTTCTCTGGCAAGATTACTAATGGAGCTTCAATTGTTTGTCAATCCAGTCCTACCAGGTTGTCATACCATAAGACTAAAGCATGCATATCCAGTGTTCTCAAGGGCAGACATACTCCATCCCAGTTGGTGATGAGCCCTGTGTCAAGATGGAGAAGAAGCAACTTGCCAGCCTCTGAAACCCTAAAAAGAACTTGCTGGACCTGGAGTGCTGGGCCATATTGAACCCCTGACAACAAGACTACATAAATTCAGCATCTGAGATGAGTATTTGAACATGCCAGCAGAATCACTACAGAATATTCCTATTGTCCTATGATGACAAATTAATTCTGACATGGTTCAGAACCATTCGTAGATTAGGGAACATATAGTTGTACATTTGAATATATGTGAGATTCTATCTTCATTTTTTGTAAACTTTACATAACAGAGTCTGTTGTTGTTTTCTTTGTAATATTTAATTGGGTTGTATAGTTTTAGTAACATAAATCTACACCCTGGGGGCAAAGCCATAATTAATAAACACTATTGGGTCGGGATATTTTTAATGTGGCTGGGCACCAAATCTCTTATCCATCTATATGTACTATACATATTCCTTTGTAGGATCTCGGATCAAGAATTTATCGCCTAGAGAATATCCTGTTAGTTTCACCAGAATTCTCTTTTTTAAGAAAGTTTTCTAGTGGACTAATTCCCGAGGAGAGACTGTGCATTCAACTGGCAGTCTGGAAGAGTTTCCTCTAGAGATTATCTTTTATTCTTCCATCAAGTTTGTCATACTTAAACTTTCTCCCTCTAAACAAAAACCATTTTGTTACAATTATTAATACGTATTGACTTCACTTCACTTCACCGGGCGCCAAAAGTTCCTGTTTGGAAATTTCTGTGTTTCAAGAGTAGTTTCCCATTCATTTCTACTCGTATATTTTTTATTATATGTCAAAATGAGGCCCTGTAAGGGATATTTTCTAACACAAACCGTATTGAGTCATCTGGGACCGGTATTCGGAGGAGTGCAAAGGATTTGATTGGTTGCTGGGAGAGACCTCAGTTTAAAAACGAACGCCGAGATTTCCGGAATGAAAATTAAAAAACATTGGTTACAAAAAAGAAAAACCTGGGCTAGAAAATATTTTCTGATTTAAAATTTTAAAAAACTTGGGTTGGAAAATATTTTTAGAATTTAAAAAAAAAAAAAAAAAAGAATTGTGGGGGGGGGGGGGGGGGGGGGGGGGGGGGGAGAAAAATCCGTAAAACGAGCCTGTACGGCCGTACACTGCTAAAAGTATCAAAAATCCGTACATTGTACGAAAAATTCGTACAGGTTGACAGGTATGGTTATAGCAACACTGTGTAGCAACACTGTGTAGCAACACTGTTATAGCAACACTGTTATAGCAACACTGTTATAGCAACACTGTTATAGCAACACTGTGTAGCAACACTGTATAGCAACACTGTTATAGCAACACTGTTATAGCAACACTGTTATAGCAACACTGTTATAGCAACACTGTTATAGCAAAACTGTTACAGCAACACTGTTATAGCAACACTGTTATAGCAACACTATTATAGCAACACTGTTATAGCAACACAGTTATAACAACACTGTTATAGCAACACTGTTATAGCAACACTGTTATAGCAACACTGTTATAGCAACACTGTTATGGCATACTGTGTAAGTTCCTGGGGTATCTGTGGATTCAACAAAAGAATATGGTTACTGCTCCCTCAGGCGTGTCGTAAAAGAAAAATGATGATGATATAATATAACAAATAATACTCAAAAGGAAATTCATAGATAATCTTGCAAGTCAGGCAGAAGAAGCAGCACTGAGGAATGAACAAAGTGCAGTGTACAAAGTAACAAGAGTGATCAGTTGAAAATGGGGCGCAAACAACATTACACTAGTGAGAGACAAGAGTGGAAATCTCATCACTACAGAACAGAGGCAAGAAGCAAGATGGGCAGAACATTGAAACACTAAATAAAACACGCCATTAGAACAAATCTGGCAAACAGAGACAACACCACCGAAGTGGAACAAAGGAATGTTTGATAAACTGCCAAAGAAAGGTGACAACTGAAGAGGAATTACTCTCCTATCAGTTCCCAGCAAAATATTGGGCAGAATAATTTTTCAAAGAATTTAAAAAGAACTAGACCATAAACTGAGGATTCAGAAGAAACAGACAATGTGCAGATCATATATTCACCCTCAGGAACATAACAGAGCAGTTTTCAGAATGGCAGAGGCACCTGTATATAAACTTTGTTAACTCTCAAAAGGCATTTGACAGCATACAGAGGGACATTCATTCATTCATAACCCTCCACTCCCAAAGGAGCATAGGCCTTCAACAAACACATGCCAAGTCCTCCTGTCACGTGCCATCATATCAAGCTCTTTCCACGTTCTCCTCATCATTTTCACCTCTGTTTCCAGCTCTCCTCTCCATGTGCTTCTTGGTCTACCTCTGCCTCTCTTGCCCTAGGGGTTCCAGAACAAGGACTGCCTTGTAATGCTATCAACAGGTTTCCTCAGTGTGTGTCCTATCCATCGTCCTCTTCTCATCTCTTGCTCCACTGGCACTTGTCTAGTTCTTGTCATCAGTTCCACGTTGGTAACCTTGTCATACCATTTTAATCCCTCTATTCTACGCAAGCACCCATTTATGAAAGTCTGTAGCTTTTTGGTTGTTGTTCTTTTTTGTTATCTATGTCTCAGAGCCATAAAACAGGACTGATTTCACATTTGAGTTGAAGATTCTTATTTTCGTGTTGGATACGATTGCTCTTGATCTCCATATATTTCCCAATGCAATGAAAGCTCCTCTTGCTTTTTGTATTCTTAGTTTGATATCACTGTCTGTCCCTCCAACTTTGTCTATATTGCTGCCAAGATATGTGTACGATTCTACATCTTGTATTGGTGTTTCTTCAAGTTCAACCCTGTTATCATTACCTGCATTTATTCTCATTATTTTTGTCTTTTCCCTGTGTACTTTCAGACCCAATTGCTGTGACCTCTCATCGAATGTTTTCAATTTGTCCTGCATCTGATTATGGTTAAAGTCATCAGCAAAATCCAGATCATCCAACTGCTTAGTCAGACACCACTGGATTCCATTTCTGTTGTGTGTTGTCGATGATCTCATTACTCAGTCTATTGCTATTAAGAAAAGAAATGGAGACAAGAGGCATCCCTGTCGCACTCCTGTTCTTATTCCAAAAGGTTCTGTAAGATGTCCTTTGTAAAGAACTCTGCATGTCATGTCTTCATATGTTTTCTTTATTAAATTAATGATCTTCAGGGGAACTCCATAATGCCTCATCATTTTCTAAAGTGATTCTCTGTCTACACTGTCAAATGCCTTTTCGTAGTCCACAAATCCGATGTATAGTGGTGAAATCCATTCCAGACTTTGTTCAACTATTATTCTCAAAGTGGCTATCTGGTCTGTACATGATCATACCTAGGGACAGCCTTTAGAAAATATTGAGGGTTTATGGAATTCCTAAGTGCATGGTCTCCATCATTAAAATCCTGTATGCTAATTTCACATGCAGCACTACGCAGAGCAATCTATTTTTTGAGGTGAAAACAGGAGTGAGGCTGGATGACCCTTTTTACCACTCTGTTTTTAACTGTTATAGACTGGGTGATGTGCTAGACAACAGCGGATGCCCGCCGAGAAATAGGATGGACATTCTCTACACTGGAGGATCTAGAATATGTAGATGACATGCACACTCATATCTACACACCCAAGTAAAAAAGTGATGGACTAAATAAACATAGCCAAGAAGTGGGACTAAACATTAATCTCAAGAAGACAAAAGACATGACACTAAATGCAAGAAATCCTGCACCCATAAAAATAGGGACCAAGAGCTAGAAATTACAAAGCCATTTAAATACTTAGGATGCATAGTAACACCAGATGGCAGAACAAGCAAAGACATCAGTAACAGAATGAATAAAGCCAGTACAGCCTTCGCCAACCTACACAACATCTGGAAATCCTCCCAGTACAGTACAAGCACTAAATTAAAAATATATGAGAGCTGTTTAATTTCTGGTCTTCTGTACAGTGCAGAATGCTGGAGAGTAACAGAAAAGGAAATGGCCAGATTGTCCTCTTTCCACACAACCTGACAGAGGAAAATTATTCAAGTTTTCTGGCTGAACACAATCACCAACCAAGAACTGCTAACTTGGAGCCACCAAGAAGACATGTGCACCATCAAAGTGGGTAGACGCTGGAATTGGATTGGCCACATCCTCAGAAGAGACCCTGACACCATCACCAAAACTGCCATGCTATGCACTCCAGAAGGAAAGCGAAAGCAATGATGGCCAAAAGTCACATGGTGGAGAACTGTGGAGGCAGAGATGCCGAGCATGAACCAGAGCTGAGGCATCACACAAAGGATGGTTGTCAACCGAGCAAAGTGGAGACAGTTCGTTTCTGCCCTGCAAGGTGCCACCAGGTGTGATGGTCACTGACTGCTTTGTCAAAAGAAACAAAACAAAACCACACACACACAGACATCAGCAAAGCATAAAGCAAGATGTTGACTATTCAAGGAGTAATGTACTTTTCTGCTCACCAGGTTTCATGTCTTCTAATGAAGAGTCCTCCTCTGTAGCCTGGGTTGTAGTCTTTGCTTCTAATTTCTTGAATGGAGGTAGTATGGCTACCCTATCATAGGAAGGTAGGAAGGTCTATCCTTTGACATTTTAGAAGTTGGTGGAAATTTCTCTCCAGGAATCTCCAACTTATCAGATGCTTCCACTGTTTTCACAGAATCTCCAACATTCTCTGACTCACGTTCTACTTCCCCGACAACCTAAAAATATGAATGTAACTGTCTTTTTTTTCTTGTTGAGGTGATCACTGGCCCAAGACAGTATACATGTTGTTAGATGTGTAGTGCGAGCGTATGATGAATTGAGTGTGGGTGCGAATGAAGGCGCGAATGTGTTTAGGCTCGTATAGATGTAGATCCTGCAACCCATACTCTCACATGCAGTAATCAAGGATGCTTTGACACTGCAGGCATGTTTCAAGACATTTATTGACGGGAACACACATAGTATCAACAGGAACAGTCAGTGTAACAAGGTCATGCTGACCTGACATCGATAGGTATACATTTGGCATTCAAAAAGGTAAACATCAGAATAGACGTGCATGGTCAATAGCAAAGTTCTTCAATAATGACAGTTCGTAGCGTCGCCCTTGGCGTCTCTGACTAAACGCGTCAGATGCCTTAGTTACTTTGACACACAGGTGCAACTTGGCACTCCCCGCCAATTGCACATATCAGGCTGTAGTATAATAGCCGGAAGCACAGGCCTCGTTCTGACGTCGGCCGTGTACTTCTGTTAAATAGGTTATCATCAACCCTGCAGTAATACTTATTGTAGATAGAAGTTCCGCCAATCTGCGGCTCCCACAATATATCTTCGTCACTGGATTTCTGGACAATATAAGACTAACAGTCTTGGATGGCTACCTCGAGCACAAATATATAAGTTCTGAAATGGCGGATCAGTGAGCTGCTGTTCACCCTAGGTAATCCTTTACATGTTCTGCCACCGAAAAGCGTAATAATGCATAAAGGTCGGTATTACCTGGAAAATGAATCCTCAGAACTAAACAAGGAATTCTGTCGTCATCCCGACGCACAGAGATTCACTGGGGAAAACTGCCATAGCAGTTACTTCGAAGATTCTCCCCGAAAAACAATGGACTCTTGGTCCCTTCAGAAAAACAGGACCTCCCGGCTTCCCGGAAGTATATCTCACTCCCGCTTAAAAAACCTTCCCCTAGGCCTACGCCGAACTGTCAACCTCTGACCCTAAAGGTCAAACACAATGAATGAATAAACAAGGGAAGACAACCCCTAATCAACCTGCCATCGCAGGTAAAGACACAATTATACTTATGATACAAACATAAGCAAATAACTTGACAGATGACTCCGTCGAAAATGACAGCAACATTACTACCACCCCCCTGTAAAAAAAAAATGCAATTTTTTTTTTTTTTTTTTTAATATGTTCATGAGCAAGATAGCACCAGTATCACTTCTGTGCTCATGCAAACAATGAACCTAATATCAGGTACAATAGAAGAGGGTACAAATCATCTCTCAACATAGGAGAAAATATTTCCTTTAAGCCAAACAAACTAAGGGATACCATTCAAGAAACCTAAGTTGCTGGCAATACCAATCATATATCAAACATTACTAAATAATATAATCATAGCAATATACAAATGTCAATGCTATTTTAGCAACATATCACTGATGGATGGACAAAATGAAATTTGTTAAATTATCTAAACATCATCCAAATACATTTGTATTACAACATATTATGATATTAAGGACAGACCTAAGTCTGAAAATATATCAGGAAAAACTAGGACACAAGATTTAACTGGAATCATGTGGGCATCTAGACAATATGTCCGCCATCACATTATCCGAACCACGGATAGCTCGCACCGTGAAATGGAAAGGCTGAAGAGCAATAGCATAACGAGTAGATCTCGAGCTCTTCAAATCCTTACTTTGCATAGCCGTAAGAGCTTTTTGGTCGGTTTCCATAAAGAAATGCGCGCCCAGAAGGAACCTTTGTAGCTTAAGAATGGACCAAACCATAGCCAACAATTCACGGTCCAAAACCGAGTAATTCCTTTCTGCCGCATTCAGCTTCCTAGAAATATACATTACAGGATGCAGAGTTCCTGAATATTCCTGCATTAGTGCCGCTCCAATGCCAGTGGAAGAGGCATCACTACGAAGGACAAAAGTCTTATCAATCGTCGGTAGTCTTAAGATAGGATGAGATGAGAACAAATTCTTAACCTGATCCAATGAAGATTGGCATTCTTGGGACCAACGAACCATATTAGGAGAACCTTTTTTCAATAACGTTGAAAGTGGTGCCATAATGGAGGACAGATTCTCAATGAATCTTCCATAGAATTGTATCAATCCCAAGAGACTACGCACTTGCTTTTTTGTCTTCGGAACCGAGATATTTAATATCTTTGAAATGTTTTGGTCCTCTGTCTTCAACAGACCATGACCAACTCGATGACCTAGGAAGGAAATTTCACTAAACCCAACAAAAGCTTTAGAGGGTTTAGCAGTCAAACTATGCTCACGTAGAGTAGATAGCAATTCCTTCAGACCCCCATAGTGTTCTTCCCAAGTATCGCTGAAAAGACAGATGTCGTCTAAATATGCAATGACATCTGCACGATCTGATAGAATTCGTCGCATCATGCGTACGAAAGTCGCTGGGGCGTTCATAAGCCCGAAAGGCATAAAATTCCATTGAAACAGACCCCTAGGTGTCGAAAAAGCAGTGAGAGGTTTGGCGTGTTCCGTCAGTGGGACTTGCCAATAACCTTTCGACAAGTCTAGTTTAGTAAAGAATTTAGCTTTAGAAAGTCTAATAAGTAGATCATCTAATAACGGCATAGGTTCAGCATCGAACTTCGTAACTTGATTTAATTTGCGATAATCAACGCAAAGACGTATGTTATTGTCTTTCTTTCGAACAATAACTATCGACGAAGAATAAGCTGAAGTGGATGGTTCAATTATTTGTAGTTGAATCATTTCATCCAATTCTTTCTCGACTTGTGCTTGAAAATGAATAGGTATTGGGTATGATCTTACTCTGATCGGATTACGATCAGTAAGTATGATGTCATGTTCTATGACATCTGTGTGTCCAGGAATGTCGGTAAGGACATCCTGATATGATTTTAACGTAGAGGATACTTGACGCTGTTCCTCAAAAGACAAGTTAGAAGAGACTGTAACGTCTCTCCACGATTCCGTTGAAGTAAGTGGAATCGCAGGAAGAGGTAAGTTCACGTCAGAAAAAATAGTTTCCTCATCCTGTATAACGGACAGGGATGAGATGTGACCATGTTGAACTGGAGAGTCGTCCGTCGCCTGGAAAATAGGCTGTAAATAGTCTGGACGTTCAATAAACTCTGTTAGCATATTTATATGGAAGGTTTTATGCCTTCCATCCACATCGACAATATAGTCGACATCAGAAATTTTCGAGACTATAGTGTATGGACCCTTCCAAGAAATGAGAAGTCTATTCTCTCTTGAGGGCAGTAAGACATATGCTTTGTCTCCAGGACAAAGTTGACGTAGGCGTCTTTTCTTGTTAGCAAATCGCCTAGCTTTTTCTTTCGCAAATTCGGAAGATGAAGTTGCTAACCTGCACGATTCGATAATCTTTTCTCTAAGAGCTATAACATATTCATATGACGATTGTGTATCATCGTCAATATTATCGGAAGTTATCAAATCGTGCAACAAGGACATTGGCCCGCGCGGTTGCGCGCCAAAGACAAGTTCGAAAGGAGAAAACCCTGTATGCTCGTTGGGAACCTCTCTATAGGCAAAGAGGACTGCAGGTAAAACCCTGTCCCAATCTTCAGGATGATCCTCCGTTATCTTGCCAAGTAAGTTCTTTAGTGTCCTGTTAAGACGTTCTACCAATCCATTGGACATTGGATGATAAATACTACTGAGAGACCTTTTAATGTCTAGCGTAGCCATTACCTGAGACATAACGTCCGAAATTAACTGAGTGCCGTGATCCGACAGTATTTCTCCGGGGAATCCCAGACGAGAAAATACGAGCCAAAGAGCATCAGCGATATCGACAGTTGATATGCTCTTCAGAGGAATAGCCTCTGGCCAACGCGTGCACATGTCCACGCAAGTGAGGATAAATTGGTGTCCTCTGGCTGACTTAATTTGAACGGACCAATGATGTCTATAGCCATTTTCTGAAACGGCCGAATCGGAATATCTGCAGCCTGAATAGGAGCAGCATGTCTCGGACCCCTAGACTTGACCTCTTGACAAATTTTGCAAGATCGGCAATAAATTCGGATGTCTTTATTCACGAATGGCCAAAAGAATGACGCAAGGACTCTAGTTTTAGTTCTGGAAAAACCCATGTGTCCAGCACACTGAGAATCGTGTGCATGCCGAAGAATTAAGGCTCTCATACACTTAGGCACAAGAATTTGCGAATGCATAGACTTGTCCGAGTTTTGTACCATTCGTACCAATATACCATTCTTCATAGTAATATACGATTTGTGATTCGTATTTTGATTGGGATCCCCTTTCTTTGCAAGAAGGAAGTATTTCTTCAAAGAAGGATCCTCTTCTTGACGTTTAACAAACGAGTCATGGGAAATCACCAAGTGCTCGTCTTGGCTATCAACTTCATTACTATTATCAGATGAAGTTGGGGAATTAAGAGCTTGAGCTCTTGTCACCACTGCATTGACCGTTTGAATGTTTTTTTCTTCCCAACTAGAAATTTGTTGCGGGGTGCATTCCTTAACCCCATGAATACGACCGATTATAAGGTCCGCAATAGGATTAGGAAGAAGACATGCATGGACATCTCCTGTGAAGAAAGGAGTGTCAATCCTAATAATAGCAGTAGGATAGCTTTCCATAGTACCACCAAATGTAACACATTTGATTGTTTTTCCAGTGGCACAGCAAGGATCTATCAGAGACTCCTTAACCCCGACGGTAGTACATCCCGAATCGAAAAGTACTGAGACTAGCCTATCATTTATTAGACCTTTATCTAAGATGAGAGATCCTCTCCCATCATGCGCAACTGTAGCAGGTAGAGCAGGAAGAGGGTGACCACAACTTAGCGTAGATACAGTTGATGAGTCAAACAATGTTAAGCATTGGGGGCATTCAGTTGCTCTCCCAAAATCGAAAGCACAACCAGTGATAGCCCTAGAGTTACCACTATCATTTGCTGTATTACAGGCTCCATCAAACTCTTGTTGTGCAGAGTTTGCCTGTTGGTAAGGTCTTTTCTTGTTAAACCTAGGTCTACCTCGATTATCATTTCCCCTGTAATTATTTCGACTATCATTTCCCCTGTAATTGTTATCATATTGCCTATTGTAATCATCATTCCGGTTTGAATCCCGGTTTCTAAATTCACCATCGTCATAATCTTGACGTCGAGAATGATTACCTCGAAAATTTGAATAGTTATTATTTGGATAGCCTTTGCGAAAGTGTCTCAAATTATTACCACTAAAATTACGAGAACTACCATCTTGTCTCCACTGCATAGACGAAGAACCATCATGTGTTGGATTACTCCGCTTCTGAGTGTAATTTTGATTACTTCCCCTATTCCAATTTTGTTGAGCACCCTGAAATTTTTTTTTGAAATTAGGGCCATATGGTGTTGCCGAAGCAGCTGGCAACCCTTCTTTCACTTTAGAATTGCTAACTGTAGCATGGGGATGTGCTGTGGCATACTGACAACAGTATTCCTCCATTTCTTTTAAGTTTTTAGGCTTACGCTCATGAAGGAATGCAAGAAAAGAATCATTAACAGATGACAAAACCTTATCTCGCAATAATAAGTCCATTAGACCTTCATATGTTTTCTCAATCTGAGACAACTCAACCCATCGTGTAAATGTACGACGTATCTTTGTAACAAAATCAGAGAAATCTACTCCATTTTCTGGCAACATTGTCCTAAAACGAAGACGATAGTCTTCTTGTTTTAGTTGATATTTTTTTAGTAATGCTGCCCTGACAACATCATAATTAGTCCTCTCATGTTCGTCTATTGTCATAAGAGTAGTCACTGTGTCACCTGTAAAAAATGGCATCAGTTGTTCAACATATTTTTCCTTTTTTATGTTATGCGTATCGCACAAAAATTGGAATCTATCTAGATAATCTGCTACGTCATCCTTTAAAGGATTGAAATGAGGCAATTTAATCCTACTAACAAACTCCCTTGTCGTACTCGAAGTTGTTTGCTGAGCACCCGTACTCGCCAATTTCAATTTCTCTAACTCCAAAGTTGCGAGTTTTTCATCAAGTTCCATCTTCTGTTTTCTTTCCTCATGTTCCATTTTTCTGATTTCAGCCTCAGCTTGAGCTTTCCTCTCCTCTGCAGCAGCTTGAGCTTTCCTCTCCTCTGCAGCAGCTTGAGCTTTCCTCTCCTCTGCAGCAGCTTCTTTGTCTAATCTCTTTTGTTCAGCTTCTTTGTCTAATCTCTTTTGTTCAGCTTCTTTGTCTAATCTCTTTTGTTCAGCTTCAAATCTCCTTTCCTCCACCTGCATCTGCAATTTCTTTTGTTCAGCAGCCATATCAGCTTCTCTGTCTAGCCTTTTTTGTTCCGCCGCAGCTTCTCTTTCTAATCTTTTCTCTTCAGCCTGAGCTTTTTTTCTCTTCTGCAGCTAATGCTTTGTCATACTGAGCAACAGCCCATTGTTCTAACTGTTGACCAGTCTTATCAAGGGCTCTCCCTTGTGTAATAAAGTAGTCCAATGTAGACATCTTGTCTAATGAGATCAGAAACCTGAAAAAAAAATTAAATAAATTACCTTATCCCACTTCAATGGGAGACAAGTCTGAAATGCTAGACTTGTATACTCACTTCACTTTACTGTCTTAGTCTTAGACAAAGACTTTGTATGTTCCTCTTGTTTATAATGTACCCAAAAAATCACTTGAGTACCTGTGGAAAAAAAATTCCCTTATATCCCACTCACTATGGGCACAAGTCTTTTTATAAAGAACTTGAATATGTATTTACCTTGTCTCAATCTTTGTAGATAACAAGTCTTTTATCAAAGAACTTGTATAAATATCTTATATAATAATATTTTATTAAGAAACTCTATATGAAGAGTCTACCTTATCAATAATATCAAAACATGACCAAGTATGTGTATGTAGACTGTGCATGACAGTAATGTAGTACAACCAAAAAAAAAAATACAAAGACAAAAATACAAAACAATACAAATGGCAACACTGTTTTAACCAAAAATGTGTAGAGAAATACACAAGAAAGGAGAGACCTACAGAATACAAACAAAACAAATCGACAATCAAAACTGAAAAACAGACAAAATATTACAAAAACAACGTTAAGTACAATTACATCACAGCTAACATCAATAGCGACCAATTGTCACTAGCAAATTTCCAAATTAAGAAAATTTGCACCTACAGAACGCTTACAGTAAGCCTCGATCAAGTGGCATATTTACCGTAAGACCCACCAACCGAAAAACCCGCAGAAAAAATACACAAAAACAGTTGAAGTAACATAATATAGCAATCAATTTCAATGTGTTGCAGAACAAGTTCAGTCACAGCTGAAACTAAAATAAATTCCTTGCTCCTTGCGAACACAGAAACGAAATGTCAAACGCGCACTGAACGTCAAATCCACTGTAACATAAAGTGGTATTCACGAACCAAAGTTACTATGACCTTCTCAAATTAGGGCTTGCACATTGAATGTTTACTATTTCCACGTACTGTTTACAGACACTTGACCTCCAACAATGTAGCTTGAATGCTCTGACCTAGAAAAGTCTGTTGTTGAATGAAACGTGTAACAACCAGCAGTACTGTTTACAATAGGAACCCGCCTTCTATGCAGTTATGGTCCACGTAGCAAATGCCTAGTAGTTAACTTCAGTACATGTCTTGTTATGCTTTATGTAGCATTATAATATAAATGCTCGTACTGTTTATTTGGGTCAACCGTTGATGACCTATATCTGTCCTGTTGTAGCCAAAACTTGCAAGTGTAGAATTAGCGCTGTGTGTTACGGCTGTCCCGTGTGTAGCTTAGACCCACAGATCAGAAGTGTAATGTGTACTTGTCCTTCTTGTAACTTTCTCGACAAAACTGGAGACATCATACATGTAACAGCCAACCAGGAATGTAAATTTCTGGATCCATAAATGTCAACAATAATGTCAAATGCTCGCTCTGTTCTTTTTAAACCCACAGATCTGGTCCATCAGAAATGTAAGTTTCTAGGCCACATTGGCGACAAGAAATGTATCATAAGAGCCCACGTAACTGGTCCACCAGAAATGTAACTGTCTTTTTTTTCTTGTTGAGGTGATCACTGGCCCAAGACAGTATACATGTTGTTAGATGTGTAGTGCGAGCGTATGATGAATTGAGTGTGGGTGCGAATGAAGGCGCGAATGTGTTTAGGCTCGTATAGATGTAGATCCTGCAACCCATACTCTCACATGCAGTAATCAAGGATGCTTTGACACTGCAGGCATGTTTCAAGACATTTATTGACGGGAACACACATAGTATCAACAGGAACAGTCAGTGTAACAAGGTCATGCTGACCTGACATCGATAGGTATACATTTGGCATTCAAAAAGGTAAACATCAGAATAGACGTGCATGGTCAATAGCAAAGTTCTTCAATAATGACAGTTCGTAGCGTCGCCCTTGGCGTCTCTGACTAAACGCGTCAGATGCCTTAGTTACTTTGACACACAGGTGCAACTTGGCACTCCCCGCCAATTGCACATATCAGGCTGTAGTATAATAGCCGGAAGCACAGGCCTCGTTCTGACGTCGGCCGTGTACTTCTGTTAAATAGGTTATCATCAACCCTGCAGTAATACTTATTGTAGATAGAAGTTCCGCCAATCTGCGGCTCCCACAATATATCTTCGTCACTGGATTTCTGGACAATATAAGACTAACAGTCTTGGATGGCTACCTCGAGCACAAATATATAAGTTCTGAAATGGCGGATCAGTGAGCTGCTGTTCACCCTAGGTAATCCTTTACATGTTCTGCCACCGAAAAGCGTAATAATGCATAAAGGTCGGTATTACCTGGAAAATGAATCCTCAGAACTAAACAAGGAATTCTGTCGTCATCCCGACGCACAGAGATTCACTGGGGGAAAACTGCCATAGCAGTTACTTCGAAGATTCTCCCCGAAAAACAATGGACTCTTGGTCCCTTCAGAAAAACAGGACCTCCCGGCTTCCCGGAAGTATATCTCACTCCCGCTTAAAAAAACCTTCCCCTAGGCCTACGCCGAACTGTCAACCTCTGACCCTAAAGGTCAAACACAATGAATGAATAAACAAGGGAAGACAACCCCTAATCAACCTGCCATCGCAGGTAAAGACACAATTATACTTATGATACAAACATAAGCAAATAACTTGACAGATGACTCCGTCGAAAATGACAGCAACAATGAATCATGGTTCTGTCACACTATTCAAGTGGTTCCTTATTAGAGAAAAGGGTAACTGTTGTAGTCACTCACTATACAAATAAACCATCACATACATTTCAGGTATGAAACAATAATGTCAATATGTACAACTATCTCTACATGTATTTCTTTGCAATTTTGCTGATTTAAATGGAACATTGCAATAACATATACACCAATATTCATAACAACATTCAATATTAATTAAAACATACTTTAAAAATTAATCACACAAAAGCAAGGGGTGGAATTTTTAATTTATGTGACAGGGAATCGCAAGCCACTTAATATTCAGACCAGATCAAGATAGGCTTGTGTGACAATAAAAAGAAAATGTAACGCGAAATAAATTTTTATTTATATTCAGAAAAGATGAAACAATGGTCAGGATTTCTAACTACAAAAAATAGCACAAAGCCAAGTAAAAAGACTCCAGAAAGTTCAAACTGCATAAGAAATAAAAATAGATTGTTACGCCAGTCAGATCAAGCCAATGGAATTGAAACAAGTTACAAGCAAAAAGAATGATGGGATTAAACAGCAAAACATGTTAGCCACTGCAAAAGTGCACCAAATCAATCTGCACAAAGGTGAACTGAGTTAAGGTCAGATTGATGCACAAGTAGAAGCTGATGATCTTATTACCTGCATTATGTAGAATACATTAGCATATGTTAGTGGCACTAAAAGCTGTTGACAAGTTACGTAGTTGTGCTACTATATGAAGCATCTTCACAATGAAATGACGTGATCAACTTGTTACATAATTCAACGTGTAACTTCAATTTGCCAAGAAGTCAAAGTAAATAAAAGCCTTCATTTGTGTTGTTGGATTCAAGAACAATAGGTTAGTAGTGAAAATGGTAGCACTAAGATTAACTCATAAGTTATCATGTGCAGAATAATCTAGCGTAAAGAAAAAACATCTAGAGCAGGGGTACTCAACGCAGTGCCTGCCATGAATTTTTCGTGTGCTTGCAGAAGATTTACGGATGAAAGAATAAAGATACAATTTTGCTTCCATGGTCAGAAATTATAGCTTGCACTTTTAACCTAAAGTATTGGCATTTGTGGTCCTAATAAAATGACAAAAGCTTTGCCGATACACTCATAAAGTTGTTATATTCAAGGGGTGCTACTCTAACCATCTAAGCATTGTTGGTAGTTCAGTGTGTTTCCACTTGCTGATTTCTTAATCAATATCATCCCTGTCATTTTTCTGTTACTTACCCATATACAAATATGAGGGCTCATTTAAGCCACAACAGAACTGGAATTAGAGATTTTGGACCTTCAGAATGATATTGTTTTAAAATTGTATTTATCTGATATTGACTTTCTGGTATATGGTGCACACACAAAATGTCCATTTTTTTAAACAGTTTGGCTTATAAGATCACTCATATTTTGACTCCATAATATCTTTGCAAATCATTATTTTCAACAATGAACATTGTTGAATCTAAGTACAGGTCACTGCTCAATGATACTTATCTGGATGACTGAATAACTATGAATAGTTGGCCAGTGACATAATGTGCCAAAGATCATACTAATTGTACTTTTGGCCCTTTTATAATGAATGGAGCCGCAATTATTGGATGGTGCCCACCACTCTATTTGTAAATCTAAAATATGTCAGGAGTGCCACAAAGGTTGAGGATCCCTGATCTAGAGATATTTACTTTTATGAGTACAAATCATATTAATACTAGAGAAATATACACCCCTGGCCGCTCCGCCTGTAATATTACATATCCAGTTACAGTAAAATAACTAATGATTTTGTCTGAGATAACATTTTTCACAACAGAATATATTTCCATCACATTTTATTGCACTGCCAGTTGATGAGAAGTTTTCATCAAATAAACGTTCTCTAACATATTCAAGGGAGCTGTAAATATGACAGTGTGTATACTGAGAGATCATGTGCTGAGAATAAAACAAAAATAAAAATATGCTAATCACAGCGGTTAATCAGTACTTCCCAGTACACAAGCTGATATGATGATAGGAAACTCTATACAAAGCAATACAACAGGAGGCAATCTGATCATCAGAAGAAGTCACCCCGTCGAACAAGGGTTTCGGCCCTGTATACTCCTTTACACTCTAAGGGGGGGGGGGGCACTTGGGTCATAAGTCCCAAGTGTCTCAGCCTCCTGTTGTCTTGTGTCGAAAATGAACCAATTTCACTTTGGTAGCAACTTTAAAATCCACAACTCCGCCAGCCGTGGAGAAAGAAAACTATGCCTACCTCAATGATCACAGCAATGCCAGTAGGTATTAAACTAGCAAACTTGTATTCTCATCCATAAGATAAAGGAACACAATAATTGTAGACATGCAACGCCAGATAACTGCAATGAAGATGAACAAAATTTATTCTATTGCTAACTAGGATTATGACACGTTTAACTATGCCATCTACAACACACTAACAAAGAAATACCATAGTTTGGGGACAATGAGATGCAGTTTTTCCAAATTAAAACATGATGCATAAAATTCCCCCATATCTTGTGATCCAGTGGCAGATTATGATAATTGATTTCATATATCTATTTTCTTATCTTCATTTTTCTTTTTACCTAGCTTCACCTACGCCTGTTGGGTTAACATAAAACCTCCTATTACTCAGAATAGATCTGTCTCTCTTTCCCATTTAGCACGCATTTAATGCTGGTCGCTATATTTCTTCGATAAGGTCTTCTGCGATTTACTTGGAATCTGTGCATGTTAGCGGTATAGCTTCGGCCCACATTGTGCAAGTGTCGACTAAGGTCAGGATGAACATGTTCATTCTTCTGGTCCTTTCCAGGGGTCCAATGATGTCGACAGCAACCCGTTCCAATGGAGTCCCTACTAATGGCATTTGCCCCATACGTACTGGGGGTGTCAAGTGCTTGGGTGCTATACGTTGGCACTGGGCGCAGGATTTCACGTACCTGATAATTTCAGAGTTCATTCCTGGCCACCAATAGTGGTTTTTTATTCGCTGATTAGTGGCGTTTTGTCCCATATGTCCGCTAAAGGGAAGAGAGTGCCCCATTTCTAAGATCTGGCTTCTGTACTGCGTCGGTACTAGGAGCTGGTTATTCCCTGTATCAGGGTCGCCCATTCCACGATACAATACACCATCCTTCGAAAAGATGTCTCCGTGGTGTCTGGGGTCCTTAGCCATGGGCAGTTTTCTAAAGCAGGGCTCCAGAGTAGGGTCCTTTTGTTGCGCCTCCTTCAGTTCATTCGACAACAAATTTGGCGCAGGCTCCCTCTAAATCAGAACAAGGCGTCTTTAGCTTAGCTCAACTCTTGTAACTTCAAAAAAAAGAACCTTTGTGACTGTAAAACAATCACGTGATCCCAGCAAATCTTATTTTAAAAAATTTCATTTTTCTCTGCCAGAGAATAAAAAAAGTAACGAATTTTTGTTTACCCGTAACTTTCTACTGCTGTGGAAAGAAACAAATCCTGTAAATATGTTGTGTGGTCGACCCAAATACTAAAATCGTTGTTTAGGGGGTGTAATTATTTTTATTATATTCCCTAACTCACAAAGACAGATCACTCACACTTTATCTAGACAGACCCAGACTTTAGATCAGACTCAAAAAATCCCGGAGAGCGACCCATTTATTGTCCTAAATTTATTTTGAGAAAAGTCTTAGAAGTAGTGATCCCGTTTAGAGTGAATAAGGATGGTGAAGGCCATTTGATAATAAGGGTTTTGGAAGTAAATAGTTGATTCACAGAGTGCTGGGGAGAGTAAGGACAGACTCTTTTACGACAATCTTTTCTCTCAATCTACTTCTTAAACTCTCCTGGCTAAACAACTATTTGCCAGTTTCCAAACACACATGCGCTCACACTGATTTGGTGTTTCAAACACACAGACGCTACTTGAATACAAACTATGGTAAACAGATATGGGTAATTTGGGCTTGGGCCTTCCAACACAGTACTAGAAGTTTTATGATGTTTATTTATCATTAAAAAAATCAGTCACAACATCTATCATTTGTTACAGAAAAAAATTCATAGGTACAGAAAATACAAATACCAAGGTGGGAGGGGAGGGGGGGGGGAATGAAGAGTGGTATCCAATATGCCCTTCTCGCTTGTAATAGACAAAGATAAACCCAGTCCAAAGATAGGTAGTTATCAGAAAAAATAGATAACGTAACCCAACAGTAAATTCAATTACTCTCAAAAAGAAGTGTTACAATACTAGGTATGTGTGGTAGAAAAAAATCCTGTTATTCTCAATTGGTTTTCCCTTTTACTAGCAAATGAAAAGTGGGAGGGGGGTCGAATAAACAGTTAAAAATTCCCACTTAAAGGAACAATACAGGGAATACAGTAAAAGAATTTACCAGGTAGGCAAATTAAAAATGGTTGCAAAATAAATCTCATGTCATTCATGCACGCTCGTGATGGCCAACACTCATTTTCTCACACACACTTACCGATCGTAGAATCTGGCACTCTATAGAAAATACACAATCATCAATTAAACACCCGACATAGGTAGTGTCTTTTTCTTCTGTGTCCAGCCCCAGATAATCAGGTCTATGCGTTAGTACAGTCCCGAAATCGCTGGACGGTGAAGCTTAAGTGTTCTCTGTTTTTGTTATGTTAAAAGGAAAGTTCTATGGGATGGTACGGTCACAAATACAGGTGGTGAAAATGGTGTGGACTCATTGATTTCGCCGCTGATGGTAAAACTTCTTAATGCGTGATGACACCCACTGACCGGTGAGGTATGGTTTACTTCGAGGGTTTTAAAATCCAGTGAAGAAAATATGCACAGTCAGTGTTAGGAAGAATTTCTATTTTATTTCGCAGTAGAGCAGTAAAATAATACAAATAGCTCTGGCAATGTTCTTCTCCAGTTAATCTTAATTTAATTGATGGCGTGTAAAATTGTTCTTGGGTTTGCTTTATTTCTGGTAATTTTAGATAGCGGAATCCCAACAGGATCGCCACAAGATTAAAATTTAAACAGTCTCATCTAATTCTGGAGGTTTTTAAGAAACGAGTCTGGAGGACTCTATACAATGTATTTTGCTGGGACGCAAAGGTTATGATCACCCTATTTAAAAGATAGAAAACATGTAATTCATACCGAAAAATCAAATAACATTCTAATGACATTTGATGTAACGATTGAAGATTCCAAGTTAACGTACACTGTGAAATTTAGATCTCTTAATTATTTTACTACCTGGACAAAAGTTGAAGTGACCTTTATCAGCATCCTACTTACAAGATTAAATCAAGCGTTTCCTAACATTTGATTAATTAGTCGTTTGAGAAACTGGGACTTGATTAGCCAAACAACCAAATCGTGGATGGGCTTTGGGTGCCATTAACAATTGTTTCAGATGAGGTGAAAGCACATTTGTAGGTAAGAGAGACCGAATTTGTGCTCACAGGTTTGTCAGAGCGAGAGAAAGCGTGAGAAGAATAATTCTATTTGGATATAACCCATGTACTTATTTTGTATTTGCTTATGCAAGTTTTGCTAAAGCTGCTCCTCTATTTCACTTCAGAATATATTAACGTATAACTCTGTTCTTTACTGTAGAGGGGATTTTAGACCATAGCGTAAAAACCTTTGACTCTTTCGTGGTTAATAACTTTGCTCTAACGGGATCTTGTCTCAACAGAGGGAGGGAGGATTAAACCTATGAGTCTAACTCTTTAATTAACTCATTAACCTTTATTCATTGTATTTGATTTTGATATTCAAAGATATTGTTGTGTTGTATTCTTTATGATAAATAAAATTTACATAAACTTTATTTACGTGTGTCGGTCAGCTTGTCCCAAAAGATCCCAATTCCATAGATATAGTTTTCACGTCTGTGAGTCTAAGTGTCGTCACGCATCTGTGTGTGTGTAGATGTGAGTGGGTGAATATATCAATATATATTTAAAGGAAGGTCTGTCTGATCTAAGAAATCTCAGTCGTAATCGATAGGCTGGATTGATTATCTCTCAAATCCAGGGACAGATTTTACCTTTCACCATTTCACTTTGGGAAAAATTTATTTCTTTACCTGATCTCTCACTGAGCTATCACCTGTTCTAGTTCTATTCAGGCTGGGCCAAAATTGATCTTAATTACCCTATCAAAAATATACGAGAGATCCAAATTTCTTGCACTCGATGGAGATGATGGTTGTTTTCATGTGGTTAATCCTTGTAGTCAGAGAAAAGAAGTATTGTTTTTTAAACTCCCTGTTTAGTAGAATGCATCTCTGGTTCATAGTCCCGTATAGTTTCTATAAAATAGTAAAGAAAGAACAGGCTGCTCCTTAAGACATGTTGTAAAAAGCCATCAATCTGAGGTTGTAAATGGGGCCAGCTACCACATCATGTTGAATAAATTTCTTAAAAATACATTTGCTTTAACAGACAGTACCAGTCAATTGACAAGAATTGATTACACTGTAGGTCTCATAACAAATGTAATCAAATATACTAAGTAGCATGGAAAAACCAGAATAAATTTGGATCCACCTCCACAAATGGGTCAAAAGGTTTCATATCAAGTGCACCAAACATGGAAAGAGCATGATCAACTGGAAGTATGTGAGTCTGCCTTCAACTGTGACAATGAAAAAAAGAATGAAGGAAGCTGAGTAAGCTTTTCTTATTCTGAACTTTAAATGTGTGTAAACTTTACATCCTGAAATTGATTCCAGAAATAATTTTGGTATGTCTTTTTTCTGTGCAGTTTCATTCATTCATTCATTATCTTCAGCTACCAGTGGAGCATAGGCTTTCAACTAACTCAAGCCAAGCCTTCCTGTCCTATGTCATCTGCTCAATGTCTTTCAGTATCTTCTTGATCTCTCTGTGTTTGTTGCCTTTGTTCTTCTCCATGTTTAAGAGTCATACAGTAGGACTGCTTTGATACTGGAATACTAACGATTCTTTTTTGCACATTGAACCCGATTTCTTTAGATTTGCATAAACTTTCAAAAGCAATAAAAGATCCTCTTGCCTTTTGTAATCTTATTTTGTCTATTCCTTCAACTTTGTCTATGTTGCTACCAAGATATTTCTATGAGTCTACATCATGTAGGGGTATGTTTCCAAGTGCAACCTGGCTGTCATTTACTACATTTATTCTCATAATCTTTGCCTTTCCTCTGTGTATATTGTCGGAGGAATGTAAAAAGGTACCTTGGAATAGCTTAGTAGTGTAACAGTAATAGCGGCCAATCAGAAACGTGCATTTTGGGCAAGAGAGCACATACTAACAGCGTAGCCTAGAAATGACAATGGTGGCCATGGAGAGGATTCATTTGTGTTAGCAGGACATTGATTCAGTGGAAGTGTGTTGAAACGGTAGAACGTGAAGACATTATACGTATTTCTTTTGTCCGAGGAGGAAACGGAGTGTGTGCAGATATAATTAAAAGTGGAAGGTTAGTAGTATTTGCTGAAATAATTGCAAGTTGTTGGGTCCAAAAGTTAGTTATTAAGGTTTTGAACACTTTTGATAAGCTTAGCTAAATGAAAGCTGGACATAACTTGGAAATAGATACATGGAACGAAAGCTACATACGCCAATTAAAAGAAAATAAAGATGGGAAAGATTGATGGTTTAGTAGAGGAGAAAGATGAAGAACAGTGGTGAACAGAAACACATATGGCCAAAATGCTTCAGCTGAGCCAGACATATTTTATTGCCAAGTTCTAGTGACATCACAAGCTTTCCAAAACGTAAGCAAACGGCCTAAATATAGGAGCGATATATCTGAAATTGGCACACACGATTCCAGTTTGTGCATGCCAGACAGAAGGAAAGAGCAAGTCACGACTTCGTTCACTATTTGTGCAACTGTGGCAGCCTTCCTTAACCAAGTCGATTGTCCATTGTGTATATTCTGAAGGCTGGAGGGTGAGTTGGTTTAGGATAACTACATTTGTACATAATGCAGTTATCTGTTTCAGATTATTAATAATATGTTAATGTGTAACTACAAGAGTAGTGATTCAAAGGATGAATTTTGTAAGACATGAGATGATGGAAGGAAGGAAACCAATCAATTAAAATTGAGTGATGGATCAATATGTAATTATTAGAATTGATAAGAAGAAGAAGACGTGGAATGGACTAAGCAAGCCCGTCATGGATGTAATCAATAATGTATTATAATGTAATCAATAATGTATTATAATGTAATCAATAATGTATTATAATGTAATCAATAATGTATTATAATGCATTATGTAATTAGTTCTGGGATTGCACAGTAGATACCTGTCAAACTGTACAGTAACAATCACTATTGTGCATTCACACACATGCATCAACAGAGACTCTCACACCCACCACAGTAAACTTGTGGATATTATAAGTAGAGGCTATCCACGGGCTCTGTATTGTTTCAGGTTTATGTCATAAGATAAGATCAAACTAGATCTACAATGAGGGACCCTGAAGTGGGAACTCCTAGTGCTATCCTGCCTTTTTGTCTCGGATCACTGCAGTGGGACCACTCATGTTCGCTGTTATCTCTACTGTTCAGCCCACGAGACGTTTCAGTTAAGTTAAACACCACATGAACTTACGTTACAATTTAAAAGCGAGTTGTCAATGAAGAGACTATATAGAATCACAGAACAGTATTGCAGATAATCTGTTATTTCAGTACGGTTGAACTGTGTACAAATATAATTGTGAACTGTGGATTTTTCTGTAATATATGTCTATTATAATCTCAATTTTATTCATTATAAGACAAAAAGAAAAGAAAATGAACTATAGATAAATTATATAATTATACATTGGGACTTTGTAAATTCTCTTTTGATCAATTTTTTGAATTTTAAATGGAATTACATTATTGTTAAAGCATAGTGTAGTCTGAAGGAGAGGGCACTCTAGGCCCCTGATCTGTTACATCACTATTTGAACAAGAGTACTTTACATCCTGACTGTAACTTGTGCCATCCCTACACCAGTGCTCTTTTCTGAGGCTGGGGTAGTTCTTGTAGTCCAGAATTCTTATCTGGCACTATCACCTGGTATCATCTAGATACACTTATATTTCCAATTCGTCACATATATTCAGACCCATGTGTTGTAACCTCTCATCAAACATTCCACTTTTGTCTTGTATGTGGTTTAGGAGAACCAAAAAAAAAAATCACAACCACAAAGATACAGAGTTTCATTAATGGGTGCTTGTGCAGAATAAAAGAACTGAAATAATTTGACAAGATCACTAATGTGGAACTGATGGAAAGAGCCAAACACCTGTGGAATAAAGGGCTGGTAGAAGAGGCTATCGCTGGGTAGGGGACACATTAAGAAAACCAGGCGATAGCATTACAAGGTAGTTCTTGTTCTTGAATCCCCAGGATAAGAGAAATATAGGAGACCACAAGCACATGGAGAAAAGAGCATGAATGGAATAAAGAAGACATGGAAAAACTTTGAACAGATAGCATAGGCCACGAGTGCTTGGTGCGTATTTGTTGAAGGTTTGTGCTCGTACACCATGCCAGGGGGAAGCAGGAGTCTTCTACCTCCCCAGGAACTACACAGGGACAACCTGTTTTTGCCAGAGCTAGACTGTTACTTATTTATGAGTGGCATCTTTCATCTGATGCTATTAGTGCACCCAGGTATTTAAATATGTTACCTTATTTCGAAAGTCTCCCATGGATTGTAAGCTGTTAAAATGAAGGCACGTTTCAGTTAGTGT
Source organism: Oreohelix idahoensis (assembly GCA_024509875.1). Lineage (NCBI taxonomy): Eukaryota > Metazoa > Mollusca > Gastropoda > Stylommatophora > Oreohelicidae > Oreohelix > Oreohelix idahoensis. Next base: position 236,758 of record JAMPIV010006430.1, read on the forward strand.
TTTGATTTACTTGATTTGTTTTCTACAGTTGTTGTTGTTGTTTTGAAGAGGTGATGGGTGGAGAGCGGGCACTTAAAAGGAGACCGTTATTACCTCTTCTCGCTCCATCTTGGTCTACCCTGTTCAACCTGAAAATTGGTTATAATTGGGGTATTTAGTGTTATTTTATTTACTAATTTTGTATTCAATTTCAATAACTGTTGTCTTTTGCAGTTGCTGATATTAATTTATATTAGTATTTGTCCATTTTATTTTCTCTTTTGTATTGTTTATAGATAGCTATTGTCCTTTACACTTGGTTTTAATTTGTATTAGTATTTGTTTTTTTTGAGTTGTTGTTTTCTTTTTCTTAAACCTCGTTGTCCTTCCTTGTCCGATGAGTAGTTAGTAAGTTTTTTTGTTTCTGTTGGTTTTCTTTTTTTTACGATTTGTTAGTTCTTGTTGCTTAATTTCTATTTGGTTGAATGTCTTTTCTGAAGTACTAACCTTATATGTTTTCCTTTGTTTTATGTATATATATCTTTTAAGTATTGATTGGGCATCTTCTGGGGCATCTATACTTAAAACCTTATCACCTGTCATGCCTATATTGTGACTTCTATAGTAAGTTTTTAGGAATGCTAGACTTAGTTAGCAAAACTTAAGTATCTTTTTTTTTTTAATTAATGAAGAAAAATATCCCGTTCAACCTCTGATGGGTTATAATTAGGATATATTTTGTTTTCAATTCCAAATAATATGAAAATATCTAACGAGAAAACAAAGGCTGTCAGATACGGTACTATATATTTCCATTATACGCCACAGTTCGTCCGGGCTTTGAAGATGTGAAACCCTTTCATATCTCATTTATTGAAATAAAACTACTGTCATCCATAGCTCTCGAGTGATTGCTATCCTCAGTTGCGTCATCCTCCTCCGTGCTCGAATTTGGACTCATAAAATCCGCTCCAACATTCTCCTTCCCTGGTATATATTGTACTTTGAACGAGTACACGGTTAATAATAGAGCCCAACGCATAATCCTTGCATTAAAATCCTTATTGGCTCCTAGGAATGCCAATGGAGCATGGTCAGTTTGTACTGTGAATGGAACTCCGTATAAATATTTATGGTGTCTCCTGATTCCATTCATGAGTGACAAACATTCTCTCTCCACGGTCGAATAATTCCTTTCTGCTGTATTCAGTTTGCGGCTGCCGTAAGCAACTGGAAATAACATGTTTGGATGTTGGTCATCTGCCTCAAGCAGTGTTGAACCTATTCCCTGTCCGCTGGCGTCTACGCGCAAAACGAAAGGTTTCTTAAGGTCAGGTAGCCTTAGAGTGGGGTATTTGGACAACTGTTCCTTCAGAGTGACGTAAGCGCTTTCACACTCTGCGGTCCAAACAACCTTATCGAGTTTCCCTTCCTTGTGAGGTCAGTGAGAGGCGCCGTAAGACCATTGAAGATTTTGATAAACGTTTGGTAATACGCGCACAGTGAAAGGAACAAACAAGTGTCTCTCTTTTAGGCCTCTTTGTTGCACGTATTTTCTCGATGTTTTTGGCAACGGGCCACATACAACCTTGAGAAATAGTATGCCCCAGGAAGTCAAGCTTTTCAAAGCCGATTAAACATTTGCTAGGTCGGGCGGTTAAACCAGTTTCCTGTGGTCTCCTGAGGAGCATAGCGACAGAAGCAATATGTTCTTCGTAGTTCTCCATTGCAATCAGTATGTCGTGCATGAAATTGTGTATGTTTGGACTTTGCAAGGGTTCTAAAAGCCTTTTCATCATTCTGGTGAAGACTCCTGGTGCGTTGTGCAAACCGAAATGCATAACATTGAAAGTATAATGTCCTTCACTGGTGCTAAAAGCTAGTAACGGTTTAATTTCCTCCTTGACTGGTATTTGGTAATAACCTTTACTAAGGTCAAGCTTGGAGAAAATTGTAGCCTTGCTAAGTTTGGTGAACAGTTCAGAAGCGCTTTGCAGCGGTACACGCTGGAATTCCAACACTGTGTTAAGTAATCGGTAGTCGATACACAGCCGAACTTCCTTATTAGGTTTCTGCAACAGTACGACGCTTGAGCTATAAGGAGATGTAGACTCGTTAATAATCGCAGCTTGACGTAGCATGTCTATCTCTCCCCGTAACGTGGTTGCTTTCGCATACGGGATCGGGTAAACTCTGGTTCGCACAGGTGTCTCGTTTGTCAGCTTCATATCAAACTCTACGAGATGTGTTCGACCAGGTATGTCAGTTAAGACTGCTGAGTACTGTTTCAGTAACGCCTTAGTTTCTGTCTGTTATGCTTCTGAGAGAGTGTTGCCGAATTTAACATCTTTAAACGATTCCGTTTGTTGCAGTGGGTATTCCATGCAACTATCGTCATCTTCCTCATCTTCGGTTGCTATAGCAACCAGGATAGATGTTCGGGGGAAGGCACCGGTCTTTCCAAATATTTCTTTAACAGATTTATATGGTAGACTTTTTCCTTTCCTTTAATAGAGATCTTGTAGTTCGTTCTCGAGATCTTTTTAATGACGGTAAACGGCTCTTGCCATCCGATACGTAGTTTGTTGCTTCCGGTAGGAAGTAGCAACAGAAATTTCTCTCCAGTTGCAAGTCTCTCTCTTTCGCTGCTCTGTTGTATCGTTTAGCGTGCTTCATGCGTGCTCGCTTAATGTTGGTTGCTGCTAGATCCCATCCTACTTTTAACCTTTCCTTTAACTCTGATACATAGTTGAATGCTGAGACGACTGTCTCATCAGCCTTCTGGTCTATCAGTTACCGTAGTAAGGCTTCTTGTGGGCCCTTAATAAGACTGTTGAATAAAAGTGTAGCTGGTCGTAAACCTGTAGAGGCCTGTGGGACTTCCCCATAGGCGAATAAAGCTGCAGGAATGAAAAGGTCCCAATCTTCATGTTTCTCTTGTCCCAGCTTACGTAACATCATGGTGAGGCTTCCGTTGATTGTAGGGGCTGATATAGATGTGCTGGTCTCTCAAGATCTTAAAGATTTCCATTAACAGGCTACGGTATTGGGATCCGTTATCCGTCAAAACGTGTTGAGGGAATCCCAACCGTGTAAAAATCTGCACCAGGGCTTCTGCGACATGCTTGGAATCCGTGCATGTTAGCGGTATAGCTTCGGCCCACATAATGCATGTGTCAACTAAGGTCAGGATGAATCTGTTCCTTCTTTTAGTTCTTTCTAGTGGTCCTATAATGTCGACTGGTACCCGTTCAAATGGTGTCCCCACTATTGGCATTTCTCCCATAGGAACTGGGGGGTGTCCAATGCTTGGGTGCCACACGTTGGCACTTGGCGCAGGATTTCACATATCTGATGATATCAATGTTCATTCCTGGCGACCAATAGTGAGTAGTTATTCGCTGTATAGTGGCGTTTTGTCCCATATGTCCGCGAAAGGGAAGAGAGTGCTCCATTTCTAATATTTGTTCTCTGTACTGCGTCGGTAGTAGGAGCTGATTATGTCCCTGTTCAGGGTCGCCCGTTCTTTGATACAGTACTCCATCCTTAGAAAATATGTCTCCGTTGTGTCTGGGGTCCTTGGCCATGGGCAGTTTTCTAAAGCAGGGCTCCAAGGTATGGTCCTTTTGTGGCGCCTCTTTCAGTTCCATAGGTAACATATTAGGTGCAGGCTCCCGTTCCTTTTTCGTTTGCCCTCTTGTAGTTACTGTTGCCACAATCGGCTCTTTCGGTCTCCATATAAACACATATCTACAACCAAGTATGACTGGGTAGATCGGATCCTCCATTCTATCCGCTTTAATAACACCTCGGACGAATTCCGAGTGTATTTTCACCAGTGCGACTGGAAGCGTTATGGGTGTATCTCCTTTGAAAACTCCACATAATTTGACGGTTTCGTCTGTTTTTTGACAAGGTTTGACCAAATGCCAAGAGACAGTATAATCAAAACTCAAACCTGTATCAAACAAACAATTAGTTGAAGTCCCGTTCAATATAACAGTTCCTCGCGTAGAAGGCCTCTCACCCTCAGGTTGAGTATCACTGACATTACTACTCCTTTGCGAGTCTGTTTGCAAGCAACCGATCCGATTTGGCCCGGTGTGTTTGCTCTGATCAGATGTCCCTTGCGCAGGGGTTTTCCCTTTGTCGTGTCCTTTCTAGCCTGGCTGCCATCAGTGATGTTTTGGCTGATCATGGTGGTTAGTGGGTTATCGAGTTTTGTAGAATTTTGATTTTAATTGAGGGGGTTCTGAGGTAAGGTTTCTCCTGGGTGTTGATGGGAAAATGAATGGGAAGACTGTTCTAGGTTATTTGCGAGAAGGCTCATCTGTAGGTTTGCGTTTTGAGCCTGAAGCTCGGCCAACGCATTGGTATATCGCTCAGACTTACTTAAAATGTCTTCCAGCTTTACAGCTCCGTGTTCAGCAAGAAATCTACGGGTTTCATTTGACAAAGTGCTTTTGATCTGCTCAGTTAGAATGAGCTCTTCTAACCATTCAAAAGTGCAACGAAGCTCTGAAAGCTCCAAACACTTCGACAAATATCCCTTCAGACGGCAAGAGAACTGGGCAAACGTCTCGGTTCCTTCCTTCCTGCAGTTCAGGAACAGTTACAAAAATTTGCGAGCGTTCATTTCGAAGCGCTCAAGTAAAGCTTTCTTCAACATTTCGTAATTGTCTTGATTGCTGCTTCCCAGTTTCACATAAGCATCATATGCATTGCCTTTCAAAGCCTTGGAAAGCTTCAAACACCATCGCGAACTTTCTAAACCATACAGTGTTGCCATTCTCTCAAATCTTTCTAGATAAGTGTCAATTTTCTCATTGGGGCTTGATAAGGATTCTAGGGCAAAAGACATAGCCGCTAATTGAGGAGACTGACTACTGGAATGATCAGATAAAGGTGACTGAGGTGATGACGACTCTCCGTTGCGGGAGCTAGACGCTGCACCATGACTTTTGACATCTAAAGTCTTTAGCGCCAATTTGTGCTGACGTCGTTGATCATTCTCTCTTTCCTCATGTTGTCTCTCTCTGTCTCTGTCTCTGTCTCTCTCTCTCTCTCTCTCGCTTCATCTGTCTGCGAGTTTCCATTTCCGCCTCAATTTTCTTACTTTCCAATTGACGGTCTTTTTTCTCTTTCTCTCTAGTTTCTGCTTCTTTCTTCTCTGCCTCATATCTGTCGAGTTCTTCGTTGACAAAAGATAGCAATTCTGCACCTAGTAATCCTACTTCCTTTGCTTCCTCTCTTAGCATTGTTCTAAGTTTTGCACGCTCGGCCATGGCAAATAACAGACTGCGACTTACCCGAGAGAGAAAGAAGAAAAGATACACTGCTCCCTAACACACTAAGAGAAGTACTCAAAAAAGAAAATGTCTGTTATTACTGTGTTTCCTCCTCCCTGTTATCAGCTATCTAATCTATCGCTGCTGTTAACTGGCAAAAGGCTACTAACGCAGACGACTTAAACCATAAAGATGGTAGATCAGGCTAAAAACTAAAAATCTACTATTACTATTGTGGAACAAAATGTTTATTAAATATTAAGGAGAAAAAAAGAATTTCCTTATTTAAATCCACCACACTCGTTCACACCTGAAGTCAGTTTTGGAGTTAGGGAAAGCTATTAACTTGGCGACTGCCAGAATGCACTTCCTTTGGTATGCTCACACTGCACTGCTCCAAAAATATTTTGTGATTGATAAACAATCACGCGTACCAGCGGTCGTTTTGTACAAAATTATTATATATCATATCTCCAACAAAGATCACCATCAAAATCAAACTGTATGTAAATTCTAAGACGCTGTGGAAAGAAACAAATTTTTAATTTGTGTGGTCAGAACCCAGAAAATAAGAACGTTGTCTAGGGGATAATTATTTTTAATTTTCCTTAACTCACAAACAAGACGCACCACACTCTATCTAGAGTTAGACTAAGATACAATATCAGACGTTAGTCATTTATCTAGACTCAGACGTAGATCAAATCCCGGAAACGAGCCATCCATTCTGTCGTGCTTAGATAGGTTTTAAAGTTATTTAAGGTCCCGCCTGAGTATAGGGGATGGAAATAGTACGTGAGAAGTAAAGGTGTAAGAAATAGATTTTCACTAGTGGATAGTTTAAGGAGAAGATCTGTCTCTGGACTGAGTAGTTTCTCTAGTCCAGCCTATCTATACGACTTTAATTTATTATAAGACAATCTTGCACCTCCCTATATTGAGAATTGTAAGTTACACTAAACACTCACACACAGCTATGTGACAACAAGACACACAAACGTGAAAAAAACTATGGTTAATTTGGGTGTGGGTCTGACCAACACACAAAGTTAAGTTCTTTTGTTGTTTATTATCATTAAACTTTACAACACCGAATATCTAAAGAAGAAGATCAAATACATCAGAATTACATATATAGAAAAATAACAAAATACCTGTGCCCTCCCCTCATAGAGAAGATAAGAACTCGATTAGTTAATAATCCCAAAGGTTAAAAGTTTAGCACTAGGTTACAGTATAGACAGTAAAGAAAGAACAACAATTCCTACTAAACATTATTCAATAAAGTAAACAATATTTAAACAGACTTTAGATGATACAATTTTCCCTGTAACAAAGAAAAATGTTTCTCTCTCACTCTCTCTCTCTCTCTCTCTCTCTCTCTCTCTCTCTCTCTCTCTCTGTCATACGTGACCACCCATTCGCTTCTTACCTACTCTTGGTGAAAAAAAATCTCTTGGACATGCAATGTCTGAATAGAAATATTCCGTTTGATTTTTTCTTCCAAAGTGGGCCCCAGTCCCTCCTTTCAATAATTAAATTTCATAAGGGGAACGCCTAATTTGGTGGGTGATTCCTGGATAAACAAATGTCACCTCGAATAGTTAATGCAGAACCTCTCTGAGATCTGGTGTTCACAGTAAACAGTAGGAAAACATGATGAGGGCCAATTCTGAAATAGCGTAACTTGCTGGATAAATCCGATGAAAACGACTATCAAAAGTTGGGAGAAATGTTATATCTTTTACGCCCCAGTGGGCTGATAAAATTGCATAAATAATTGCTGGTGTTTATATGAGGGTTGTCCGGAAAAGAACCGGCCATGTAGTATAAATCAATAAACATTTTACATAGCACAATGATGGCTCAGTCCCCTTCAAAGTAGGCTCCTTGGGACATCGCACAGTGCTCCCAGCGTTTCTTACACTTTTTAAAAAACACTGCGAAGGCTTTTTTTGGAAGCGCCATCAGTTGCGTCGTCGTATTTTCTTTAATCTCATCGACGGTCGGAAATTTTCTACCTTTCAAACATGATTTCATTTGGAAAAAGCCAAATGTCGCAGGGTGCCAAGTCTGGGCTATAGGGGGGATGAGTTACCTGGTTGATGTTATGTTTCAACAAAAAACTTTGCACTAGATGTGATGCATGGGCGGGCGCGTTGTCGTGATGAAGACGCCAATCGCCAGATGCCTACATCTGTTGTCGTTTTTGTCGTACTGCATTTCTCAACCGACGGAGAACTTTGAGGTAGTAGTACTCCTTATTAATTGTTTGGCCTGAAGGAGCGTACTCGCGATAGATAACATCTTCCCAATAAAAAAACACAGTCAACATGGTCTTTATCTTGCTATGGGTTTGCCGCGCCTTCTTCGGGCGTGGAGAACCAGGCGATTTCCACTGAGACGACTGAGCCTTCGTTTCTGGATCATAGCAGTAGATCCACGATTCCTCTCCGGTTATGACTTTCTTCGTAAAATCTGGGTTATTGGTTGCGGTTTGAAGCAAATCATTAGCAACTGTGGCACGAAGTTCCTTCTGCTCTGGTAGCAGAATCCGCAGAACGAATTTTGCCACGATACGTCTCATACCCAGATCCTGGGTCAGAATCTCGGATACAATAGTTCTTGGAATTCCCAGATCTTTTTCTAGTTCTCGCACTGTCAGTCGCCGATCTTTGTTGATTGCAGCCCGTACACGTTCAACATTTTCCGGTGTTCTGCTTGTTGCAGGCCTTCCAGAAATGAGATCACATTCAACAGATTCTCGACCATCTTTGAAGCGTTTGTGCCACACCTTTATTTGTGTAGCACTCATTGCATCGTCTCCAAAAGCCTTCTGAATCATCATAATAGTTTCCGTGGAGGAATGTTGAAGCTTGATGCAAAATTTGATGCAGATTTTTTGCTCTACTCGTACAGCCATTTTGAATGCGACGACCAGACAGTGCACGTGCTCACTAAACGGCTTTTAACGGTCGCACTGACTGGTGTAGCAACGTCAACATTGCACACGTATGTGCATAACAGGCCACTCTATTTGGCTGCCAAGTTACATCGATGTCGCGCAAACGGTTTTTCTAATATTAATTATGGCCGATTCTTTTCTGGACAGCCCTCGTAGTCCAGTTGATTTACTATTAAAATGTCAGTTAGTCTCTGTGGCCGGTCCTGTTCACAGCTGAACTTGTAGACGCGTAAACCAGACGAAGACAACTTTAATCCAATCAGTAAATGGAGAAAAGGCCAACATCGACCACATTGGACCAAAATATAGACCAAATAAAACCTAATAAAAAAAAACCGCTGGTCGCCGTTGGTCAGGTTGTTTAAGGATAGAGGAAAATTCTGAAAAATTACTGCTAATAAAATATCTACATATAAGCACACGGTGTCTCTAGCCTATTCCTATCCGGTCAGTTATCGTTTAATCATCCAGACGCGCACTTTAACAAATATCGCCTGTCGCTAAGTATCTATTATAGGGTCGGCGTCGGTTTGTTAAGTCGTATGATATTTAAACAACAATTACTTACTAAAATTACACAAAATGCAATATAACGTGAATTCTATTCTGTCAATTATCAGTCACCTAGCATTTTTAATTCAGTCAGCTAAACCGTCTCTTTCTGTGTGATAAGCGGGTGGTTAAATTATCGTTAACTGCACAACTGGTACACAAATCGCTACGCGTTATTTATTTCACTAGTTCTAACACCTAGAAAATCATAGTGAAGTTAAGATGATAAAACATTTAACTCTTTAATACGCTTAAGCACAAATTTATATATTACCTGAAAAATAAGAATAAGAACCCCCCGAATCTATTAACACAACTGCCACAGTGGTTCTAAAATAACGTGCTTCGATTATCCAAAATTTCTGAGCGATAACTGAGAACCGATTTTAGGAGACACAGTATATATACCATCGTGCTATGATGATATCTAGAGGGTGTTAATTTTCACTCTGTTTCCTAGCAGAGAAATCTGAAACTACGTTTCCCAAGATAAAAGCTTTCCATGGTCGCACTGTCGGCCTTTGCTACCGACAACAGAACCTAAGCCGTGTAACGGTTTTCCCCCGAGATTTCTGTTCGCTTCTGAGATCAAAGAATTATCTTTCCCTGTATGTACGAACATCACAGGATTAGCTCCCTTATTGAGAAAATCTTCAAAAGGCCATTAACTGTTCCACGTGTGTTCCATGTGCATCTGTCTGTTATCCGATGATTGACAGATCGCTTGCGTGAGAAACTCAGGTAAACAAATGTCGTTCGCCCCCTGTTTGACTGGGAGGTTGCGAAAGTTGGTAAACAGCTTCGTTAGCCCGTGTTTACAGAAAAAGAGGCGTAGATTAAAAGGTGAATCAGACAGGCAGGAATGCTAGACTTAGCAAAACTTAGGACGCTAACGAGAAAAAAAGGCTATTCAGATACGGTAGTCTATATTTCCATTAAACGTCACAATGTTGTAGGTCATAGAGCTTGGTTTTGTTTGTACATTGATTATTTTCTTAACAGTCTTGTCTGTTGGTTAATATATAAATATCCATGTGCAAATTGAAGTTGCTTTTTCTCTTTGTTTACAATAAAGAGGGTTTTCTTATAAACCATTCAGCTTTCTTGTCAGAGATGTTAATACAGCATGACTTTCACTTTTTTGGTAGCAGATTTACAGGTAAGCAGCTAATATAACTCCTGATATTATATAAATGTTCTGATGATAAATGATTCTGATGACATCAGACAACAGTTTTGGGGACTTCCCTTATTCAGACGATGCCACAGTAAACATTAATAACACATAAGGAAGGGAAACCCGAGGCCTGTAAACAGTAAATTAATATTAGACAAACATAAAGGTATGTTTTCAGGCACTCGTAAGAAATAAAGAAGTAGAACACTAACACCGGAAGTATACAGTGGGCAACTCAGCCCATTAATGACGCAATCACTTCTGTTGTTCCTCTATACAGCAGTTTGGACTGACATATACTGCTGTATAGAGGAACAACAGAAGTGATTGCGTCATTAATGGGCTGAGTTGCCCACTGTATACTTCCGGTGTTGTCTTGTGTTTCACACTGATGACTAGTCAGTAAAGCATCCTTTTTTGGGGATGCCTAGCTGGCCGTGGGGTCAGTGTGATTCGCTTGTATAGCTAGGCGGAGTTGTCGTACGGAAGGTACGGGGTTCGAACCCTGGGTAAGCCACTCACGTCTGTTGTTTTTCTGTTGTCCAAGTGTTCTACTTCTTTATTTCTTACGAGTGCCTGAAAACATACCTTTATGTTTGTCTAATATTAATTCACAATAAACATGCTGCTTATTATACTATCCATCATTTGTTTAACAGTATTTCCTCCCGTCTGATTTACCTGTCCATATCCACACAGAAGTCTTGGAAACCTTGATTATCTTGCTTCTAAAGGTATACAGGCATACCTCACTCTTTTGACAGGTTAGGGACCAAAGCACGAAAGTCGAATATCGACGAAAGTCGAAGCATAGACTTTATTTAGCTTGCAAATGCATTAGGACCGCCAAAAAACGTAAGTAACTAACTATATATCACTTGTGAACACGAGCAACACCTAAATAAACAGAAATAAACATAAGAATAAAGAAAATACAGTAATAAATAGAAAATACGTAAATAACATCTTACCTTAAAATTATTCTTGAGCAAGTAGACGATGAATATATACAGTATTTACAGTTAAAATGTTGGTGATTTAGGCATTTAGGGGGATTCTAGACTTAGAAAATAAGATTGAGAAAATAGAGGAGGCTTATCATCAGAATTGGAGGAACTCAATCTAATTCTTTTAGGAGAAGGGGACTTTGAAGGAGATCTAACAGGGGCTGGGGCTGATGTCAATGGCTCGGAATCTGAAGGGTTAAGGGAGGAGTGACTGAAGTTGGTTGTGGCGGTTGCGTCTTGAAGAAGGAGAGCAAAGACGTTTGCCTCATTGATGTATTCTTCCTTTCCCTAAGAAGTTATCTGTAACAGGCTATTTTGTGTTCTAACCCACTATTTAATTTTGAACTGTCGAAATTCGGATCCACCCTTTCCAGTATGCAATTGCGTCCTCTACTTATGGGTTTTTTCTTTAACTTTGTCACTACACTTAGGACCCATTATGAATATATTAAAGCACAAAAATAAGTAGTATAGGGCCTAAACACAAAAATGTACAGTATGAATACTGTACACGTGTCTTATAATCACGATATGAACACTGCCATTATACTGTTATCACAAAAATAGCTATGAACTGTTTACAGTATAATCACAAAAATAATATAGTATGAATAGTTTGGTTATTTTAATCACAAAAATAAGTAGTATTAATATGTTTAATCACAAATATAAGAGATTCAATGCGGACAACTTAAAAAAAAACAGTGCACATCGAACGACTTCTATTCAAGGACTGAACGACGAAACTTACGAGAATGTAATAGACATAGACCTGATATAGCAGAACAACCAAAAAGCTACAGACTTTCATAAATGGGTGCTTGCGTAGAATAGAGGGATTAAAATGGTATGACAAGGTTACCAACGTGGAACTGATGACAAGAACTAGACAAGTGCCAGTGGAACAAGAAATGAGAAGAAGACGATGGCGATGGATAGGACACACACTGAGAAAACCTGTTGATAGCATTACAAGGCAGTCCTTGTTCTGGAACCCCCAGGGCAAGAGAGGCAGAGGAAGACCAAGAAGTACATGGAGAAGAGAGTTGGAAACAGAGGTGAAAATGATGAGGAGAACATGGAAAGAACTTGAGATGATGGCACGTGACAGGAGGACTTGGCATGTGTTTGTTGAAGGCCTATGCTCCTGTGGGAGTGGAGGGTTATGAATGAATGATATAGCAGAGGAGATATTTCTGGCTACTACATACTTATATTCCAGAGGATATTCAGTCTTAATTGCTTGGATACCTTCACATGTTGGCATAGAGGGAAATGAAAAGGCAGATAAAGAAGCCAAGAAAGTTAGATCTGATAAAAATCTAATAAATGTAGGGACGAGTAAATCAGAGATTAAGAGCTTAATTATAACAGATGAATGGAAAGCGGAGTGGGATAAAAATCTGAAAGGAAGACATGCATATAAGTTGTGCAAGGCTCCAACAAAAAAATGTCAGTGTTAAATGCTGTTTTGTGGGTAAGGTGGAGTCGTGCCTGGACAGTGTAATGTTGTCGTGTATTTGGGTCACCAAATATTGAGGCGCTGACCGGGTGTAACAAAACAGACACTCAAACAATGTACAGCTTCCCAGGAGTGTAATGCTCGTAATAGGATGTGGTTAAGAGTGTAGGTGTGTATGTAGATATCAGCAGATCGTGGACACAAATTCGTATAGGCACTTATGTAGTTGCACACCAATCTCACTCCACCACAAGTAGAAGTCATAAATGTACTGATGACTTTTCTTCAAACGTTTATTACAGGACATACGCTGATAGACGACACAGTCAATTGAACAAGGATCATGGACATTTCATGTGTGGTAATGATTATAAATATCGAGCATCATAAATCTTGCATTGCTCATGTATAAGATGCTAGTAGATCTGGCTTGATAATTTACGTTCTTTCATATTGTAGCTCAGGGCCCCTGACTAAACGCGTCAGGTAGTCCTTTAACAAATATCCCGCACGACAAAGGTTGTTTCAGTTGCTTAATATCAAAGTCTATGAACTTGTATAATGAAAGTCAAGACTTCATCTGGCTTCACACGCCAGTCACTTCTTCTTCTGCTCACAGATATCGGCCGAAATATCGGGCCTCTATAATAATGTGAACAACTGTGTATTCTTCATAGGCAGGCATAATCATCCATGCCGAAACATACCGCTTAGATGCGGTTTTCATAATAATCTCTCTTCACTGGGCTTCTGTATAATAGTTAGACGAATAGTCTTAGCTGGCTACATCGAGCACACATAATTGACTCTGCATCTCAAAGAACTGTGAGCTGTACTCACAGGTCGACACATAATGTTCTGCAATCTAGGCATAATAATAAAGTTTCTTTTACCTTTGACAGAATCTGAGAAATACACTAATAATAACTGTCGTCATTCTTGACGAACAGAATAACTCTGGGGAGAATCACTAACATCACAGTCACATAGAAGACTATCTTTCCCCCACATAATGCAGAGAAGAACTACGGACATGCTAGTCCGGTCAGAACCCAGTTCATCACTCCTCTGACGGAAGTCTCTTTGTTTCGCGCTTAAAAAGCTTGCGCATGCGTAGACAGAACAGATCTGAGAACAGCTAACCCCGACTTAAGACCAGTCAACACAATTAATGAAACAAAGGGAAGATAACCCCAAATCAACCTGTCCCAGGGAGTTACCATACAGTTCTCTACTTTAGATCATCCAAAAATATTAAATAGATTTACGTCTTATGAAACCGTCAAAAACAACAGCAACATACTACCATACCCTCCGGAAAAAAATGAACATTTATTTTTTGAAATACATCAATGAGCAAGATACAACATGCTCAATACGCATGAATGATGCGCCGATGCAACAAACAACATAAGATAATGTCTTAATGACAGGCTCAAACGACGCACAATAGAGCGTCTAGTGAGAACAAAAACTCACCTCACAAGATAAGAGTAAATATTTTCTCCAAGTAACATATATCCGGAAGGTACCATCAAAGAAATCTCAGTTGCTGGCGATGCTAACAAAAATCACATACATATCAACAAATGCAATATTATAGCAATGTGAATGACAACATATATCGAGAAGTCATGTGAACATATAAATCTATATAAGTCTCATGCTATATAATCACTATTATCTAATGGATGGACATAATCAAAATTTGTAAAGTCATTATACATACATATGACAATACAAGAGTACAATCTAACTAATAGAAGATGGCATCCATACAAAATAATGCTGTATCCCGAAGATCAATGTAAGCAGCATCCAAATAGTATGTAAGTGTGACATATGGCATCGTCATGATTCTCAAAAGCAATCCGTACCTGGTACTAGTTTGCACTGAGAACAATATAAATGACACAATTAGCAACATGCTATAATGTACTATAATTACTATTATATTTTTAAGTATTACTTGTGGCCGCATTAATTTTTTTTTGACCTTTATATTATATCAACTCAACCTTCTCCATTACACCAAAGATGGTAATAGAGAAAGAAAACAATTAATTTACCACTCTAATGTGACAACAAATGTGTTAATATATATTGTTATATTGAAGAGACATACGTTCTAGAAGTGTATCAGGAAAATCCAGGATTCAAGACTTAAGTGGACTCATGTGGGCATCTAGAGAGTATGTCTGCCATCACATTATCCAAACCACGGATAGCTCGTACCGTGAAATGAAAAGGTTGAAGAGCAATAGCATATCGAGTAGATCTCGAGCTCTTCAAGTTCTTACACTGAATAGCTGTAAGAGCTTTTTGGTCTGTTTCCACAATGAAATGCGCACCAAGAAGGAATCTTTGTAACTTCAGGATTGACCAAACCATAGCCAACAATTCAGGTCTAAAACCGAGTAATTCCTTTCTGCCGCATTCAGTTTCCCAGAAATATACATTACAGGATGCAGAGTTCCTGAATACTCCTGCATTAGTGCCGCTACGATCCCTGTGGATGAGGCGTCACTACGAAGAACAAAAGTCTTATCAGCCATAGGTAGCCTTAAGATAGGTGGGGATGAGAACAAATTCTTAATCTGATCCAATGAAGATTGACATTCTTGGGATCAGTGCACCATGTTAGGAGACCCTTTCTTCAATAGGGTTGAGAGTGGTGCCATTGTTGTAGGCACAGAGATATTTAATATCTTAGAAATGTTTTGGTCCTCTGTCTTCAATAGACCATGACCAACACGATGACCCAGGAAAGAAATTTCACTAAACCCAACATAGGCTTTAGAGGGTTTTGCAGTCAAATTATGCTCGCGTAGAGTAGACAGTAATTCATTTAAACCCAAATAGTGATCTTCCCAAGTATTACTGAAAAGACAGATGTCGTCTTAGTATGCAATGACATCTGAACGATGTGAGAGAATTCGACGCATCATGCGTACGAAAGTAGCTGGGGCGTTCATAAGCCCGAAAGGCATAAAATTCCACTGCAACAAACCCCTAGGTGTTGAGAAAGCAGTGAGAGGTTTGGCGCGTTCAGTTAACGGAACTTGCCAATAGCCTTTTGACAAGTCAAGTTTAGTAAAGAATCGAGAGTTAGAAAGTCTAGTAAGTAGATCTTCTAATAAAGGCATAGGTTCAGCATCAAACTTCGTAACTTGGTTCAATTTGCGGTAATCTACGCAAAGGCGTATGTTATTGTCTTTCTTTCGAACAATAACCATGGACGAAGAATATGCTGAGGTGGATGGTTCAATTATTTTCAATTGTATCATTTCATCCAATTCTTTCTCGACTTGTGCTGGAAAATGAATAGGAATAGGATAAGGTCTTACTCTGATCGGATTATGATCAGTAAGTATAATGTCATGTTCAATGATATGTGTGTGTCCAGGAATGTCGGTAAGGACATCCTGAAATGCATGTAGCGTAGAAGGTACTTGTCGCTGTTCCTCAAAAGACAAATTAGAAGAAACAGTAACGTTTCTCCATGATTCCGTAGAAGTAAGTGGAATCACAGGAAGAGGTAAATTAACATCCTAAAAAGTAGTTTCCTCATCCTGTATAATTGACAGGGATGAGATATGACCTTGTTGGACTGGAGAATCGTCCGTCGCCTGGAAAATAGGCTGCAAATAGTCTGGTCGTTCATGATATTCCGTAAGAATATTTATATGAAAGGTTTTATGCCTTCCATCAATATCGACAACATAGTCGACATCGGAAATTTTCGAGACTATTGTATATGGACCTTTCCATGTAATAAGAAGTCTGTTTTCCCTAGAAGGAAGTAAAACAAACGCTTTGTCTCCAGGACAAATTTGACGTAGGCGTCTCTTCTTATTAGCAAATCGCCTTGCCTTTTCTTTAGCAAATTCGGATGAGGAAGTTGCTAGCTTGCATGCCTCAATAATCTTTTGCCTTAGAGCAATGACATACTCATATGAAGATTGTGTGTCATTGTCGATATTATCAGCAGTTATCAGATCATGCAGTAAAGACATAGGACCTCGCGGTAGCGCACCAAAGACAAGTTTAAAAGGAGAAAATCCTGTATGTTCGTTGGGGACCTCTCTATAGGCAAAGAGAGCCGCGGGTAGAACCCTGTCCCAATCCTGAGGATGATCCTCAGTTATCTTCCCAAGTAAGTTCTTGAGTGTTCTATTAAGACGCTCAACTAACCCATTAGACATTGGGTGATAAATACTACTCAAAGATCTTTTAATGTGCAGAGTAGACATTACCTGCGACATTGTGTCTGATATCAATTGTGTGCCATGGTCTGACAATATTTCCCCGGGAAAACCCAAACGAGAAAATAAAAGCCAAAGAGCGATATCAGCAGTGGAAATGCTCTTAAGAGGGATAGCCTCTGGCCAACGCGTGCACATGTCAACGCACGTAAGGATAAATTGATGTCCTATGGCCGATTTAGTCTTAAAAGGGCCAATGATATCTATGGCCATTTTCTGAAACGGTCGAATAGGAATGTCTGCAGCCTGAATAGGCGCAGCATGCCGTGGACTTCTAGATTTGACCTCTTGACATATTTTACAAGACCGGCAATAAATTCGTATGTATTTATTGACAAATGGCCAAAAGAAAGACCCCAGAACTCTCGACTTAGTTCGGGAAAAACCCATGTGTCCAGCACACTGAGAATCGTGTGCATGTTGAAGAATTAGGGCTCTCATACTTTTGGGCACGAAAATTTGAGAATGCATAGACGTGTCTGAGTGTTGTACCATACGCACTAGTATACCATTTTTCATAGTGATATATGATTTGCGATTTGTATTCTGATTAGGATCACCGTTTTTAGCGAGAAGAAAGAATTTCTTTAAAGACGGATCTTTTTCTTGTAGTTTCACAAACGAGTCATGCGAAATCACCAAGTGATCCTCTTGGCTATTAACTTCATTAACTTCAGTAGATGAAGTTTGAGGAATAAGAGCTTGTGCTCATGTTACCACTGCATTGGCTGTTTGGATATTCCGTTCTTCCCAGGCCGCAATTTGCTGCGGGGTGCATTCCTTAACCACGTGAATACGACCGATGATAAGATCCGCAATAGGATTAGGTAGAAGATACGCGTGGACATCTCCCGTAAAGAAGGGAGTAGCAATGTGAATAATAGCAGTCGAGTAATTTTCTACTGTGCCACCAAATGTTACACATTTAACCACATTTCCCGTGGCACAGCGAGGAACTATAAGAGATTGCTTAACCCTAATAGTAGTGCACCCAGAATCAAAAAGCACTGAGACTGGATTACTATCCACAAGACCTTTATGCAAGATAAGCGATCCTCTTCCGTCATGCGCAACTGCAGCAGGAAGAGCGGGAAGAGGGTGACCACAACTTAAAGTAGTTACTGTGGTCGGTTCAAATAATGTTGTGCATTGGGGCATTGAAATGCTCTCCCAAAGTCAAAAGCAGAACAAGTGACAGCATTAGAATTTTTATCATCATTCACTTGATTACTGGCACCATGAGACTCTTGTTGTGCAGAGTTTGCCTGCTGATAAGATCTATGTTTGTTATGTTTAGATCTACCACGATTATTATTCCCTCTGAAATTGTCATAGTTTGATCTACCGTGACCACCGTTCTGGTTCAAATCCCAGTTTCCACAATCTCTAATGTCATTTCCCCATTGATTATAGTGACTACCTGTTTGGTTTCGATGTCCCCGCGAAGAATAGCCTTGATAGTGTCTATTGTGACTACCTCTCCGAAAGTTTCCATAATTATTGGACCCGAAATAACGAGGACTATCAGATCGCCTCCAGTTCTTTGTAGAAGACCCATTATATGATGGGTTACCATGATTCTGATCATAATTATGATTGCTCTTCTTATTAAAGTTGTGTTGAGCACCTTGGAATTTATGCATAAAGTTAGGGTCATATGGTGCTGCAGAAGCAACTGGCAACTCTTCCTTCACCTTAGCATTACTAACAGTAGCATGGGGATGCGCAGTGACGTACTGGCAACAATATTCTTCCATGTCTTTCATGTTCTTAGGTTTACGCTTAGGAAGGAAAGCAAGGAAAGACTCATTTACAGCTGACATAACTTTATCTCGAAGTAATAAGTCCATAAGGGCTTCATATGTTTTTTCTGTTTTAGACAGCTCAATCCAACGTGTGAATGTAAGACGTATCTTTGTAACAAAGTCAGAGAACTCTACTCCAGTTTCTGGTAGCATTGTCTTAAAACGAAGACGATAATCTTCTTCTTTTAATTGATATCTTTTAAGTAATGTTGCCCTGACATCATAATTAGTTCTGTCAGTTTCCTCTACTGCCATTACAGTACTTAATGGTTCACCTGAAAGTAACCCCATCAATTGTCCAACATATTGTTCCTTATCTACCTTATGCGTTACGCATGTTAATTGAAATCTATCAAGGTAGAAGGTTATGTCGTCCTTTAGAGGGTTGAAAGGGGGCAAATTGACTTTATAAGTATTCTCCTTTATCTTACTCGAAGTTGTTTGAGGAGCACTCATATTCATCACCTTTAATTTCTCCAACTCCAAAGCTAAGAGTTTTTCTTCATGTTCCATATTTGCTTTTCTTTCATCAGCAGCAGCTTGAAGTTTCCTCTCTTCAGCAGCAGCTTGAAGTTTCCTCTCTTCAGCAGCAGCTTCTCTGTCTAATCTTTTATTTTCAGCTTCAGCAGCAGCTTCTCTGTCTAATCTTCTATTCTCACCTTCAGCTTGAAGTTTTCTCTCTTCAGCAGCAGCTTGAAGTTTCCTCTCTTCAGCCGCAGCTTGAAGTTTCCTCTCTTCAGCTTCTCTGTCTAATCTTTTCTTATCAGCTTTTTGTTTTTTATCTTCGGCCTTCTGTTTATCCATCTCCAATTTCTGCGCCTTGTCGTATTGAGTAATTGCAAATACCTTTAACTCCTCAGGAGTCATCCCAAGGGATCACCCTTGCGCAATAAAGTAGTCTAATGTAGACATTCTGTCTAATAATGTGAGATCAGACCTGAAAAATTAAATAAATTACCTTATCCCAACCTCAATGGGAGACAAGTCTGTAATACTAGACTTGTATAATCACTTCACTTTAATCTATCCCAATCTCCGTGGGAGACAAGTCTTTTTATCAAAAACTTGTATAATCACCTTGTTTCTCTATAATAATACCATCATAAATAACCTCTATCTGAAAAGTGCATCATATTAATAATAATAATAGTTCATGACCAAGTATATATATAGACTGTGTATGATAAACAAGTATACGATAACAATACAAAGACAAGAATATAGAACAACCGAAAACGTTCGCAGAAGTCAAATAAAAAAATAAAGCTTAACTAAATCTAATGTTGCAAAGAATTGCAATGATAACTGCGAAAAATTAAACAAAACAAATGACAACACTGTTATAAACAAAAAGATGTATAGAAATAAATGAAAGAAAGAGAAGGCAGACAAATACAAACAAATGAAATCAAAACTAAAGGCAAAAAAATATGACAACAACAACGATGAAAAGCACACTATGTCACAGCTAAACAAAAATAGCAACAATTGTCGCTAGCAAATTTCACTGTTGAAAATTTGCACAATCCGTAAAGAAAACGCTCTCATTAGACCCTCTATCACGTGGGATATTCTAAAGGAGTCACCTTCCTAACCAACCCGCCAAATATACACACTAACACAACATGTAAACAAAAAATGCATGTAATATGTAAATACACAATATAAAGAATGTGTATAGAGGAAGGCTCAGTTGAACATAAATAATGGCACAGTTTAACACATAAACGGGCCATTTATCTTAAGCACAATCCTCAACCACCGCAAAGATGCAGTTCAATGCAGTACTACTGTAAACAATAATGGCAGACGATCCACCGTTGAAGGTCATCGTAACTTGCCAACAGGTAGAAGTCTCCAAAGTGTAGCTACATTAAATCATTCTCGACATCAGATGAGATCGGAAGATCCAACGTCGATATGTGTAGACTTAGTATGTAAACAATAGCTTGTAATGTTTACAACCTGAGCTTGAACGTAGATAACTTGACTTGAACGTAAACAACTTGACTTGAACGTAAACATGTATGCCCATTGATGACTGTCAAAGTGATGAAGCGTAAATTGACTTCACAAGCAGTTGTGGTCCATGTAGCAGTATAAGGCTTTGACCTACTTAATACTGTTCGCTGCATAGCTGACACTCCATAATGATATGAAGAAAGACCCAAAAATCTGGTCCACCAGATTGTTAAATGCTATTTTGTGGGTAAGGTCGAGTCGTGCCTGGACATTGTAATGTTGTCGTGTATTTGGGTCACCACATATTGAGGCGCTGACCGGGTGTAACAAAACATACACTCAAACAATGTACAGCTTCCCAGGAGTGT
Organism: Oreohelix idahoensis; assembly: GCA_024509875.1. NCBI lineage: Eukaryota > Metazoa > Mollusca > Gastropoda > Stylommatophora > Oreohelicidae > Oreohelix > Oreohelix idahoensis. The sequence continues at coordinate 257,588 of JAMPIV010006430.1, forward strand.
AATGCTCGTAATAGGATGTGGTTAAGAGTGTAGGTGTGTATGTAGATATCAGCAGATCGTGGACACAAAGTCGTATAAGCACTTATGTAGTTGCACACCAATCTCACTCCACCACAAGTAGAAGTCATAAATGTAGTTAGTACTGATGACTTTTCTTCAAACGTTTATTACAGGACATTCGCTGATAGACGACACAGTCAATTGAACAAGGATCATGGACATTTCATGTGTGGTAATGATTATAAATATCGAGCATCATAAATCTTGCATAGCTCATGTATAAGATGCTAGTAGAGCTGGCTTGACAATTTACGTTCTTTTATACTGTAGCTCAGGGCCCCTGACTAAACGCGTCAGGTAGTCTTTTAACAAATATCCCGCACGATAAAGGTTGTTTCAGTTACTTAATATCAAAGTCTATGAACTTGTATAATGAAAGTCAAGACTTCATCTGGCTTCACACGCCAGTCACTTCTTCTTCTGCTCACAGATATCGGCCGAAATATCGGGCCTCTACAATAATGTGAACAACTGTGTATTCTTCATAGGCAGGCATAATCATCCGTTCCGAAACATACCGCTTAGATGCGGTTTTCATAATAATCTCTCTTCACTGGGCTTCTGTATAATAGTTAGACGAATAGTCTTAGCTGGCTACATCGAGCACACATAATGGACTCTGCATCTCAAAGAACTGTGAGCTGCACTCACAGGTCGACACAAAATGTTCTGCAATCTAGGCATAATAATAAAGTTTCTTTTACCTTTGACAGAATCCGAGAAATACACTAATAATAACTGTCGTCATTCTTGACGAACAGAATAATTCTGGGGAGAATCACTAACATCACAGTCACACAGAAGACTATCTTTCCCCCACATAATGCAGAGAAGAACTACGGACATGCTAGTCCGGTCAGAACCCAGTTCATCACTCCTCTGACGGAAGTCTCTCCGTGTCGCGCTTAAAAAGCTTGCGCATGCGTAGACAGAACAGATCTGAGAACAGCTAACCCCGACTTAAGACCGGTCAACACAATAAATGAAACAAAAGGAAGATAACCCCAAATCAACCTGTCCCAGGGAGTTACCATACAGTTCTCTACCTTAGATCATCAAAAAATATTAAATAGATTTACGTCTTATGAAACCATCAAAAACGACAGCAACAGTAAGATATCTAGGGAATTGAATATTCACAGTAATAAGAAACTTCTCAGTCTACAACTGGGAAAAGGCTATTTCAGAATAGAAGAACCTTACTGTGCAGTATGTCTTCAAGACAATAATATAGAACATTTCTTGTTAAAATGTAAGAGGTATGAACAAATGAAAATACCAATATTAGATTATTTGCAAGTATCCAACTTACCTATACATATAGAAGAAGTGTTAAGAGTAGACAGACCTGGGGAACTGCATAATATAGTCAAACAATATTTAACACGAACAAATGTTAATATATAGTGACTGGGAATGTGAAGGTCTGATGCTGTTATTCCAATGCTTATGACTTTTAACAGATGAAAGTCAATTAATTACACTGACAAACAACATTTTTCTTTCTTATATAAGAATAAGTGTTCTTAGGTCAGTTTCTTGCGCTGATTTCAAATCTGAAATCCGTTTATCTCTATCACGTCGGGTTCTTAAGATATTTGTGAATAAATATATTTTTGGGAAACCGTTATTTGCTCCGTTTCATTTTTATTCTATAGCTTATTAAAAATTAATAAAAAGCAACATAATTTTACTTTTTATACTGCTAAAAGATGCATGACATATGTTACGCGATTTTTCAAATAGTTACTGTATTTTGAAATAATTCTGAGCAAAATATGGCTTCTAGAAGTTGTAGAAATTCGGCTGATCTGTTCTGTTACGTGTGCGGATATTTTACCGATCGTGTTGACCAGAAAAACTTTACACCATTACTAAAGAAAGCAGATGAACTTTATTTCGATTCGAAAGTTGATGATGCAAATAAATCTTGGAAGCCAAATGCAGTTTTTTCGATACATTGGCAGGTTGGTTACGAAAATCGCCGAAGCATAAGTCGATGCCTTTTGGAGTGCCAGTAATATGGCGTGAACATACAACTCACACTACTGATTGTTACTTCTGCTTGACAAATATCCATGGTTTCACTTTTAAAACTAGAAAGTCTGTGGTTTATCCAAATATTGAATCGGTTTCGAAACCAGTGCCTCATGATCCAATCACGTGTCCGATCCAAGTACCACCAGAACAATATCCGTTGGACGTAAATGAACCATCAGAAAGTGATAGTTTACCTGCTTTAGAAACTAATTCTGACTCAGATTACATACCGGTGAATGATGGTGTTTACTTAATTAACCATTCAGAACTTTCAGATCTAATACGTGATCTCGCTCTTACCAAAGGACAAGCGGAATTACTCGGTTCGCGACTCAAAGAATGAAATCTTTTAGCGCCCAATACTCCGATATCTAAATTTCGTCATAGACACAGAGAACTTGTTCAATACTTTGAGATGGGTGATGACATTTGCTATTGCAAAGATGTAAACGGTCATGAGCACATAGTCAACGAATGGCGATTTTTCATCGATTCTTCCAAGACTAGTCTAAAAGCCGTGTTATTGCATAACAGAAATTTTTTTTCATCAATTCCAGTCGCCTACTCTGTTCATATGAAAGAAACTTATGACAATATGGCTATACGTTTGGAAAAAATAAAGTACAATGACTACCAATGGCGGATTTGTGGAGACCTAAAGGTCATTGCAATTCTCACGGGCATGCAGACTGGGTATACTAAATTTTGTTGCTTCTGATGTGAATGGGACAGCCGCAACAGACAGGAACATTATGCAAGAAAGGTGTGGCCTATCCGGGATCGTATGCAGCTCGGGCATAAAAATGTAATACGCGAGCCATTAGTTAACAAAGACAGCTTCATTTTACCACTGTTACATATAAAGTTGGAGCTCATGAAGAATTTTGTAAAAGCGTTAGATAAAACGAGCAAAGCTTTCACTTATTTTCGAGAAAAGTTTCCGCAAGTTAGGTCCCTCAAAATCCATTTGCTCGATTCGCATCTTGACTTTTTCCCTGACAACCTTGGCGAATTCAGCGATGAACATGGAGAACGATTCCATCAAGATATCGCCGTAATGGAGTCACGTTATCAAGGACGGTGGAGTGTGACCATGCTTGCCGATTATTGTTGGATGCTTCATCGCGATGTACCACATGCCATTCACCGACGAAAGTCGACTGCAAAGAAATTCAAGCCAACATAACTGTTATACTTCTTGTACGAATGATGTTGTAATACTGTATGCGTTGTTAAAAAACTTCAATTGCGTATTTCTAGAGATCCCGACCTATTAGAGAAAAACGGTTTTTGCAAGATTTAAAAC
>JAMPIV010006431.1:0-38475 GCA_024509875.1 Oreohelix idahoensis
TTCATTTATGATTGAATATATTTCCGGCTATCAGAACGTGGGTGCCGATTTTTTTAGAAGACATCCTTGTGAAGAAAATCAGAAAAACATATAGGACTTCATTTGCGCTACGTTATCTCACAGATTAGAACCTGCAGTGAATGCATGTTTTAGGAAGGGAGGTGTGTAGCGAAATCTGTGAGATAATCGCTAAATTCAGTAAGATTTTAATCCTATAATAATAAATAAACCCGCCCTTGGGTGTTCGCCGAAAGTCGTCTCTACGCCAGTAGAACGCTGCCTTTTGTGCAGAGGAAATGCTTATAAAATTGATCCCTCCGTAAAAATCTAACACGCTTTCCTAGTTTATTCCTTAAAACTAACAATTAACGATCTGCCAGAACTGTGACACCCAACTACCGTCTGAATTAACGTAAGATTTTAACTTTAACGCTACAAATAGTAGTAATTCGGACATTTTTTAGTATTGTAGAACAAAACAGCAGTAATAATTAACGCCAATACTAACACCGCCTTGCAAAACCCCTCTTCGCTCAACACGCCGTTCCATACATATCTTCACGCTGTGGGACAAGCCAGAATATATAAACACACAGACAGTTTTCAATTCTCGCCGAGTAGTGTATTTCTGACGTAACCCAGACAAGTTAGTTTATTTGAATGGAAAAATGATAGAGAGGGAGGAGAAAATATGGCCGACTTATGGAAAAGTTGTAATTGACGATTAACAGAGACAAAAATGAAAATCTAAACGACAAATAATATAGCTATAAAAATCATATATATAGATAGCTTAGTGTCCCTTGAGCAATAATATGTTTTAATATACATGGTAGTCTAAATATTAGCCAAGATATTGAAATAATACTATATGTCTACGTACACTAAGACGGACAGACTGTTGTTTTTGCTCATTTATCCATTACGTTAGTTGGGGACGCAAGTTTGAAAACAAAGGCATTACATTGATTCAAATCCGATTGGTTGGTAGAAGAGTATAGGAAGGAGGGTATTGGTTAGGCAAAAAAGCTAAATATATTTTGAAGACTCACTCCTAGAAGTTTGGAGTTTTGTTTTTTTAAATTTGAATTGAAAAGCTAGATTGGGCGAGGCTAGTAATATTGGCAAAAGCTTTCAAAGGCTTGTCGCCAGTTGATACAGAAAGTTTTGTAAGCAAGCTGCGTTGAGAACAGCAGTGCTAAGAGTGAAATAATAATTCTTGGCAGTCTGGACCGGGGCACAGCTAAACTTATACCTTAATGCTAATGCCAGTCAACGTATGTTTGTGATATTTCTTTGAATTGTGGTAAGAACGAATTATTAATCTTGTTATTACAACAAAATTTGGTGTATGAGATACTGCTTGATTGGGAAGGCTTTACGACTGAGTACAGAGGTCCCCAGCAGACTTATGCAGGGCCTGTGGTGTTGCACACAAGCAGTAAAAATTGACATGAGTTGTATAACTTAACATGATTTCCACAGTTACCAGTGGGAAGGCTAACCCACAATATTCTATGGGAGAGAATCTTTGTTGCAGTGTCAGAGGCGTTGTAGCCATTAGGGAAAAGAATAGGAGCACTGGTATGAGTTGTTATCTCAGAAGAAAATGGTTGACATGGGGTGGTCAGAGAGATCTGACCCTTTTCTTTTAGTGAATTATGCCATGTATTGATTGTGGAATAATATTGTAGATATGTTGTACAGAATCATAACCTTGTTTCAGGGTTTTTTCTTCTGGTACTAAGTTAGTGCCAGAACCCTGGTGAATTTACTTGAGAGAGAGAGAGAGAGAGAGAGAGAGAGAGAGAGAGAGAGAGAGAGTGAAACTTTACTGGACCAAGCAGTCTACCATACTATACTATACCAGGGACTGTGGCAGTCTGGTCATTCGAGTGAATGAAAGGAATTGTCAGCATACTACTATCTACATCAAGATAAGTGCCTATGTGTCGGCACTCAAAAGTTTATCCACTGACTTTTATTAAAGAGAACATAAAATATTTGATTATCCAATAAATATTCCACAAGAGACTAATTTTTTTTTTATTTTTTTTTTCGTACGCCCGCTAATACTCGAGGCGAAATCTCAGGTTATTGTTAATGTCTAACCTGACATTGATTTTACGTGAGTATCCCTTTTCTTGTGCAGAGACAGGTGTCCCTCGCCATTCAGGCAGATACTCGCCGATTTCGGAGGTACCCATTAGAGCTGGGTCGGCTCAGGAGCCGCCAATCCCTGGTCGACGACACTTCTTCAAATGTTCTCGCCAGGTCTCGAGTTAATCCAGTCCAATTCCCGGTCGACGAAAAATCCTCAAATGCCGTCGCCCGGGTTTGATCCTGAATCACCCGGTCGCCAGAGCGGTGTTGTAACCACTACGCTAGCGCGGCTCCCGGGACTAATATAAAGAGAGTAGATGATGATAACACCCCACCCCCACCATTAGTTACCAGTGTTACTTAGTTTAGAGAAATCATCATCATGTGACGTATTCTTTCCAGAACGTTGTCTCCATTACAGCTGCTCTGAACGCATCACGATTCTGGGCAAGTCGACCTGCATCAGCCAAAGACAAGTTCAGACTCTCTGTGATGTCCTGGGTCCACCGTCGTCTAGGTCGACCCCTTCCCCTTTTTCCAGGGACCATGCCTTCCATCACTGTTTTTTCCAGACTATTATGTCTTTTTATATGACCGAAAAATTTCAGCTTCCTTATTGCGATGGTATTTAGGAGCCAATGTTCCTGTACGTTTAGTGAGTGCAGTACTTCTCTGTTGGTCTTTTTTTTCTGTCCAGGGTATTCTCAACATCCTTCTGTAGCATTTCATTTCGAATGATGTAATCTTTTTTGCAACTGTTTTATTGAGTGTCCAAGTCTCGCAGCCGTATGTTGCTACTGGGAATATACATGCTCTGATCAGTTGTAACTTTGTTTCATTGCTTGTGCCTTGCCATAGGTTTTTCATCTGTATTAGCTTATGTGAAGCAATTGCAAGTCTTCTTTTAATTTCTACTGCACAGTCGCCAGAGCTGTTAATGATTGATCCTAAGTATTCGAATTCATTGACACTTTCCAGTTCTTCGTTATCAATTTCAATTTCTGGTTTGGTCTTTACTTTGTCTGTTGTCAATACTTTGGTCTTCTTGGTGTTTAGGTATAGATTCTGGGCCTCGCTGTGTTTTTTGGTGGACAGAAGTAATTGTTCAAGTCCTTTTGGGTTGGTCGATAGGAGGACTGTGTCGTCAGCATATCTGATTTCCGGGATCTGGTACCCGCCGATGTTAAATGAGTCAAACTCTGTGTGTTCTTGGTCACCTCTTACGTTTCTCATGATATTCTCGGCATAAATGTTAAACAGGTAAGGGGAAAGGGTACAGCCTTGTCTTACTCCTTTCTGTACTTCAAACCATTCTGATGTTTCCCCCTCTATTCTTACGGCTGCCTGTTGTTCTTGGTACAGCAGTGCGATGAGTTGTATAAGGTGGTTTGGAAATCCCATATTTTTCATAATAGCCCATAACTGCTGATGTTGTACACAATCGAAAGCTTTGGTGTAATCAATGAGACAAGTATGTAGGTCAACGTTGAATTCTCTACACTTTTCTATGATGATCCTCATGTTGAATATATGATCTCTAGTGCCTCTACCTGGTCGAAAACCCGCCTGTACTTCATTTATTTCTGTTTCTAGCTTTTGTTGCATCCTTTTCATTATGATTTGTAAAAGTATTTTGCTGGCATGGCTTATAAGAGCTATAGTTCTGTAGTTTGTGCACAGTTTCAGGTTGCCCTTTTTTGGCAAGGGTATGTAAATTGATCGTTTCCATTCCTTGGGCCAAATTCCGCTTTGCCAGATCTTGCAGCATAATGCATGGTATATACGAGCGCTGCCTTCTCCTCCTGCCTGTATCATTTCAGCTGTTATTTCATCACAACCAGGAGATTTTCCACTTTTTAAGTGTTTGATTGCATTCCGGACTTCCTCTATGGTAGGTTCTGGTTCACGTTCCGCTTCATTCATGACGTTGTTATCTGCCGCTTTGTTTATTTCCGTATACATTTCTTGACAGTACTCCTTCCATCTGTTCAGAATATCTTTACGTTCTGTTAGAGTGTCGCCTTTCTTGTCGTTTATTGCTCGGGGTGATGATTTAAAGTTGCTGTTTTTCAATGTTCTTACTTCAGAAAACATATTCTTACTCAATCCCTGTTCGCGCATTTCCTCTATTTTCCTGCAGGTGTCGTTTATGTATTGTTGTTTGTCTTGTCTGACTCGTTTTTTAATCTGCTTTGTGTATTCCTTGTACAACTCCTGATTTTCTGTATCTTTTTTTGGACTTCATTTTTCTTCTCTCTACCACCAACTTCAGTGTTTCGTCTGAGATGTATTCTCGTCTCTTTATACTTCTTTTAGGAATTAACCTCTGTGCATTTGTAATATATACATCTCTGATGTTGTTTAGAGAAATATCTAAATATAATTAGATTATAATAGTCCTTTGTATGGACAGAAGATCCATTGTGTTATTAATCTTTATGTAAATAAAACCATAAAATTCATTTTGTTGTTGGTCCTGACTCAGAAAATTCTGAATCAGGGCATAATAAATTGTAATCTAGCCAGTTACATAATATTCAGCCACAGACTTCTATAAGATATATAATAATAGAGTATCAGTTTGTTTGTGGTTGTGGTATTGACTCAGTTCTATATATATATATGTGTTAGACTTTAAATGTATTTGTAGTAATTTTACTTACACTACATTACACACTTTCATAACCCTAGACATTATACGTAGCTAACAAACATACTAGTCAAGAATAGGTCTGATTGAGGTCATAAGGTGGTAGCAGCAAGGTACTCTGATAACTCAACCCAAAACTTGTTATAATCAGGGACCTTCACAGCTGACCTCATTCAGTACACTAGAAATATTGAATGATAACATCTGTAACACCAAATCCACCACACTAAGCTCCACCATAATGCTCAAAATTTATAACCCGTCGTCACAATTGTAACGAAATCAGTCGTGCATTTTTTATAACGCTCATCCACTCCGGCAGTATCACTTCATTTCTTTATTTCTCTCTTTCGTCGGCCTATTATTTGGCATAACTTTTGCCCTACATTATTTTTGCTGCGACCACTCCCAGACGTATTTACGTTCCGCCAGGTGAACTGTGGTATTATCGAGGGTAAATAGAAGGGTCAGTGGATTATACGCTTATCAGTTCAATCAGTCTGGCCACCTTTTGATAGCGACGGTGCCTGTTTACCCAAGACGGTCTCGCCCGATCGACATAACGAAAGCCATATTGTCCGTCTGAGAAATCAGTCTGGGGGATGCACACACACCGTTTCATCTGAGCCCTCTCGGTATCAATATTGCCGATAATCTGTCTGGGGAGGCAATATTTGAAGGTAGCATCTGGACATGAAATAAGTTTACAGATTTGTTTGTGAGTTGGCGGAAGCATTACGACATATTGAAAGAGGTCACTGTCACGAGAGGGTTGATTATTATTGAAATATTTAAGTATCCTGGACACAAAGTTGTATCAGGTGATACCAGGATAGTGCCAGATAAGAGTCTGGTCTTATAAGTATTATAAGTAATACCCCCCTTCTCCGAAAAGAGTAAGGGGGTATAGACATCAAAGGTAGGATCAAGCTGAATAAGTTCATAGAGAAGATGGTCCTACTTGCTCCTCTCCAGATCCTCCTCTGGTAATATTATTAATATTCTTCTTATTATTATTATTATTATTAGCTCTGCTAGGGGTATTAACTAAATTATCTACCAACAAGAACTGTAACTTAACTTAAAGAATTTAAGTAAGTCTGCTGGTAAATATTTACAATTTATTTTTACAAGTTTTTCTTTTCTGCTTGAAAATCTTTCAAGGAAATCAAATTTTAATTACAACATTAAAATAAATAAAACATTTGAAAATAGTTCAAAAGTATTAAAAGTCACTAAAGTTGTAGAAAGTTCTTCTCTCTTGGTTGAAATCACTCTGTTTGTAGTATATTTATCTCTTAAGACTCATCTGCTCTCATAGTTAATGAATGATTGTTTATACTGGCTTTAACCATGCCCAAACATATGTCATCATTAAATATTACTGTCTGTAATCGTGGTGTGACTGGGTACTCCGAACAGTAGCCTTGTTTGGCCACTTATCTGGTAAATTGAAGCCTGTCGCACTTCTGACATGGAAGGAAAAGTCAAATGAAATTCCTCCAGGCAGTAGATACTTGGTGGCTATCCCTGTGAACATCAAGGGCACTCGCACCACTAGTTCCTGCAGTAGTGGCTGACTCTTTAAAGTGTAATTGGATGACAGGATATAACCTGCAACATATTTGATTTACCACTATGTTGTCTATCACTATCCCTCTATAAATACAGGCACACATTTGTCCAGCTGTGCAAATATGAAAAACTAGTAATCTACATATCCTCCTTATTCCTGGACCGATTTTCTTCATCTTAGGCTTAAAATACTCTCTGTATTATTTTTCCTTATTTCGATAATTGTCTTTTATTATCATATTACCATCTTTTCCTAGGCGTATCCTAAACAGCAAAACTTTTGACTTGCCTGATGTCTCGATGCATTCAACTTGAAAATTTACCATTACCATATTACTTCCCGGAGCCGCGGTAGCATAGTGGTTAGTGCACTGGCTTCCTAGCGCAGTGGTCTATGGTTCGATCCCCAGATGAGGCGGAAAAATTTTTAGGCCACAAACGGCTCCTGGGTCGACCCAGCCCCAAATGGGTACCAGAGCTACTCTGGGAAGGTTAAGGCGGCCGGCGTGATGCCGACCACATCACCCCTCGTGTGCCGACGGTCAAGATAATATGGGCCTAACACCATATTCCCAATATGCCTAAATGGGCGTGTAACTGGTTCCTTTACCTTTTTTTATATTACTTCCCGTATACATTTTTGCACACTTTATTAATTGAACATTCCTATTTGTGAATTCTTGACCTCTGCAATGCTGTACTTCACTCATAGGTCTGTAGCTTACCTCCAATTGAATCAAGGTTACACGGATTTGAGCTCACCATTGTTAGGCTAGTACTTGTGTAAACACTATACATGAAGATGCGATTTCATTGGTTCGTCAAGGATATACTGTCATAAAGTATGGCGTCCCGTTTGGTCAGAATAACGTGTTGTGAATCAGACTTCACAACAGTCACGCAATGGAATTTTAAAATGTAATATTTTAAAACACGCGGGGGAGAATTAAATTTAACACCCCTACACATATAGTTCAGAGCTTTCGACGGGATTGATTTGAGAAGACGCAATGCACAATGGTTCTCATTGGCAAATTCGTCGGAAGCACAATCTGGGATTCGAATCATGGAATGAGAGATATAATTTTGCGAAATTGAAGTCGCAGATCAGACTGCATCGCAACTTAAAACTAGCGACTCCCAGAAGCCAGAGAGAGAAGGATCGGACTAAGACTTCCTATATTATAAGTGAGAGATCGAAGTATTTGGGAAACTTTAAAATTTAAAAAAAAGTAAGCCCGCCTTTATAAATACAAAGACTGGAAACTTAAAAGGACCAGGACATCGAAGTATTTGGGAAATTTAAATTTTTTTTAAGTAAGCCAGTCTTTATAAATACAAGACTGGAGTCCTAAGGAATCAGATCACCCGTCATAAGAGGAATACATAATATTTCCAGATCAAGTGATTCGCAGAACACCAGTCATAACAGGAATCAAAATATTTCCCAGGCCAAGTGATTCCCAGAAAACCCGACATAAGAGGAATTAAAAATTTCCAGGCCAAGTGATTCGAAAGCCTATAACCTAAATTGCTTGTATTCATTCTACACTGTGCGAGGAGATTGTATAGCCCATTTGGGGTAAGTTGTGAACATTTATTTTACAAATGTGAATTTGACATGTTTTTCTTGCTTAGTGGTTATATATGAGGCTGGCAACCTCAACATATGAAAATAGTATATTCATAAACCACTACAGCAAGCGCTGGGTTTGTTTCATGCTAGTGAAAGTAAAAAAAAAAAAGGCACCAGCAAACGGACTTTTATAACTCCCCTATCAAGTCTCGATGAGGACTTTTATCTAAAATTCACCATCATTTCATCCTTATGTTTAACTTGTTAAAACTAACTGACTATTAAATCTGTTACATGTTATTTTAAAACTAAACCATAATGGTTTATTCAGTTATTAGAAGTATGAAAGCAAATATATGAGCAAGATTCTTATATATATATATATATATATATATATATATATATATATATATATATATATATATATATATATATATATATATATATATATATATATATATATATATATATATATATACACATACATCTAGAGATATATTTACATCTAGAGATATATTTACATATATAGAGCCAATAATTATAGAAGAATTTCGCTGGATTTACACCAGCTGGAGGCTTGTACGGGCTAAAACCAGTGCTTAATCCTTCACAAAAGGCGACGGATCAGATATAAGTTAACAATTGTTCAGCCCAATGCAACATTGTTCTTGACTTCTGAAAATATCTTGTGATTACCCTTCTATCTACAACTAGGCCAAGGGTAATCTTGCACGAAGGTAGACACCTTTGACGACCAATTTTAGATACTCTTGAGTTTTTGGCCACTCTTGGACCACTACTGCATAGCAGGGGAGGCAATACGTGACAACAATTATAGATAATTGCGTAAACTAAGGTTGCTAATCACATGTATTCATTAAAGTTTCTTATGGTCTGATTTTTTTTCTATTGACACGAGGGGGTATCAATTATGTCTCTTACACTGTGGTTTAAAAATCATATAATCATATGACCATACATTTACGTTCATTTTTTTCTCCATGTTGGGCACTTAAAACATAGTTAATACATACGTCTCCTTATCCACCCTAACATAGGTAGTAACTCTGCAAAATGTGGCGCTGATAGGTAAAAGCATTTAAAAACGTGTAAAGGACAGACGGTTTAATGTCTTCATTTAGGTGCCACTTCAGATTCCACCTACATGGCGGGCCCGCGTCAGGCAGTGCAGTTTACGCAGCTACCAACGATCGGGACTATGCAAAACCAGTACAAGACGTACGATACTTACCCAGCGCCTTCTCCCATGAGGCGGTCCTTGACCACACTTCCATGGAGACCCAGCACATACTATCAATCTGCTAAGGTTCATTAATAACAGTGTTGTTCTAATTAAGGGAGAAAATGACCTGTTAAACCCTTGATCAATTATAATTAGGATACATGCTGTCTGTAGTTTTATATAGAACATTCAGTCGCCGCTATTTACTTATGGCATTTTCCCTACTGGTCATTTATTGTATAAGGGGTACGTGAAAATGTATAACTGTGTGTGTGTTTTCTATATGTGATATATTCTCCATATTTTGCGTCATTTATGTTTTGTTTAAAAAAGGGAAAAAAATGTGTTCGTACTTTTGATACATAACTTCATCGGAGCTTAACTTTTTTTCTTTGTGTGGTCAATTATTTCCTTACCTTTACTCCATTTAAAAATGTTTACCTCGTTCATTTATTAATGACCTTTCAGCCCCCCCCCCCCCCCCCCCCCAAAAGAGCATAGGCCTCCAACAAAAGGTAAGTCCTCCTGGCATGTGTCATCAATATATCAAATATATTCTCAAATATAAATAGAAAATATATTCTTAACAATATAAAATATTACCATATAAAAAAGATATAGTTTATAACAACAACAGCGTGTATAGCGTGCAATAACAGAACAACACGTGATGCAAGTGTCCGGTGTCAGACAAGTTTCCGGTTGATACAAGTTTCCGGTGTCCAGGAAATCACATAAACAGAACAATCAGGCTTGTAAGCCAGGTCCTTTTTTTTTTATTCCTGTTGATATAGTGTCTCATTAAAAAATTTCATGTTATGTATGTAATGTTTGCTAGACTCCTCACGTTCGTTGGAAACTATTGCCAGAGATACTTTATCCTGCACAAAATGAAACAATTATTATATTTAGACACAATTATGATCTGCTTAGCAAACAGAAGTCTGTGTTAGCAGTGAACTAATTGTTATCCCTAAACCACATTAATATCATACCCACAAAACCTGGTTATGATCATGTTCATATTTTCATAGCATATCCTCATTGTTCATTAGCTTTGCACTTGTAACATAAGGCTATAAGTCTTGTTCGCCACGGATTTATATTCCGGGCCGTCCTCTTTAGCTCTGCCCACCACATTCCTGCTACCTTGGCTTCCTCTGCCATCATTCTTCTCCATGTGTTCCTTGGTTTCCCCACTCTACTCTTTTCTTGCGGGTTCCAGTCAAGAGCAGGTCTGGTTACACTGGTTGGTTGTTTTAAACAACCTCTCTCTCTCTCCCTCTCTCCCTCTCTCTCTCCCTCTCTCCCTCTCTCTCTCTCTCTCTCTCTCTCTCTCTCTCTCTCTCTCTCTCTCTCTCTCTCTCTCTCTCTCTCTCTCTCTCTCTCTCTCAAATCGTTGCTATATTTATTGTCGTGTGGTTCTATTCCACCTCTGTATTTGTTATCATTTCTGGTCGTTTAAAGCAGAAGATGTGACGGATGTATCTCGTGGGAATCTCTGCAGTCTTGACGTCATAGTTATGGCGACGTGCTACATTGCTGAACCGCAGATAAGGACAGGTTTTACATTTTTTGCTCAACAGCTTAACGTTTCCCCCAGAAAGAAGCGCACAGTTCTACACTGGATTATGGGAAACTGAGGGCAAACTGGCTTTATTTATCCTGGCATTGACATCCTGGTTTGTTTTTGTTCCTCTACGTCAGTGTTTCTCAACCTTTTTGTGTTCACGGCACACTTTTCAATTTTCTAAAAATTTGCGGCACACGTATTCTATCCCGCACCTGAATAACAGTTGTATATACTGAATTAAATACAATAATTTGTGGGTACTTTAGAATTAAAAAAACTCTCAGTTCGATTTCTTTTAATTGTTTAAAGTAATTAGAACATACATTTTACATACACAAAAAATACAAAATTTAATTAGATCCAAGTGGAAGTACTATGCTTCGTCCATGACCTTTGAACGTTGTTTATGCGCCTCTTGCGTTTTTGTAATATCATGAAATTTTGAAGTATATCTATTTTTGTTCAAAGCAGTTAATAGCTCCAATTATTATTGAATGAATTCAAGCTGTAAGATCAGTTTTATATTACATGATCACTAAAAATATACTTCATGTAGTAAATTTACAAAATTTTTGCGGCACACTTTGATAGACGCAGCGGCGCACTTGCCGCGGCACACCGCTTGAGAAACACTGCAGTCTACGCTATCGATGTTACATCCTAAGTAGTTTACTGTGCACTCCTTCAATCGTCTGATCAGTAATTTTTACCGTATCTATTTACCTAATATTTGTTATCGTTGTGTGTGTTGTATATGTTGTATGTACACGGATGCGCAATTGTTTTGCTGCTTCTGCTCTTATTCTATTTGCCTTTAGCATTATACGAGCGTATTTCGTTATAAACACATATTATTCTTGCGTTAGGTGAACCCTTGCTCTGCATTAAACCGTAGTATGCCAGATCCGATGTCTGCAAGAACACAGTTGTCCGAACTGGACAGCTTAAAAGTTCCGCCGGTTTTCGCAGCTGCAAGAAATGCTCTCTACACGCGGTTCACACCAAACGATTGGATGGCATCTAATCAGGGCAATTACCTGGCTTCTGATCGCGTTAGAGGTGGAGCAGAAAGGCTGAGAATGGAAAGCGTACGCCTATGTAGCGAGTACGATGACAAGACGAAGCGCGCTCAGGCTGATGTGGGCAAACGACTTGGAGAAAGAATAGGTATGCATACTCCAACTGATAACATTAATAACATAATTGTTTTAATAAGTGTATCGTACCAGAGGCGGACTGGCAGATGTCGAAGCCTCGGGGCAACAACAACAAAAAACATGTAAATGACCCCTGATTATCGATTCCACGTGCAGAGGTTAGGGGAGCGTGAACTGTTAGTAGGCCCTCGGGTAGTGCCGACATGCCCAACGCTCAGTCCATCCCTGAACAACACATTTTGGACTAGGGACGCAAAAATGAAAACATAGAGGACAGATTGAGACGGTAGTACAGTGAGCGCGTATGTGTATGTGTGAGACAGAGTATGGATAGGAGAGATTGTTTTAGAAAACTGAAGTATCCTGAGGTTATTTATTCAATACACTTTTAATCTACCTTCTTCAAAGTTTGTTTAAACAAAGAATATTCTTTCTCCGCGATTAAAATCCCAGTCCAAATATGAACAGCAAAGAAAACCACTAATCGAATACATGAAAGCACAAAACTCACCATCACCAACGCTGGAAATGTTATTAAAAATTGACCTACCCAGGGAGATACTCAACATAATAAAACTGCATATTTGTCGTGAAATATTCTAATCCACATATATAAATTAAAAGGTAGATGCAAAGCCTAACAAATAAATTCTAATAAAGAAAAGAGCAATGGTAAAATAACAGTGCTGTCACAAGGAATGTACTCGAAATCCCCCTTTGTTTTATGCTTCGTCTGCAAATTGTAACGTTTCCACGTTAAATATAAGCCACTGCATAAATACAAGCGTTTCCACAACACATTAAAACGGGTATTGCATTTCTAAGAAAAAACATTGAGAGGCAGACTGCGTAATGACCTAAATTAATCCTAACATTAATTATATTACGTTACCAAAACGAACGAACAGATGGACTCAAATAGAAAGAGAGAGGGGCGAATGAAAATCAGGAACGCATGCAAAATTAAACACGCGTCTCGCTATTAATGCCACCCCAACAAGCGTAACGCGATACACAATTACTACTATCACGCGTGGAAGGCCACATGCACTAACTTTTTCGGACGGACAGTGATAAAAACACTAACCTTCCCAGAGTTAGGTTTTTAAATCCTGAAAAACTCTTATTAGAAAAGATGACAATAGATGGGTTTACGTTTGAAAACATTACAGTACCCAGACAGCACATCTTCGAAACAGGAGGTAGAAGAAATTGCATATTTTGAACGCAGCCACTTAGCTCTTTTAAATTTGTATATTTGGGTTCCTTAGGGCTTGCTGACAAAGAATATGTAAAACGTTACGCAAATAGTCTAGGAATTAACAAGTTATAACCAAAATAAAATAGTGGGGATGCCTGACAGCATGAAATCATTTCTGCTCATAAAATTTTTTTATAACGTGTTTGAAAAAAAACCTTGCGTACGGAAATAGCCTACCATGTAAACTCCAAATTGATTGGAGCGCAACAAATATAAGACTAAACACGATTGGTCGGACTATAAATACTATCTTTGGTTGTTAGGGGAGACGTAGGAAGGTAAAATTTTTTCAAACACTTGTCGAAACGTGGCTCCATTGGCCAGACTCGCTGATATAATCACTTAGGAGCGTTAGTTCGAGACCACTAGTTCAAATAAGCTTGATAAAGCAACAGTGCGTTGAAGCCAGCTCATATTTTTGCTAAATAAAAGCCTGGAACATAAGCAGATGGGAATTTGTGCCAGTATTTGTGCCAGAATTCATTGCTAGTCAACGTATCTGTGTTTATTCTATGAATTGTGGGACCGTGGTCTTGATGGTATTGAGCAGCACCTGGTCAGAGCTTTGCTGAATCCAGAGTCGGACAGCATACTCCTTGGTCCATTTAGCTATCAGTGAGGTGTCTCCAGAGCACAGGGGAGAAATCGAGCAGAGGAGTCTTTCCTGCCGCCATCACGCAAGATAAGCTGATGTGGCCAGCTGAGCTCAAAATTATGTACCCCCATCTTAAAATAACATTGTAACATAAACTTAAGAGGGGAAGTAAATTGTTTTAATATCAGGAACTGAGAACATCTCCAATACTAGTTCCAATAAAGACAAACTATTGAAGTCATGATGACAAATACCAACAGAGCTTGAACAAAACAAAACCAGTATTACCTCATATTACTACTACACAACTGACACACATAGGATACTTTTAATAATATATGTCACTACAATATTCATATTGAGAAATTCTGTACATATAACTTGTAATTAAAATTGATTGTGATTCCTGGTTCCCTTTGTATTTGAATCAGGACACATATTCATTCATGACAGCAATGAATACATATTGTTATTTGAAAAGTTATCAGTGACTCCTTTAAGATATCCTTGTAGAGTGTTTTATGTATGTGAGTGTCACAGTGTTGTCAAGTGTGGTGGAATAAATTAAATTGTTTATCTGTCTGTTGTTGTTATGACTTACACTTCATCATACACATACCCTAGACATACAACGTAGTCATCACACTATTCCAGAATAATTCTGACTGAGTATATATATGTGGTAGCAAGTAAGGTTATCTATAATACACTACTCTTAATAGATATAGATACCTTCACAGCTGATCTCAGTCAGTACACTAAGTCCCCTATAAATATTTATAACATCCCACTTCACCACATATATTGGGGGCTCGACCGGGATTTTGAATCTTTCCCTATTAAAAATATTGGGGGTAATTCACTTCAGGGAATATAAGAATTAAAAGGTATCCTTGGGTGGAATTAAATAAGGTTGAGCTCACGGTGCCTGTGTTGTCCATTAGATATATATTTAGAGATTGAATTGTTGGTTAGACATTGTATAAATTTACCTGATAGACAATGGCGGACCTGGCCAAGTTTCGATCTGCTGCTGTTCAGACTGCAAAAGAGTTAGGATTAGATGGGCAAGTTATGGTTGCCTATGTCACTACGGAATGTGACAAATTTATTGAACGCGAAGAAAGAAGATTAGAAAAAAAAGGCCGAAAGAAAGTTAGAGGCTGAAAGGGAAATTAAGAAGTTACAATTTGAGGCTGAGGCTGAGACTAAGAGGTTGCAGATTGAGGCTGACAAAGAGGCTAAAGCATTGGAAGCCGAGGAAAGAAGACAGGCTGCAGAAAGGGAAGAGAAGAAATTAGCTGCAGAAAGGGAAGAGAAGAAATTAGCTGCAGAAAGGGAAGAGAAGAAATTAGCTGCAGAGAGGGAAGCAGAAAAGGAGGAGAAGAGATTACAAAGGGAACATGAGTTACGACTAAGGGAGTTTGAGTTTCAGGGCCATGCTCCTGAAAATGGTGCCAGTCCCTTTGCCTCTGATGCCACTGCTAGCCAGGGAGCCTCAACCTCAGCTATGAATTTTCATTTAGATCATTTTGTTGAGAAAGACGATGATATAGAGAGCTACCTAAATAGGTATGAACTATTAGCTACCACGTATGGGTTAGAGAGAGAAAGGTGGAGCTTAAAGTTATCTCAGGGACTTCGTGGGGCAGCTTATGAAGTTTTTGCAAAAATGAGCAGAGGTGATCAGGAAAATTATGACATGCTAAAGCAGGCTCTTTTGTTAAGATATGAAAAGAATGCAGAATTCTATAGGAAAAAATTTAGGAATGCTAAACTACTGTCAGGTGAAACCTATCACCAGTTCTCTGCACGAATAGAGACATACTTGGAGAAATGGACTTCTCTGGGGAAAACCCAAGATCTTAAGGAAATGGTCCTTATAGAGCAATTAAGAGAGTCCATGGCTCCAGACCTGAGAAAGTTTCTCATGGAACAAGGTGCAGAGAGGCTGGGTGAGTTGCTAAATGTTGCTGAAAGGTATCAAGCAGCTCAAGCAGAGGTAACAGGTAATAAAAAGAAACAAGTGGATAACTTTAGGGCACCACAGAACTTTAATAAATTTGATCCTAGGGATCAAAACAAAGGTAAGCACCAATTTGATAGGCCACGGTATGAAAATAAAAATAAATTCCCACAATTCGATGAAAGGAAATATGATGAAAGAAAATCTTTCAACCAAGGAAAAAGGTGGTGTAAAAATTGTCAGATGGACAATCATGACACTGACCGTTGCAGAAGGAAACCTGTGTATATGGCAACCCTTCAGGTCAGGTCGACCTCAAGACAGGAGGAGGATATTATGTTAGATACCACTCCAGAAGAGATGAGGAAGGCACAGGCTGGGGATAAAACACTCAAGCCTTGTTTCAGAAAATTGTCAACTTGTCATACAACTCCAGGCAAGGGAGATTTTTACATGAAAAACAAGTTGATGTATAGGAAGACTGGAGCTAGATCCAAAGGTCAGGGACAGCTGGTACTTCCTAAAAGATATAGGGCAGACTTAATAAGGAGCCTACATGTGAAACCAGATGGGGACCATGAGAAGATAGGTACCATCATTCAAAAGGTGGCTCACAATTATTATTGGCCCAAAGCAAGATGGGACATTGAGAATTTTGTAGAAAGGTGTAGCATAGCACATGAGGGAACACCCACAAGTGGGAACATGGATCAGGACCTGGACACGCCACGGGGCAAAATTAGGCCTGATAATAAAAAGAAAAGTAGATTTGATAAAGTGGACCAAATGGAATGGGAAGCCCCTTTTCACGGACAAGCTTCACTTAACTGTTTTACAATGGCCACTATGCGGAGAGTGCAAAAGGATATCTTACCCCAGGATAAGCCGAAAATCCCTCAATCGGACTTAAACAAACTGGAGGAAGAGGATGTAGAGAGGAAATCTCTCATCAAGAATTTTAAGTGGGGAGAAAGCCCAAGAAAAGAAAAATTGGTAGCGGTCGTTTTGTGAATGATAATTCTGGGAGGAAAAATCATCACTATAAAGCTTCGAGTGGAAGAGACCATACCGGTGCATGGACAAATAGGTCCACACAATTAAAGGTCCATATGTAGCTTTGTTAAGAACGTGGACTGATGAAAAGGCAGAGGAAAACATTACATCTTCATACCAATATGTGAATGAGCTGACCACTCGTTTAAAAACTGGCTGGAAACTTGCCAATGAAAATTTGAAACAAGCCAGGAAGAAACATGCTGCCTATTATAACAGGAAGGCGAAAGACAGAAATTTGGCTGTGGGAGAGAAAGTACTGCTTCTTTTGCCCGGGAGTCAGAATAAGTTACAAATTGGATGGCAGGGTCCATATACAGTTTTAGAGAAGGTATCTAGAACAAATTATAAGATAGATAAGAAGGGGAAAGAAAAAATCTATCATGTGAATCTCCTGAAGAAATATTTGGAAAGAGAACATCAGGAGGAGACACACTTGTTGACCTTGTCCATCGCCATGGAGATGAAAAAGGAACCACTTTCATCATTTGAGTATCCATTACACCCCTGTGAGACAGCAGCACAGGTGAAAATCAGTACACATTTAACGAAAACTCAGAAAGAGAGAGTGCAACAGGTTCTAAATAATCATGCAGAGGTGTTAACAGACCGACCAGGGCATACAAACCTATTGGAATATGATATGAAACTGATAGACCCCACACCTGTCTGTATGAAACCATATTCGATTCCGTTTGCTAAGGAGAAAGCTTTGAAGGAAGAGATAGACTATCTATTGAAGGAGGAATTATTTCACACAGTGAATCCTCATATAGTTCCGGTGTTGTACTCTTAAGGAAGCCCTCTGGAGAACATAGACTCTGTATAGATTACAGGAGACTGAATGCTATTACAGAAGGACAGGTGGATCCATTGCCGGATACAAATCAGCTGTTTGCCAGACTAAATAAAGCTAAATATTTCTCAAAAGTGGATCTGAGTAAAGGATACTATCAGATTCCAGTAAAGCCTGAGGTTAGACCATACCTAGCCTTTAGTACCTCAGAAGGACACTACGAGTTTAATAGATTGCCATTTGGATTGAAGAATGCGCCTAGTGTCTTCTCTAGAATGATGAGAAAATTGTTGGATGTAAACATTTCGGAGGAACGTAACGAATCCCTGAGTTGCCTCTTTGATTGAGGATATTCCGAATGTTTCATACAGGATAATAAGAAGATTATGGGATCCACTACGAAAACTCTGCTATCACCAGGTATATGTTATCTCCTCATAACGTACATTTTGAGGAAAATATAATGTTCTCTGGACATGTCATTGCGCAGACTCAGAGAAGAGAAATGGTGAATACGGGTTGCGAAGCAGCATTAAGACAAGCACTCACACTTGCGGCTGTTCAGTAACATAACCGAAATATATTATTGGTTGTAGAAGTCTGAGGCAGATTTCATGAGTAGTGCCTACTCTGAATGGACCCAACTACATAAAACCATGATAGCACCACAGCAGAGTAAAGTCAAGTTGACTTACATTTATCTATGTGTATATAGAATAAAGGACTGACATATAATGTCTGTTTTAAGAGGGGAGGTGTCGTGAAATATTCTAATCCACATATATAAATTAAAAGGTAAATGCAAAGCCTAACAAATAAATTCTAATAAAGAAAAGAGCAATGGTAAAATAACAGTGCTGTCACAAGGAATGTACTCGAAATCCCCCTTTGTTTTATGCTTCGTCTGCAAATTGTAACGTTTCCACGTTAAATATAAGCCACTGCATAAATACAAGCGTTTCCACAACACATTAAAACGGGTATTGCATTTCTAAGAAAAAACATTGAGAGGCAGACTGCGTAATGACCTAAATTAATCCTAACATTAATTATATTACGTTACCAAAACGAACGAACAGATGGACTCAAATAGAAAGAGAGAGGGGCGAATGAAAATCAGGAACGCATGCAAAATTAAACACGCGTCTCGCTATTAATGCCACCCCAACAAGCGTAACGCGATACACAATTACTACTATCACGCGTGGAAGGCCACATGCACTAACTTTTTCGGACGGACAGTGATAAAAACACTAACCTTCCCAGAGTTAGGTTTTTAAATCCTGAAAAACTCTTATTAGAAAAGATGACAATAGATGGGTTTACGTTTGAAAACATTACAGTACCCAGACAGCACATCTTCGAAACAGGAGGTAGAAGAAATTGCATATTTTGAACGCAGCCACTTAGCTCTTTTAAATTTGTATATTTGGGTTCCTTAGGGCTTGCTGACAAAGAATATGTAAAACGTTACGCAAATAGTCTAGGAATTAACAAGTTATAACCAAAATAAAATAGTGGGGATGCCTGACAGCATGAAATCATTTCTGCTCATAAAATTTTTTTATAACGTGTTTGAAAAAAACCTTGCGTACGGAAATAGCCTACCATGTAAACTCCAAATTGATTGGAGCGCAACAAATATAAGACTAAACACGATTGGTCGGACTATAAATACTATCTTTGGTTGTTAGGGGAGACGTAGGAAGGTAAAAAAATTTTCAAACACTTGTCGAAACGTGGCTCCATTGGCCAGACTCGCTGATATAATCACTTAGGAGCGTTAGTTCGAGACCACTAGTTCAAATAAGCTTGATAAAGCAACAGTGCGTTGAAGCCAGCTCATATTTTTGCTAAATAAAAGCCTGGAACATAAGCAGATGGGAATTTGTGCCAGTATTTGTGCCAGAATTCATTGCTAGTCAACGTATCTGTGTTTATTCTATGAATTGTGGGACCGTGGTCTTGATGGTATTGAGCAGCACCTGGTCAGAGCTTTGCTGAATCCAGAGTCGGACAGCATACTCCTTGGTCCATTTAGCTATCAGTGAGGTGTCTCCAGAGCACAGGGGAGAAATCGAGCAGAGGAGTCCTTTCCTGCCGCCATCACGCAAGATAAGCTGATGTGGCCAGCTGAGCTCAAAATTATGTACCCCCATCTTAAAATAACATTGTAACATAAACTTAAGAGGGGAAGTAAATTGTTTTAATATCAGGAACTGAGAACATCTCCAATACTAGTTCCAATAAAGACAAACTATTGAAGTCATGATGACAAATACCAACAGAGCTTGAACAAAACAAAACCAGTATTACCTCATATTACTACTACACAACTGACACACATAGGATACTTTTAATAATATATGTCACTACAATATTCATATTGAGAAATTCTGTACATATAACTTGTAATTAAAATTGATTGTGATTCCTGGTTCCCTTTGTATTTGAATCAGGACACATATTCATTCATGACAGCAATGAATACATATTGTTATTTGAAAAGTTATCAGTGACTCCTTTAAGATATCCTTGTAGAGTGTTTTATGTATGTGAGTGTCACAGTGTTGTCAAGTGTGGTGGAATAAATTAAATTGTTTATCTGTCTGTTGTTGTTATGACTTACACTTCATCATACACATACCCTAGACATACAACGTAGTCATCACACTATTCCAGAATAATTCTGACTGAGATATATATATATATATGTGGCAGCAAGTAAGGTTATCTATAATACACTACTCTTATTAGATATAGATACCTTCACAGCTGATCTCAGTCAGTACACTAAGTCCCCTATAAATATTTATAACATCCCACTTCACCACAATATTAATGAATAACAATCAACATTTAACAAACTACCAGAAAAATTGAGACCGATAAAGGACGAACAAAAACAGTTATAAAATAACATTCCCCACACTTGCATTACGAGAAGTGAAATAAATTACTAAATGTTAAAAACAAATAATCAACAAACGCCCAATAGATATTTTTGAGATCATTTCGATTGCAATTTAAAAAAATGGAGAAAGATACAGTACAATAAAACAAATAAAACCTTCAAACTTCTTAAACGCAATAGGGTAAAGGGGTCGTCCACACATGACGTCACGCAATTTTTGCCATTTTTTAACCCCCCTCCTCCCCTTGTCACATTTCGTAACAAAAACCCAGAACCCAGAAACTTAGAAAACCTAGGTAAGAAAAGAGAACTAGTGAAGGAGATGAAAATTAGACAGCAAAATACTTTGGCCACTTAAAAAGACACATAACATCCATAATAGAAGGGAGACTTGAAGGCAAACGTGCAAGGGGAAGATAGCGCTATAAGTGGGAAGATAACATCAATAGATGGACAGGAAAGAGTCTATCAGGGTGCATTAGCAAGACAAGAGACAGAAGACATTGGAGATCCAATACAGCCATCCTTCGTTGCGGAAATGGCAGCTGATGATGATGAAGGACGACCAAAAATATTGACAGAGAAAGAATTGCTCTCGCTTAACCTTTCAGCATCTGCAGCTCATTTAGAAGACTGTGGAGCTCATGTGGTGATTCTGAATGAAGTGATTTTACTCATTTCTGTTACGTTTTTAAAAAAAAAATGTTTGGTTTTTTTTTTTCAAGGTATGTAATTTATCCTTTCCGCTGTCTTCCAATCAAATGGCAAGAGGAAATAATAACAATCAAATCAAATGGCAAGAGAAAATAATAACAATCAAATCAAATGGCAAGAGGAAATAATAACAATAAAATCAAATGGCAAGAGGAAATAATAACAATCAAATCAAATGGCAAGAGAAAATAATAACAATAAAATCAAATGGCAAGAGGAAATAATAACAATAAAATCAAATGTAGATTTTTGA
This sequence comes from Oreohelix idahoensis, assembly GCA_024509875.1. Lineage (NCBI taxonomy): Eukaryota > Metazoa > Mollusca > Gastropoda > Stylommatophora > Oreohelicidae > Oreohelix > Oreohelix idahoensis. The sequence goes on from JAMPIV010006431.1 coordinate 21,430, forward strand.
CACTTTACTATTTATTATTTAAAATAAAACAAAGACTTTTGTTGACAAAGGATGCACGTTACATTGAGCGTCGTGCAGTTTGGTGCAGAGGCCAAAAGCACACCATTTTTGTATAATTTTCAGACTGCAACATTGGCGGGAAAAGGATTTGACTGACGTCCGTCAGGAAGCCTGAAAGAATAAATATACTGGGGATATAAGTCGTCTACGAGGGAGTTGTTAAAACAAAACAAACAAAAATTACGGCAAAAAGATAACTACTGCAGACAACAGTTAAGAAATGCGGATAAAAGTAGAAACATAATTTATGTAAGAAGCGAGTATGACTCTTTTATTTTTGTGTGACGTCACATTTTTTCGAAACCCCCTCCACCCCCACCGTCACACAACGTCACAAAATTTTGACACCCCCCCCCCCTCCTTTTTTTTTTACTACGTGACGTCATATGTGGACGCCTCCAAAGAGAGGTAAACCTAGGAATATGGAAGAGAGGATACACCACGTCATTACAGGCATTAGACTACGCCACAACAAGCGGCAGGGACACTGCAGCCTGGAAGAACCAACACAATAAAAACAACCAATGTAATATGCCATATAGAATAAAGATTATAAACCCAAATTATAACCCAAGTTGGGTTAACCGGGTATTCAATGCATTAGATAAACACCAGTTTTATATTCATATATCAAAACCCAAACCAATATACCTGTAGTTATTTCAGTTATTACTACCACGATTCACCTGTGCTCGTCCCTGAAGATAAAATAAAAAAAACTGCTGTTTAGTTCCATGACCACGTGGTGTTTTCACCATGTTCATTTTCTCTCCTCAAATAGGAGATATCAATTTCTGGAAGACGGAGCTGAACCACGAGATCGATATGATGATTACTGAAACCAATGCTTTAAACGAGGCCAAGCGGATTCTAGAGAAAAATCTGGCCGAGACAGAAAACCCCCTGCACATATCACAGGAGTGTTTGTATAACAGGTAGGTCACGGTGTTATGATAGACTTTCGACGTTCATTTTGACAGAACCAATCTTATTGACGATTCTTGAACTATTTCTTTATTTACATGTTGTATCCGTTCGCGCCCCCAGCTCCAAGTTATTTTTCCTCTTGTGTCAATCTGGTTCTTTGCTCGTGAATCCCTTTCCCAATTATTTCCTCCTTACTTAATGTTCACGTTCCAACCTTTCACACATCTTTCCGCATTTTCCACTCAATTCATTGCTCTCTCTCTCTCTCTCTCTCTCTCTCTCTCTCTCTCTCTCTCTCTCTCTCTCTCTCTCTCTCCCTCTCTCTCTCTCTCTCTCTCTCTCTCTCTCTCTCTCTCTCTCTCTCTCTCTCTCTCTCTCTCTCTCTCTCTCTCTCTCTCTCTCTCTCTCTCTCTCTCTCTCTCTCTCTCTCTCTCTCTATCGCTGTGAATCTTTCTGATTGTGTAGCCCTATGCTTTAGAAACTGTTTCATTCTCTAGCCCGCTTTCTTGTCTCAGTGAAATGCTTTTGTAGGCCTGCCTACGTCCTCTTCCGGATCTACTTGAACACTTTGTCTAGTTGAACTCTAGTGAATCTAGATATTCATGATATTGCAATGATGACTACTGTTATTGTGTCACATTAAGAAATTATGTTCTCAAATATGCAGGACAATAAAAACGCAAACAAAAAAGAAAGTTGGAATCATAACTGACTGCTTACACAGAAAAGAATGACTAAAATAAAGAAAAGAAAGAAAATATTGAGTTGAAAAACAAAGTTCGTGTCAAGACGCTACACGTAAAATGTGATAACAAATATTTATATTCATAAACCCGGCACTAACTTTATATAAGTCTACAACAGTCACGATTATATGTACGCAATATAGAAAGACCGTCCCACAAAGGTCAATTAAACAAAATTACCTTTTGTGCAGCATACCCGCTATTTTATTTACACAATGACGTCACTTTTCTGGTAATTTTTTTATTTAAACATATATCGCACACTCTGGACTGGATAAAGATGACTGGACAAAATACATTCTCAGAAGAAAGCCGTCTGCTAGCATCACAAAGCAGTCATTGTTCCACCTACAGTTCATTGCAGAGGAAATAGAAGAGACCATCAAACACATGGAGAAGACAAGGCTTCTCCTGCCTTTATGATGTAAGAAGAAATATGACAAAACACCTCGGGATATAAAGGGTGCATAAATCTGGCTGAAGGTTTATGCTCTACGTGGAGCTCAAGGGATAAGCAGTATACGAGTGTATCATCTCTGGGTTCTAACAACAAGATTGGTTGCATAGGGAAGATATTAAACGTGCTTTTCTGATGTATAATAAAAATCTACTTCACAATGAATGTATGACAGCACAATGACGAAACAAACCACACTGGTCAGAGAATTCACAAATGACTTTAACTGCACATGTAATAAATATTCAGCGCTGACTTCTTATATTTACTTATGTACTGTTATTTTAGAGAGAAGCGGCAGTCTATAGACTTGGTGCATGACAACCCCGAGAAGGAGCTCATTAGAGAGGTTGATCTCATCAAACGTAGCCAAGAGAGGATGCGAAACACCGTCGACAGGTGCGGACCGTCATTTTTTTTATTTTTATATTCTCGTAATTCTAATAATATGTCACATATATTTAAAATAAACTAAATAAACCGAAAGAACAGGTGTGAATGTCATAAGTAATACAGTTGTGAATTAATATGGAAAATTAAAGTTCATAACCGTTTACAAAAGGTTTTTTAACAGGCTTTCAGTATTTTTGATTGATATGATGAACACGTTCTTATAATATTAATAATGTCTATATTGTACTGCAGTGGATTTGTTACACTTTTTAGTTAACTGGCTGGATTTATTTATGATTAGTCAATCAAAATTAAGCACTTATTAAAACCACTTTTATTTAAGAGCATCTGAGCTTCGTACTGTTATCACGTTTGAAAATTTTGACGCTACAAATCTCTATGTTAAACTCATCTTAAAGATCTGGAACTTTGCATGCAGCTCCCTTTCTTGGTGCATTTAAATCTTAAGTTTTAACCGATATTGACCCAGCCGATTTTATATAATAGCTAAAACAATGTGAAAAAAATAACTCCATTAAGGTAAGGTTTTGAAGTCGCGGGGGGGGGGGGGGGGAGAAAAGGAGAAAAAGGGGGGGGGTGCCGAACTATAAAGTCAGATTATGTTTCGTATTAGAAAGGGTGGGCATCATATAGTAATTAATACTGGTAATTGTTTTTTTTTTAAACACAGCTCTAGTAATGACCAACTTTCTTGTGAGCTTTACATTACGTATTTAAACTTATACAAGCAAAATTTGTTCAATGAAGAATTTCCTAAGAAAAAAAAAAACAATAATAATATTCAGTCATTACTTTAAATCATAAAATAAGTAAAGCGAAAAAAAAAAATGTTTTCCGGATCCACTTGTACTGCTGTTACCACATGCACTAAGAACTAAAATAAATGTCCATGCCACTCAGTTGTATAGACCTACAAGTGAATGGGCCGGGTTTTCATTGATCAGTAATTCTTCACATTTCTAACACATGTGTACATTTGTCTATGAATCTAGGGCACTAGTTGTGAAAGGTGACGATTCCTGATTAATGATATCTGGCCATCCGTTTTTTTTAAGGCAACTGAGTGCATGGAATATTTTGTTCTGGTTTGTTTGTTTGTTTGCTTGTTTTTAAGTAGTTTCGGTAAAAATTATAATAGTGGAACTCTAAAAATTATGTTTTCCTTACCTTGTTCTATTCTTATTCTCTGTCAGAGCTAACGTCCAGCTAGGCTTAAACAGAGCTGCCCAGCATGAGCTGGAACGAGACGCCGGTGACAAGTTCATTGCAGAAAATCTGGACACAACCAGCCACTTGCTAAGAAATACTAGCAGGGGCATTGCCTACCACGATGGCGTTCACAGGATCAGCAACACCATTAGCGTACCTGAAACCTGGGCAAAGTTGGTGATGTGTTCATCTCAATGTATTTTGCTGATCTCAGATATTTTCGTATCCTTTATCTCCTACTAGTGCCTACAGTTATTTTCGTTATTTGAGTGGCAACTCTGGGCCGTGAGCTTGTACATATTCGTCCACAGTGTGGTGGTTTTTGATGTTATGAAATTTTGTTGTATTTGTTTCTATTGTACTGAATGAGGTCATAGGACTGTCAAATCACATGAGATCAATTTAAATAATATATATATATATATATATATATATATAAATATATATATATATATATAATATATATATATATATATATATATACATATAAATAATAGGCATACTTAATTAACTAAATGAGGACAATTTGTCCTTAATCATATATATATATATATATTGTAATTTTTATGGTATTGAAAAATTTCTAGCTATTTCTAAAGTGTTATGAGCTGGTTGGTTGGGGTGTTAACATCACGCCCAGTCTTTGTCACAATGTTTCTTTTCTCTGGATACACTTTACTTCTTGACAGATAGTCTTTATTTATATTTCCTTTTCAAGTTTATGAAGTGGAAAAGTTGATAAATTCTCCTCGTGCCAGGGCTTGTTTACTTAACTGACACTGGAGGATTGAACATAGATGTATGATCTGCCAACAGCCACTGTTGATCTTGTCCCAAAAGAAATAGGGTAGGCCGCGAGTACCTCTATCTCTGCTGGAGTAACTTTTTCACACAGGAATCTGGCACCTGACTAGTGCCAGACAAAAACGCACAATTCAAAGAATACACACACAGGAACGTTGAATTAGCACAACCTCAGATGTACTGCCTGCTGGACTATGGCGCCCTTATACTTTTTATTAATTATATCTATATTCAAGGCACGACACACTTCTCAGCTCTCAAGCGTCCTGCTTCTATGAACAGTCTTCGTGAAAATGGCACCGAGCCTTCAACTTTCCCAGTAATCTAAACGGTTTCGACCAATGAGATCTAACTACTAAGTTTGTTAATTCAAATTTTTAAATCTAAGGTCCAATTTCGGTCCAATGTTAGTGTACTTCTGTCGGTCTGTCCGTCCAAACTTGGCATTCGTCCAAAAATAGACTTGGTTTTGGCCTAACTCTACAAAAAAAATATTCAGTTTGAGCCATCCCATAATTTCTTTCCCCCTTTCAAACTCCCCTCCAAATCATATTACATTTTCCTCTCAGTCCTAACGTTCCCCTCTTTTGGACTTTGCCCTACCCTCTCATGCCTCTTTTCAACAACTCGTGCAAAAATACGTTACCGATAGCGAATGTCAGAACACCAGTGTGTTTGTCACTGTGTCTGTGCCTATCTAGTATTATGACCATATCTTGGCTGTTAGTTGGACTATAGGGTAAATGAGACCATATTATTGGTCAGGAGACACTATGGCACCCGAATATATAAGTTTTATGAGCCTATGTATAATGGTTCAAAATTCAATAATTTTTTCCGTGTTAGTCTTCAATAATATTGAAATCTATAAACTACCCCCTGTTCACTTCTTTCTACCGCTATTTTCAAACTAAAAAAGATAGTCTCCCGTATTACGTCAGAAATACGTCAGTTTTATAAGAGCTAAGGTTGTTTGCGTGACCCAATTGCCGAACATATTTTGAATTTGTGTCGTATTTTCAAACGGCTAACGACACTATCGCGTTTTCGATAGGTTTTATATTCAAACCACGCGTGCAGATGGTATCATTTTTCTGTCTCTCCCTCTCTCACTCCGTCTGAACGAGTAGGCTTTTCGTGCCACAATGTTATAAATAGTTTTTCAAGGACACTAGAAACGATGGTACCATCTTTTTCACAATGCTGTCTGCTAAAATCAACGCGCTTGCGGCGTGGGTGAAGACGAAACTTCATAACTCCACTATTTTCATTTCTACCTTATTTTTATACTTACAATTAATAATTCTATCTGTGTATCAATGTGCATCATCACACACAGAATATTTAAATTATTAAATCTTCGTTGTAATTTTGATTCTCCCAAGGCTTCTCCTTGTGCCATCAGACACCAGATTATCAGATAGGGCAAAAAGTTACTGTGACTGAATTGGGATCGTCCATGTTAACTTTGATCTGCAATAGGTGACAAATCTCTTGCGGACGACTGATATCCTCTATATATATATAATTCTATTGGGCGTCCCGTCCCGTCACAAACTTTTTCCCATCCACCAGTGTTGCAGTCTGGAAATTATATAAAAGGCGTGTGTTTTTTGGTCTCTGCACTGAACGGCACGGCGCTCGATATGGCGCCCATCTTTCCCCCCACCAAAGTTGCAGTTATATTTTAAATATTAAATATAAAACACATAATAAAGTAAATCTACATATGTTTTATTGTTATTATTTTTTTGTCGTTTGATTTTTTTCCTTTGAAAGGGAAGAGGATAAATTACATCACTTGAAAAAAAAAAAAACCAACATAATTTTTTTTTCAAAACTTTACTACAGTGGGTAAAATAGCTTCATTCAGAATCAACAAAATGAGTTCCTCGGTCTTCTAAATGTGCTGCTGATACTGAAAGGTTAAGACATTAGCTTTATTTCTTTCCCCGTCGTTATTTTGACGGGTATATTTACTAGTTAATATTACAATCTCAGCTGAAATATCGGATAGATTAAAAAAAAAAAACAGTAACAGGTTATCAGAATCGCGACAACAGTCTGATGAGATCAAAGAAATGGATGGAGATAAAATGAAGTCACGTCCAATACGAAAATCATAATCAATTCAAATGTCAAGTCAGTCATATTGTATGACTCTGAACATGGAGAACAACGAAAACAACAACCAAAAAGCTTCAGACTTTCACAAATGGGTTTAAAAAATATAGGCTCATAGCAGATACTGCCATAGGGGAGTGATGTGTTAGAGACTTCACAATTCTAGATCAAGTAACCACTTCGCCTCTTCGCTGACTTTTGCCTTTTCTGACCCAAGAACAGAGTCAGATATCCATTTACAGATCATAGACTGTAGCGTGACGCCACCATGCTTCCAACCCGCTACCTTTGCCGCAAGAGGCCTGCGCTCTAACCATGGACGCTTATAGGTGCTTGCCAAAATAGAAGGATTGTGGTGGTATGACAAGATCACTAATGTGGAATTTATGACACGAACCAGACAAGTGCCAGATAGGACACACATTGAGCAAACCTGTTGGTAGATTGACCAGACAGGTGCCAGATAGGACACATATTGAGCAAACCTGTTGATAGATTGACCAGACAAGTGCCAGATAGGACACACATTGAGCCAACCTGCTGGTAGATTGACCAGACAAGTGCCAGATAGGACACACATTGAGCAAACCTGTTGATAGATTGACCAGACAAGTGCCAGATAGGACACACATTGAGCCAACCTGCTGGTAGATTGATCAGACAAGTGCCAGATAGGACACACATTGAGCCAACCTGCTGGTAGATTGACCAGACAAGTGCCAGATAAGACACACATTGAGCAAACCTGTTGATTGTTTGACCAGACAAGTGCCAGATAGGACACACATTGAGCCAACCTGCTGGTAGATTGACCAGACAAGTGCCAGATAGGACACACATTGAGCAAACCTGTTGATAGTTTGACCAGACAAGTGCCAGATAGGACACACATTGAGCCAACCTGCTGGTAGATTTACCAGACAAGTGCCAGATAGGACACACATTGAGCCAACCTGCTGGTAGATTGACCAGACAAGTGCCAGATAGGACACACATTGAGCAAACCTGTTGATAGTTTGACCAGACAAGTGCCAGATAGGACACACATTGAGCCAACCTGCTGGTAGATTGACCAGACAAGTGGAACATAGGACACACATTGAGCCAACCTGCTGGTAGATTGACCAGGTAGTCTTTCTTCTGGAATCCCCAGGGTAAGAGAGGCAGATAAAGACCAAAAAACACATGGAGAAGAGAACTGGAGACAGACATGAAGAAGATATAAAAAGACTTTGAGCATATGCTCCTTAGGGAGTTGAAAGGTCATGATGATGATGACTAGGTAACTAATTTACATTCTATTACGTTGTTGCTTTTCAGTTTTACTTACTAACAAAAAGTTAGAAAAAAAAAGGGGGAGGGGTTAAGAGATTTGTGATGTCACGTAAAAGAGAAGGGTCATGGTTTTTTTGTCACGAAATGTGACCGGGGGGGGGGGGGGGGGGGGGAATTAGAAAGTGGCAAACTTTGCGTGACGTCATATGTGGACGACCCCAAAGACTGAAAATAAAGAGTTACAACCAAAGGAATAATCGACAGTCGAATACGTTGTTCCGGTAAGTTCACATTTTCCATAAACAGCTGGTTGTTCTCAGATTTTTTTTTTTAATTAATAAAGAAAAGTAAACTGTTCAACTTCTGATGTTATAATTAAGATATAAAGTGTCTATAATTTTAGAGAGTATGAGGTCGTTCATCTTTTCTCTCAATTTCTACTCTCTTAAACGCTCCTGGCTTAAATCAATTATTTGCCAGTTTCCACAAACACACATGCGCTCACACCTAAATTTGGTGCTTCAAACACACGAACGCTTACGTATATACGAACTTATGGTAAAACAAATATGGGTAATTTGGGCTTGGGTATTCCAACACAGTAATAGAAGCTTTATTATGTTTATTTTTATCATTAAAATCAGTTCACAACATGTATCTAATTTGGGTTACAGGAAAAATAGTCAATAGGTACAAGAAATACAAGTAGTACACAAGGTGGGGGGGGGGGGGGGGGGGGGGGTGTGTAATGAAGATAGGTATCTTAGATATGCCCTTCCGCTTGTAATAGACAAAAGATAATCCCAGTCCAAGATAGGTAGTTATCAGTTATTAGATAATGTAACACCAACAGTAAATTTAATTACTCTGAAAAAGGGGTGTTACAGTACTAGGTATGGGTGGTAGAAAAAAGTCTGTTATTCTCAATTGTTTTTCTCTTTTACTATGCAATGAAAGGTAGGGGGGGGGGGGGGGGGTATAACAGAGTTATAAAATCCCACTTAAAAGGAACAATACAGGGAATACAGTAAACGTATTTACCAGGTAGGCAAATTAACCAATGGTTTGCAAAATAAATCTCATGTCATTCATGCACGCTCGTGATGGCCAACACTCATACGCTCACGCACACTTACCGATCGTAGAATCTGGCACTCCATAGAAAATACAAAAACATCAATTAAACACTCGACGTAGGTAATGTCTTTTCTTCTGTGACCAGCCCCAGATTATCAGGTTTATGCGTTAGTACAGTCCCGAAATCGCTGGAAGGTGAAGCCTAGATGTACTTTGTTTTTGTGATGTTGAAAGGAAGGTTCTATGAGATGGCACAGTCTTAGATACAGGTGGTGAATATGGCGTGGTCTCATTGGTTTCGCCGCTGATGGTAATACTTCTTAATGCGTGAAGATAACAACTGACCGTTGAGGTATGGTTTACTTCTAGGGTTTTAAAACCCAGTGAAGAAAATATGCACAGTCAGTGTTCGGGAGATTTCTATTTTCTTTCGCAGTAGAGCAGTAAAATAATATAAATAGATCTGGCAATGTTCTTCTCCAGTTTAATCTTAATGTAATTGATGCTGTGTTAAATTGTTCTTTGGGTTTACTTTCTTTCTTGCAAAAATTTAGATAGCGGGATCCCAACAGAGGAACGCCACAAAGATTAAAATTTAAAGTCTCATCAAATTCTGGAGGGTTTTAAGAACCGAGTCTGGAGGACTCTAATACAATGTTTTTACTGGGATGCAAAGGTTATGATCACCCTATATGAAAGATAGAAAACATGTAATTATACCGAAAAATCAAATAACATTCTAAAGCGCGATAAATTTACCGTTAAGACTATTATACACACTCGCGTATTTAATTATATCTATTAAGAAAACACTTCGCGAGTCTAATGGTTAAAACACCCATCTATATATAGAACTTAACTTAATTAATTAATTATAGATTCCTTCACGACTTTAAAAGTTAATTTAATCGTTTTAAACATCTATTATCTTTGGAAATACTATAATAGATATATCATTACATTTTCAACTGGAAGCTTTTGAGATAGGTTTAATTTAATAGATTTAAATCAACACAAAATCCAGTGAACTAAAAATGAATGAACTAGACCACTGATCACTTGAAACAAATATATATATTATACCGTTTAGCACAGAATAGAATTCACTGCAAATATAGCCCAACATCCAGGGGAAATCTAACAAGATTTTACTTATAGATTAGTGCTTCTGTAAATCTCTGGCAAACGAGTGATAAAAAATGGCATTCTTCAGTCCTGCATTTATATATGATATAATGGAATGAAAGATTGGGGGGACATGTGAAATTTCACACCGTTATCAGAACTCAGGTAAAAAATCGAGATTCTAGCCGCCCGCTTCACTCCCTCGTCCGATTATTCAACTCCTGACCGCTCGGGTTTCCCGTTCGTTCCGTCTATCTAGCGGTTCTCTGGTTGACACAGAGATGTGAAATTCCTGCGAGATACTAGCGTCGTCTGTTTTGGGATCGTCTTGCCTTAGATCGTGCCGCTTTCCTCTATTTGATTTAGGCAACGTCTTTAAGGCAGGTACGAAAGAGAGGTGAGGCGGTAGTTGATTCAGACCGCTCTGAGGTCAAGCAAGAGGCGTGGCTTAACCCCTCCTTTAGACGATGCGCTCTGCTGGATACACAGACAAAGGATAACTCGCTGCTATCAATTTCTCTAGAGATAGTCGTGGGCACCCCCCCCCCCCCCCCCCCCCCCCCATGGTTTAACCTCCCCTTTAGGCCATGCAATTCTGCCAGAATGCACAGAAGATAACTGTCTCCATAATTAATTAGCAAACGTGGTGGCAAGTCCACTCTGCTCTGACGCATACTAATGAGACTAGGTGGAGTTCCACGTTTCTGTTGTGCATTGCTAATGAGCCAATAGGTGGAGGATCTCTAACTTATTCCTAACGGTTGACGTTTCATGTCACATAAAATAACAATCTTTCAAGTAAAATTGTGTTTAATTAATTCAACAATATTCGTTAAATGTTGGGTTATTAAAAACATCGATGCTACGAGGTAAATACATCTAAACCATATCATCTAACATTTCAGTAAGATGCTTCTTGGGGAACCCCAAAGACTGCAGTTCAGAGAATGCGTCAGCGTCCACACAGACGAGAATGCTATTTATTTATGGGTCTGTGAAACTAGATCTGACCAAGACCCTTCTCACCTCCATGTTGGAGGTCACTGTGAGTTCAGGTTGGCATTTGTGCATTATTTGCTGTATAGAGTAGGGATTGATAAAAGTTTGAAGGCTGATACCGGTGCATTATAATGGCAGTGCTGATTTCGATGTGTCGGCCGAATAGCGCAAGATATTTTAACTCTTGCTTTATTAACAGACGCACGTTCAACCGACGGCCTTTTCAGGAACCATACGATTAAGAAGTGCTTCTTTACGAAGGCGAACTTTACTATAGATAATCTATTATTATCCAAGATTAACATTGCTTAGAGAGAGCCGGCGCCTAGGCTTAGAGTGCTTAGACATGCTATGGGCGACCGGGGTGGTGATTGAGGGCTTGAACCAGGAAGAGACGATAAATTTTAGGATAAATCTTTGTGACCAAGTATGGGGTTTTGGTCTCAAGTTTCACCTCCTATTTACACCTGGCGGATCACGTTATGTGTAATCTATAACTCTGCCAGTCCACTATCATTGTCGATTTCACTACTATTGTCCAACTCGACAAATACTCTTACACTTTAACTCAACCACGACAACCATGTTTGGTCGATTTGTACAAAAAGAGCTTAGCCTACTGCGGATCTTACCGATCAAACAGCATGTCACGCTGAATTGCATACCAACCATAGCACTACTTCAGCAAAGCATTTTTAAACAATACCGAGCATCTACCCACAATACAACAGCTTTTGCCATTACATGTCTCCGTTTATTTCCACATCCACTTATCATTTCCTGTACCCTTTGTTCCACGTAGAAATGCTTATTTTTCTCTTTACAAGATTTTGTGTGACATAATTAGTATTATTTTATTATATTCTGTGTGAAGCGGACTTATTTGAATAAGTATAGTATATTTGTGAATAATTGACTACGTAGCTTTTCGTAGAATACATTTTTGGGTAAATGGGAAGGATAGTAGAACAAGGTCAGCCATTTTGCCCGAACGTTATTCACGCTGGACGGACACGTGAGCGTATCACTTTGACACAGTGTAAAACACCCACTATAAAACTAAACAAATTTAAACTAAAATTAACAAAAAAATATCCATTTCAACTTCGTACAGTTACAATTATTAGATAGAATGCCCTAAAATTTATTAATTCCATAATAAAAATCATGCTCACGAAAATTTATGTTATGTGCAAAACAACACCGCACCCACACGCAAAATAGGACCACACGGAGTCACAATTATGGCTGGCGTCCAGTTAACCCGTTCCTTCGCATCGGCCCCCATTTTTTAACTATTCATCGTTTTGCAGTAATACGAAACAAAAAAAACTTAAAAAAATATTTTTAAATTTAAAAATGATAATTTTTATTTAAATTGAATTAGTCCTTTAAAAAAGAGGATCGCTTTCTAACAGGTCTGGCCTCATTGCTGCTCTCAAATCGAATAAAAATGTACTAAGTCAATGATAAACAACTACATGTACCTTTGAAGTGTTATTTCATTTTTTTTTTTTTTTTTTTTTTTTTTTTTTTTTACACTGGTTGAAAAGGTTGAAACTGTTCCATTACATTTAGATGTGCAAATATATTTACATTTACACTGGTTGAAAAAGGTTAATAAACATAAACAAGTTATGTTGTGTAAGGCTTTTGCGCACAGGGCGTATGTCAATCCTTTGATGAAATACTGCTGTCTGCATTAGCTATAAATATATAACGCGACGTTTGTATCCCGCTATCTGATTGTCGATGTCCCCCGATGCGCAGGCCGAGCAGTCAGTTTTCCCGTGCTATTGATAAAATGGGTAAAAACAGCCCTGAACGCGCCTGACGAGACATGCCATGGTTGTGTTCCCGTGGTGGATGTGTTAGCCCTATTCGATATCATATTTTCTCAGTGGCTTTTAATAAGATTTGGTCGCGCCACGATTGTATTATGAGGATGTGTTTATGGGCCGTCACAGGGTTACAGCTTCCATGGGAAGCAATTGTGGACTGGTATTTTGAGGCAAACCTTTTCGATCGTCATCTTATATTTACATTGCCCGCCATATTACTTCGTTCACGGCTTGCTTTAACCACGGAACGAGGATAGTCTCGTACGGCCAGATTTTGACTTGAGATTGATGAATTGTATGCCTCTTACATTGTTTACCCCCCACGATGGACTCTGACACTGGACCTTAATGAATGCAATTCTACTTAATGTTATTTATGCTGGATTATTGTTGGAGCTACTGTGAATAAATTTGGATGTGGACCAGTCTTCACCAACTCATTGATTAATCATAACACTGGTTTAACGAGCTAAGAAACGATACTGTGTGGCTGTGTATCAGGGTGAAAAAGTATGATGCTCAAAAACCCCTTCGTCTACTCAAACCTAGCATTCGCGTAAACATCAGCAACGATTGAAGACATACTCACCAAGCCAGAACCTAACTGCCCCGCATATAACATTCCTTGCTAGCCAATTACACAACAGATTTCTGGTGGCCAATGTGGGGACGATTTTTTTTTTTTTTGGACTGTTCAACAACATCGGACAAGTGAAACCACACCGTGTTGTCTATTGTTTATGCATTATGAACTATTTCTGGATAAACTGTTTTTGCATACTTTCCTCTGCGCATGGCATGAAATTGATGCGGGTGGAAATATATGACTTTTGTGACGAAATTTTCCTCTCTTCATTGTACAACTGGTCAAAATTATTGTGTTTTTGAAGAAAGACGTTACAGCAGAAGTCCCAGTGAATACTCCCTAGTTCCAAATCAAGATTCTGATGTACTGTTATTAATCAGGCTGCTGAAACTACACGCGCTGCCTGTTTTGTCACAAGTTTTCAGGGGCCCGGGGGCCCAACCATTATCAAGGTGAACTTTCTGGTAAGAAAAAACTGCAATGATGTCGTGCTTCCTGCTCTATTTGGATATCTAATAACTAAACATGTTATTGCTGCTCGAACCTGTGATAGTGCCCTTGCTACGTTGACAACCTGTCCAGGAAAGCAGTGCTGTGCGACACAGATTCACCATCTTTGGCACCCAAGCTAAGTGGCTTTATGTGCACTTTTTGCGAACTGTGCTAAATTGGTTCTGAGCTCGTTCTTATTTCTTGCATGTTATATCTGTAACCTTTCTGTTAGCTTGTTGTGTCCCTGTGGGTTTGGTTGGGAGGTGATTCGGTGCAACAATTGCAAGAGGTTCATCTCATTGATTCAATGGGCTCACACCGGATGTTTTGTTTAGTAGGTTTGCCTTGTAGATTTCCAACAGTGGAATATCCGGCTGATATTCGCCGTGCGACTTAGGTCTTGTCTGGTTTTTTTTCTTCGACCACTGTCTGTATAGGTGTGACGTCTTGTGTCTGTTCTTGTGCGTTGTCATTGTATAGTATTTTTTTTCTGCTTTAGTTGCACTAATTTTGTTCGTATCTGTTGGTCTCTCCTTGCTATCTCTCAGTTATATACAAATTTTTTATGGTTTAAACAACGTGTATCTGGTCCTGTGTTTTGTTCTGACTTAGCAGAGTAAGCGTGTTTCAAACATTTGCTGTATTTTATTTTTCCCTCTTTAGTTTGACATTTATCATTTTCTTTTGTTGCTTACTGATGATGTCTTTTTGTCGCTGTAGTGCTTTATATCTTGCTCCAAATATTTTTTTTCTCTTATCTATATTTATATTTGTTGTCTTTTTCATTATTTTTTTTTTTTTTTTTTTTTTCCTTAACCATTCATTGATTGCATTGTTAATAGCCATTAATAATTATTGATTATACAAATCTGACAATTACTTAATACTTTATTCATTGATACAAAATGGCTACCATGGACTATTTTGTTAAACAAGGTAAAGCCTTTTGCCATGGAAGGAGAGCCCTAAAAAGAATTTGCTATGACTGAATATCAGAAACATAGGGATGAAAGAATTGGCCAGAGAAATAGAAATGAAGAATTAGCTGAGAAGAGGAAGAGCTGAAGATTTTAGCAAGCCAAAGAGTAAAGGCCCACATACATTTGCGATGGAAGCAGAAGATTAAAAAAAAATTACATGATGAAAAGATGTTATCTTTAGAACTTGAAAAACTCAAGTTGCTAAATATTAAACAAAACAATTCTGAGAGTCAAAGTTCCTCAAACAAACATGTTTCAGGATCTGGAAGATTTCGTTTGCCTACTTTCAAAACCCAACGTAGACGATTATTTCTTGCTTCCTTAATCGCTTCCCCCCCTTCAGACTGTGTGTGAGGCACATGAAATTGATAAATCTGAATGGTGTAGTAGATTGATGGAATTCCTCACAGGGGATGCATTTACTTCGGTTTGTACCATGGACGGTCCCAGTAGGAATAACTATGAAGCTGCCAGAGCTTTATTGCTTAAACTTTCACAATTGGATGAACATGGCTATCCGCATGCGTGTTTTAATTTAGACCAATGTTGCCAGAAAACAGAAATCAAAAGGACTTCTCCGGAATTTAGTGCTTGCCATTAATTAAAACATTCAACAGATGGGTTGAATTAGCGAAAATTCCCACACACATACGAGGCACTAATGGACTAATAATTAATGCTCAGGAAGAGACAAAGTGTTGGGGTCTTCTGTTAAACCTCCAAGCAGTTCCTATCATACCTTCATGAAACGGAAACCTAACGGATTTGACATTGGTGGAAGAATTGACATGAAGACAGTTTATTACCGCTCACCCAGGCACATGTGTGAGTAACTCACATCAAGAAGCCTCTGTGGCATTAGCGTCATCCTTTGGAAACAACAAAAACATAAGACCATGGACTCAGAGTCACCTCGACAGGAATTTTGGTCGTGGTAGAGGTAATAATATGGGTACTTTTCAAGGCTTGGTAACTCTTACGATAATCAATTCTCCCCCGTCTAGAGGAGGAAATTTTAGACAATTTCGGAGACCAGAACAGAACCAATTCCAACCACAGAGAGAGAGGATGGAACGAACTGGATAATTTTTTCAGGAGTAGAGGAAATTGGAATGGTAATAGATACAGTAACCAATAGGGCAACTCCTAGAAGGTCTAACTATTCACAGGACAATAGAAACCGGAATTATTCCTATAAAGATAATCAGAATGAATAACCATCCCTTCGCTCTCGGAGCGTTGATAACGTAACAAACTATCATGCTAAACTCAGCACAATCTGCTGATACATCTGGTGCTACTCAAAGTAATCCTTCGGTAAATCAGGCTGCTGCTTGTTCTTTTTTGGACTTTGATGCTGCTTCGCCAGTGACCTGAATTGCCGAAAGTTATTTCAGCCTAATGTGGGTATCTAACATTAGAAGCGGTCATCCACTTACCTACGATGACAGCCACATGCTGCTCATGATGGCAAAGGCACCTAAACTTTTCATAAAGTTAGGGCCTATAAAACGATAGGCGCCAAAAAGGGTAGCTATCTGTGTCTCAGAGATACTGGTTGGCACAAACGGTGGGAGTTACTCGCCAATCTCTAGTTGCACCATCATGGCTTCCACTGGAGATTTTTTTTTTGTTAAATGTGTCACATTTGTCGGGAAAACAGTTAGAAGTTCTATACCACAGCTATTGTTCACATAGCGACTCCTTTTTTCACGGGGAAATTTAAAGTGTGTCTTTTTAAAAACCCATTCACTGACCTTATTGTTGGCCGCCGTATCCACGGTGGCAAAAGATTGCACACCCGGTGAAATAATTGAATGGGAACGGCAAAAACATTTTATCTGTGAATGCAGTAACAACAAGGGCTCCTGCACAAGCTCAAACGGATTGATACATTGTGCTGAAAACTCAGGTTTATGATTTTCATGCT
>JAMPIV010006432.1:0-100000 GCA_024509875.1 Oreohelix idahoensis
AAATTTTTCCCGTTGTCTTATGTTGATGCCTAAAACATGAATGACATACCAGCTGTTTTTTTATCAAATGCTCAAGAAGGGCCGTGCCGTCCATTAAATGTAGATTTTGATACAGGTTGTATTATTTTGGTAAACAAAAATGTCCGAAAGAAAAGTGTGGTTTTAACTTTCATGTTTTTTTATATATTTATCTCTTACTAACGTCATGGTGCAAAAACAGTTTCTTCAGAAAAACAACCCACTGGCAAATGGAACATAAAGTGCTTTGGCACTGGTTTCCAGCAAGGATAGGTTCTACACACTGCGGTGGCGTTAATGGCACTTTAAGATGTCCAAAGAGGAGAAGGGAAGGACTTCTTTTCCGTGAGAGTTTTATGGTAGTCGAAGGGAACGTTATTTCCTGGGGACCAGCTGGGGAGTCTTGTTTCTTAAATGATCACATAAACACTCCCTTTTATTGCAATATCTACATAAAGGAATTTATGTACACACTTCTCCCTTCCTAGTCATGATTTGGTTTCTTCCGTTGCCTGTCATCATCTGCTGGATCATTATCTGCAGTTATCATCCATTGTCATCATCTGTCCCGGTTTTTGATTGTGTAACAGGACTACATTCACAGATCACCACTAGTTGTTATTCTAGGAAGTTTTTGCTTCTGCCCCATGATGTTTCTGTTGCCCTGGCATCCTATTTTACTATTTTTGTTCAAACTGGCCTCACCATTCTTGTCTTTCCCTGTGGGTTCCAGACAATAACATGTCTGGTTATACCACTTGGTTTTTCCCAGAATGTATCTCGTATCCATGCCCATTTGATATCTATAATGTCCAGCTATATTAGATGTTGCTCCGTGTAGTTCTTGAGAAGGGGGGGGGGAGGGGGGGGGGATGGTCTCTGAGTAGACATATAAAGAATAGCACTACTGTCATAAAAGGGAACAAATATGAGGTTGTGTATGTGGCTGGCAACCTCAACATGTAACATAGATTGTAACAGAAACCACTCTGCTGTCAGAGGCAGGGTCTCCAGCAAGTTGGCCAGCTGTAGTAGTGACTGTATGCTACACATGGCAGTGAACAGGAAAATGATGATGTATTGGCTGTTGTCTGGTTCTCTTCCACTGGTCTGTGTTATTGCATCCGGCCGTTTGGTACAGAGTACACCACAGAGACGTCTGTGTGTGAATGCCTGGCGTTTTCTTCTTTATGTACAGAGATCAAACATCTGTATGCCCCTATAGTGCCCTTAGATCTAACTTCTCATATATGCCTTGTTTATCTAACTTCCCCTAAATATCTTGTAGATCTAACTTCTTTATGCCCTGTAGATCTAACTTCTTCTATATGCTCCTGTAAATCCAGCTTCTCGATGCCCTATAGTGCCTACAGATTTAACTTCTGTATGCCCCTGTACTTCCAATAGATCTAATTTTAGTGTTTAATTTCTTATCAGCGTCCAAATAGTGACTATAAATTGTATTCCTGTATGCCCCTATAATGCCCTTACTTTTAACTTCTTATCAGCGTCCAAACAGTGACCATAAATTTTACTCTTGTATGCCTATATAATGTCCTACGGTTTAACTTCTTATCAGCGTCCAAAAAGGGACCATACATTTTACTCTTGTATGCTCCTGTAGTGCCTTTAGGTTTAACTTTTCCTCAGTGCTTATTAAGCTTAACTTCTCATATGTGCCCTTCAGTCCCTCATTAATTCCAGGACCCAGTATTGGGAACAAATAACAAGATCATTTTGCCCTACCAAACATGTTAATTAACAAGTGAGTAGGGTTGTGCTTAGGCTAGCAGCCTAGTAGTATTCAGCAAATGCTGCTTGAAATGCCTTTGGTGCATGTTTCCTGCTGAGGAAACTAACTGATGTGGTACATAACTCTCACTTCATAAGGACAAACATTTTAAAATTTATGTATCACTTAAGGACAGATTATGCCGCTGTGTACTTTAGTCACTTCCCTGTCTTGGCCATAAGTCAGTATTTCAAGGATAGTATGTAAGTAATGCAAATCCATTATTTTGATCTCAGATCTGGTGCCCTTTATCCCATGCCTATTATTTGTGTGTTTTCGGTTAAATTGTATTATTTGGTTTTGTTATATGTGGCATTTATATGTGTCATAAGTTTTGACTTAAATATCATATCAGACTTGTTATATATATTGTGACATTGTCATGTGAAACTTATATGTTATGACCTATATGCCATATGAAATATGCTATGTTATAACATGGATGTCATGAAACAATTATATGTCATGACATTAAGGTTGGACGAAGCTTATATGTTGTGGCCTAAATGTCAAATTTTTATGTTTTAGGATGTGAGTGTCATGAAACTTAAATTTATAGCATTCTTCAACAGGAGGTAAGTATTACCTGTAGCAGTCAAATCTGCTTTATACAACTCTTTAAACATCTTCAAGAACATATATCTTTATATTAAAACTGTACCCATCACACTGATTTGTTTTGTTTATAGTGTAGGCAACTGTACACTAATGAAACTTATTGTGGGGAAAGGTAAGAGACAGAATTAGCTTATATGACACATTTTTACAGAGAAATAATATTTAATTTTTAAAAAAGAAAATGGTATGGAGTCAGTTTTACAAATGGACTGTACACTAGACACACTTGACATTTCAGGGCTCACCCTTCATCAGCCACATTCACAAACAGGCGACAGAGACAAAAAATATAGACAGGTCAAGGGAAAAAGAGAAACAGCAGACACGAAATGTCCCATGTTTCTAGTGTACCATCCATTTGTTAAACTGACACCATACCATTTTCCATTTAAAAAAATTATACCTTATTTTTACAGAGGCACAAGAATACATTGCTCCTTGTCATTCCTGGAAGAGTCTGTGATGAGACAAAGAAATTATAGAACCAAGCATGTCATAAGTTAGTTGCTTATCCTTTACAGGACGTGGCAATCAACCCCAGCTTTTATTGGCTGTTTTGTGATTTTTCTAGGCAATTTTTTTTCATTCAGTAGTTTGCCATTGCTTTCTGAACATGTCATAAGAGATGATTCAAATGTGTTTGTGAATCAACCTTGCAGTCTTATCATGTTAAATAAATGGCTGTGCTACAGAAATAGGGGTACTATACTGTTAACATGAAAAACCAGCACACTTTCAAAGCTGCTGTGTCTTGAGAAAGAATTATTTCATGCCTGAAAGTACACAGATAGAGAGGCAGGGTATCAACTCTAATATTATTTGATTTCTTCTTCCTTTCCTTTTTCACTTGGGACACATGAGACCAACCTTGCAGTAGCTGACATGCAAGAAGCTAGCACAAAAGGACTTGATCTACTCTTACAGTGGCAGGTTATGTAGTGGTTTGTTTGATATGATGGAGCTGGTAGTAATGTGTAACCTCACCTTGATCATGGCTTATGATGTGCTTAGGGCAAGCAGTTGCCATAATCCTTCTTTGACTCACCAGAGAGCCCCACCCCTGCCCCAGAAACTATATGCGTTATCATATTAGTGTAGCTGCTTATTTACATGAAGCACAGTATCTTTTTCTCCATCTACTATCTTCCAATATTTACTACTTTTTTAGTGGTTACAACACCGCTCTGGCGACCGGGTGATTCAGGATCAAACCCGGGCGACGGCATTTGAGGATTTTTCGTCGACCGGGAATTGGACTGGATTAACTCGAGACCTGGCGAGGACATTTGAAGGAGTGTTGTCGACCAGGGATTGGCGGCTCCTGAGCCGACCCAGCTGCAATGGGTACCTCCGAAATCGGAGAGTATTTGCCTGAATGGCGAGGGACACCTGTCTCTGTACAAGTAAAAAGGGATACTCACGTAAAAAATCAATGTCAGGTTAGACATAGTAATAACCTGAGATTTCGCCTCGAGTATTAGCGGGCGTACGCAAAAAAAAAAAAAAAAAAAAAAACTACTTTTTAGGACAACAAAATCTGATCAGAAGTTTGTTTATCCCATATCAGTAGCTTTATATAATTAAAGGAAAAAAAAGCCAAAGACTTTTTTCAGTTTGGTCAAAATTCAAGACTTAACTGGCAAACTGTCATAGGAAACTAGGATGACTGGGATCATGGCAAGAACAGGGCAGCTGTAGTTGTGCTTTAAATCTCAGCAGAGTGAGATTTTTTTTTTTAGTGATCTCCCTACACATACATTTTATATGTTCTGTAAACATCTTGTATGCAGTGTATGTGCCTTTGTTGTATATCTTTTTGTTAAAAATTGAGTACATTTACAATTGTTAATCTCTGAAATGTTTACTTATCTACCAACTAGATGTTTAAAGTGTAATTTTCATGATAAACATTAATTTTGCATTATTTTTTGATATGCAGAGTTCAGACTTTTCAACAACAAAAATTAATTTGTGTTAGTGAAACAGTAAATTACAAGCATTTTGTTGAATTGTAAATATTCTAGAAGACATTCTCAGATTTAAGCAAAAATATTCATAAATTAATAAATCATAACAAACCTATAACATATGATATAAGTTTAATAAAATAAGTTTGATCAGCGCTCATAAAAGTAAAACTGACTATCTTATAAATGGTGTGCAGTCATGAGAGAAATCATCATTATCATCTCTTTACTGACTCCTCATGAGGCCATGGATACACCACTGTAGATGGCACCCTTGAGGAAGCCTGTGTCAGAGTACATAAATATCAATAGTTTCTATACAAGTATTTGACCTAATTGTCTTTTTTAATAGTCTGACATACCCTAAATAAATAATTAATACAGCTATCAGTGATTGAATTTTGGAACAGTCATTTAGGTTATTCCAGTGTTCAGTGATTGAATTTTGGAACAATCATTTAGGTTGTTCTAGTGTTCTGCCATCACCATCAATTTCTTTTAGGCAGTGATTGAATTTTGGAAGAGTCATTTAGGTTATTCAGTGTTCTGCCATCATCAATTTCTTTTGGGTGGTGAGTGAATTCTGGAACTAACGTTTTCAAAATAAGCTATGTATATTTGCCCTCCATAGACTTCATTATCTTCACAGCTATGTCATAAGCTGAAACATCTAACATCCTCCATAATCATTCATATTTTGTTTTGAAGACATTTCAAAATCATATATGTCAACCTATTACAATATCTGAAAGTATCTGTAACTTCTTTGACCATATTGTCTGCTTATTCCTAATGCATTGTTACAACTATATAATGTGCTTCTGATTGCTCACCCACCTACCGACACATTTTTGTGTGCTGAGATATTTTATATTTCATATTTATGTGCAGCACAATGTTTTTACATTGATGTCATTTTTATTCTTCATCTTTAGTGTTAGGGTCAGACAGTCAGGAGGAGCATACGATAACCCAGAAGGAATTGTGAGACACAGGGTAGGCATAGCTAACTTAGACACCATTATATCAGGACTGATTTGTTAGAGATGTGAAACTGAAGCAACAGCAACTGTGTACGTCAGCATGGCATAACATGCACCAGTATGTCAGCCTAACTCATATAGGGCTTGTGAGGTGTGGGTAGGTTGACATCACACACAATCAAGTCATTGTAAGACATGACTGAAGGGGTGAAAAAGATTCTCGTGTAAGGATTCGGTCTGTACTGACTGACCCTGAATGATTTGTTCAAACCTGAATAGTTTTTGAAACAGGTTATTCACATTCTGCCAAAGAATGCCAGGAAATTAGCCACAGACATTAAATGTGCGATATACGTTTTCTGTAGGTTAAGTTTTTTCTCTTTTGTCTTACCTGTATACCGCTCCACCTATGTCCCAGTCTTGACATACGGATGCGAGTCATGGGCAATGACTACAACCCATAAAAGCCAGATCCAAACCTCAGAAATGAGGTATCTGAGGAAGGTGGTTGAAGTAACAAGAAGAGACATGGTACGCAACCAGACGATACGTCAAGGCCTTAAATCCTACCCCCTGCAGACCCAAGTAGAACAGTCCCAATTAAGATGGTTTGGCCATGTCTGCAGAATGGGAGAAGATCGGATACCACGACAAGCATGGGAAACAAAGAGCTAAGGATCCAGACCCTGAGGACGACCCAGAGTCCGCTGGGAGGACAACATTAGACAATCTTTGAAGGATCGAGGACTAGAATGGAACCAGGCCAGGAGGAAGACAGACGATAAGATAGTCTGGCGCTCTCTCTTCCAAACCTCTACACCTCACGGTAGAAGGGGAACGACTAAGTAAGTAAGTAAGTAAGTAAGTCTTACCTTCAGTTTTAATACCCAGGACAAATATAGATATAAATGTTTGGCATTAGACATGAAGAAATGAAGAGAATTTGTTACTTCTGAGCATTGTTTTTGATTTCTTGTTTCATTCACTTGTACTTTTGCTAACTCAAAAAAAATTACAGAATAACTATATGGTACATATGTACAAATGATAAATGTTACAAGCTTATTGAAAATGGCTAATTTTGAAACTGCTCAGTAAAATAAAGAAGATTAATACAACATGTGTGACATCAGAGTATTTTTCTTTGCCTGGTGGGAAAAACAGGAAAATGTTTTTCAGTTATTGTTTGTATTCATTCATGTAATCACATATTCTTTGACTTATTCATATTTAAGGTAGTTTCTTCCCCTTGTTTAACATTTCTATTTCTAATACTTTATTGTCTCATTTCTTCTCCATTTCAACCCTTATTGACTTCTGTCACTTTATACCGTCCCGTACCCCACCCCATGTTGTTCCAGATAGATAAGATATTTTACTCACATTTCTATTGTTTGAATTTGAAACATGGAGAACAACAAAAAATGACAACCAGAAAGCTACAGACTGTCATAAATGGATGCTTGCATAGAAGAGAAAGATTTGAAATGATATGACAAGATAACCATCAATGTGGAGCTGCTGACAAGATCACCAATGTGGAGCTGCTGACAAGATCAGTAATGTGGAGCTGATGACAAGATCACTAATGTGGAACTGATGACAAGATCACTAATGTGGAGCTGCTGACAAGATCACTAATGTGGAACTGATGACAAGATCACTAATGTGGAACTGATGACAAGATCACTAATGTGGAGCTGATGACAAGATCACTAATGTGGAGCTGATGACAAGATCACTAATGTGGAGCTGCTGACAAGATCACCAATGTGGAGCTGCTGACAAGATCACTAATGTGGAGCTGATGACAAGATCACCAATGTGGAGCTGCTGACAAGATCACCAATGTGGAGCTGCTGACAAGATCGCCAATGTGGAGCTGATGACAAGATCATCAATGTGGAGCTGATGACAAGATCACCAATGTGGAGCTGATGACAAGATCACCAATGTGGAGCTGATGACAAGATCACTAATGTGGAGCTGATGACAAGATCACTAATGTGGAGCTGATGACAAGATCACCAATATGGAGCTCATGACAAGATCACTAATGTGGAGCTGATGACAAGATCACTAATGTGGAGCTGATGACAAGATCACCAATGTGGAGCTGATGGATAGACCAACAAAAGACCGGAGGATGAGAAGATGCTGTCATTAGATAGGTGCTTAATCAGAGAACCAGTTGACAGCATTACAAAGCAGCGCCTGTTTCTGGAATCCCCAGGGTAACAGAAATATAGGGAGACCAAAATAAACATGGAGCAGGGAACCTGGACAGTTGTTAGGGGAAGATAAAGAAGACATGGAAAAACAATGAACGGATGGAAAGTTGTAGAAGTCATTGCACCTGTAATTATTTCCTAGATCTATATCCTGAGTTACGTAGAGTCATGCTAATCATCCCTGTCATCCAAGCATTTTGTTTGGGGTGCCTAGTTGGCAAAGTGGATAATCACGATTCACTCCCCTGGCGAGTGGGCGGTGTTGCCATTGGGATGGTCCTGGGTTCAAGTCTTTGGTAAGCCTATCACTTCTCTTGTTTTTCTGTTGCCTAGTTTTCGACTTCTTTATTTCTCACGAGTGCCTGCAACATAACTGTATGTGTATTATTTATTTACTGTTTACAGGCCTCGGGTTTTCCCTCTATTAATTTGAACAGTGTCTTTGTCGAGGAGCACTGTAAAGTACTGATTGATTTCAGCCCCAAAGAAGCCTCATGTTCTAGATTCTAGATCAGTGTTTCATAATCTTTTAGAAGTCCTGCACCCCTTTACCCCTGGTAGCCCTATAGAGCATCTGGACAACCCTCGCACCTCATTATGTTCTAGCACGAGAAATATGCCAGAAGGGAGAAAAAAGTGATAAAAGTATTTTTTGAGAAAATGTTATTTACAACACGTGACTAAGGTTCGGTATTTAATTCACGTTGTCAATGTTCAAATTTATACAAATACTTTTGAGTTCTGTGCATTATATAGTGCTTATGAGGATCCACTTTCTACAATATCTGCATGTTTTACATCCTTGGTGGTGGGTCTCGTACCCCCAGGTAATTCATGCACCTCTAGTTAAGAAGCACTGTTCTAGATCATCTAACACCAGTAAAGGAAGAACGTCAATTTTGTCAGGACCATGTCAAGAAAAATTGTCAAGCCCATTAAAAAACCATGTAGGGTCTCCACATCTACAGCGACCCTATTCCAGTAAATACTACACTAAAACTAAACCGCAAAGACTATTAGTTTCTAATCTAGTCACAAATGTCTGTTAAAATTCTGCTAGTGTCCACAGAAGAAACAGATAAGATGTTATCTTTTATTTCTCTGTTTTTAGTTTTAAAATCCCCGCTGCAGACGGTAATGAATAATAACAAATGTTAACACTTTAGTCTTATAAATATGTTAGAAGATAGAACTCCATCATAGTTTAGTCTTATTAATTATATTAGTGGACATAACAATATTCATAATTTAGTATTACTAATTCTGTTAGGGGTTTCTTCAAGTTCAACCTTGTAATAATTTCTTGCATTTATTCTCATAATCTTTGTCTTTTCCCTGTATATTTTCAGGCCCACTTCTTGTGACCTCTCATCGAGAATTTTCATTTTCTCTTGCATCTGATTATGGTTATGGGACAGAAGAGCCAAGTCATCTGCAAAATCCAGATCATCCAACTGCTTAGTCAGAGTCCACTGGATTCCATTTCTGTTGTGTGTTGTCGATGTTTTCATAACCCAATCTATTGCTAGTAAGAAAAGAAATGGAGACAAGAGGCATCCCTGTCTCACTCCCGTTCTAATCCTGAATGGCTCTGTAAGTTGTCTTTCATGAAGAACTCTGCATGTCATGTCTTCATAGGTCTTCTTTATTAAGTCAATGATCTTCATGGGAACTCCATAATGCCTCATCAATTTCCAGAGCGATTCTCTGTCTACACTGTCAAATGCCTTTTCATAGTCCACCAATCCGATGTATAGCGGTGAATTCCATTCCAGACTTTGTTCAACTATTATTTTCAATGTGGCTATCTGGTCTGTACAGGATCTGTTTTGTCGAAAACCTGCTTGTTCATCTCTCAGTTCCTTGTCTATGGACTCTTTTAATCTCTCAAGGATAATCCTGTTTAATACTTTTCCTGGCACTGATAGTAACATTATTCCTCTATAATTTGTGCACTCTTGTAAATTTCTCTTCTTAGGCAACTTAACCAGATATCCTTCCTTCCATTCTGCTGGTATCTACTCCTTTTCCCAGACTTTACCAAATAATTTATATAACATCTCTGTAGCCGTGTCAATATCTGCTTTGATGGCCTCTGCTGGAATGCCATCAGGTCCAGACACTTTTCCATCTCTTAGAAGCTTTATGGCTTTCTTTATTTCTTCTCTACTTGGTCATTCACAGCTGATTTGTAGCTCCTCTTCTGCTGGCTGGATGTCTGGGGGATTAGTTAGAGATGGTCTATTGAGAAGTTTCTCAAAATGTTCTGCACCTCTTCATTTGTTCTTGTATATTACTAAGCAATTTTCCATTCTTATCTTTTATGAGGCCATTTGCTTGCTTATATTTCCCTGTTAGCTTCTTTGTGTTGTTGTACAGGTCCCTCGTATTTCCTTTGGCTGCAGCTTCCTCTGCTTCCCTTGCCAAATCATCAATATATTTCGTGTATACAAGGTATATATATATATATATATATATATATATATATATATATATATATATATATATATATATATATATATATATATATATATATATATATATATATATATATATATATATATATATGATATATGATAACATACCTTTATATTTGTTTCATATTAATTTACTGTTTACACAAATCCTGGGTGGGCCACTCATGTCTGTTGTTTTTCTGTTGTCTGGTGTTCTACTTCTTTATTTCCTGCGAGTGCCTGATAACATACCTTTATATTTGTTTCATATTAATAGACGACATACACAAGTGCATGGTCCAAAAAACCAAACAAAATGCTACACAAGTCAACATGGCAAAAGCCACACGAAGTGGCGCTGGTATAGAGTTTCTGTATATGGCTAACCGTTTGGTTTGGTTTTGAGGACCATTTTCATTGGACACGGACAACTCGATCAGTGCTCCGATCTCCTCCCTTAAATGACACAAGGAGGATCTCAACACAGTGCACGAACTCCATAGCATCCGCGAGGATGCTTATATGTGTAAACAGGAATCACACATTCTATCAATATTTTTGTGGTGGCTACCTGTGGCAATGGCCACGTGTTCCATAAGGTACAAACGAAAGGGAAAAGTTGCACAGGAAGTCTGTACAGATTCAGAACTTCACGTTCTGATGCCTGTTAGTGAAAATTATATAGACAAACAGATTCATAATGTATTCTAGTTTTCACACTGATTAGGCAAATATGCTAAGTTGATATGGGATGACGTTCAGAGGAGACCAAGAAAGATGACTGTATACAACAGATTCATGAGGACGATACTAAAAACATCATCATCACACCAGCTTCCTAGGGAGCGTAGGCCTTCAACAAACATATGCCACATCTTCATGTCACGTGTCATCAGCTGAAGGTCT
The DNA here is from genome assembly GCA_024509875.1 of Oreohelix idahoensis. Classification (NCBI taxonomy): domain Eukaryota; kingdom Metazoa; phylum Mollusca; class Gastropoda; order Stylommatophora; family Oreohelicidae; genus Oreohelix; species Oreohelix idahoensis. The sequence continues at coordinate 10,972 of JAMPIV010006432.1, forward strand.
TTCTATGTCTTCCTCATCCCTGTCATATCTGTCTCCAGTTCTCTTCTCCATGTGTTCCTTCATCTCCCTCTACATCTCCCTCTACATCTCGTACAATGGGAGTTCCAGAACAGGACCTGCCTTAAATTGCTATCAGCAGGTTTCCTCGATATGTGTCCTATCCATCACCATCGTCTTCTTCTCATCTCTTGCTCCACTGGCACTTGTCTGGTTCTTTTCATCTCTTGCTCCACTGGCACTTGTCTGGTTCTTGTCGTCTCTTGCTCCACTGGCACTTGTCTGGTTCTTGTCGTCTCTTGCTCCACTGGCACTTGTCTGGTTCTTGTCATCTCTTGCTCCACTGGCACTTGTCTGGTTCTTGTAGTCTCTTGCTCCACTGGCACTTGTCTGGTTCTTGTCATCTCTTGCTCCACTGGTTCTTGTCATCTCTTGCTCCACTGGCACTTGTCTGGTTCTTGTCGTCTCTTGCTCCATTGGCACTTGTCCGGTTCTTGTCATCTCTTGTTCCACTGGCACTTGTCTGGTTCTTGTTATCTCTTGCTCCACTGGCACTTGTCTGGTTCTTGTCATCTCTTGCTCCACTGGCACTTGTCTGGTTCTTGTCATCTCTTGCTCCACTGGTTCTTGTCGTCTCTTGCTCCACTGGCACTTGTCTGGTTCTTGTCATCTCTTGCTCCACTGGCACTTGTCTGGTTCTTGTCATCTCTTGCTCCACTGGCACTTGTCTGGTTCTTGTCATCTCTTGCTCCACTGGCACTTGTCTGGTTCTTGTCGTCTCTTGCTCCACTGGTTCTTGTCGTCTCTTGCTCCACTGGCACTTGTCTGGTTCTTGTCATCTCTTGCTCCACTGGTTCTTGTCATCTCTTGCTCCACTGGCACTTGTCTGGTTCTTGTCATCTCTTGTTCCACTGGCACTTGTCTGGTTCTTGTCATCTCTTGCTCCACTGGCACTTGTCTGGTTCTTGTCATCTCTTGCTCCACTGGCACTTGTCTGGTTCTTGTCATCTCTTGCTCCACTGGCACTTGTCTGGTTTTTGTCATCTCTTGCTCCACTGGCACCTGTCTGGTTCTTGTCATCAGTTCCACATTGGTGACCTTGTCATACCCCTTCAATCCGTCTGTTCTACGCAAGATCCCATTTATGAAGGTATGTAGCGTTGTGGATGTTGTTTTTATTGCTTTCCATGTTTCACAGCCATACAATAGCAATAACTTGACATTTGAATTGAAGGTTCTGATATTTCTTTGTTGGACTTGAATTCTCTTGACCTCCATATATCTCCCAAGGCGATGAAAGCTCATCTAGCCTGTTTTAATTCTTATTTTGATATCATTGTCTGTATCTCTAATGTTGTCTATATTGTTGCCAAGATATGTGTACGATTCTACATCTTGTAGTTGTGTTTCTTTAGGTTCAATGGTGTTCTCGTTTCCAGCATTTCTTCTCATTATCTTTGTCCACTCCCCGTGTATTTTCAGACCCCTTGCTGTGACCTCTCATTTAGTATTTACTAAAAGCAACAGAAGGATCAATGACGAGATCAAGAATTTTATTATCACAACACCCAGCAGCAAATAGGAAGAGAGACGGCAAATAGAATTATATAGACAGCTCGTCTGATTGCGGCAATGTTAGCTACCAGATCAAACCAACAACATCAGACAATCTAGCTACTAACTAACATGATACCAGACAGGAATATTGACAGACAAGACAATGTTAGGGAAATTCTGAAGACAATTTTTTTTTACTTTATGAAGAAAGATATCCTGTTCAACCTCTGATGGGTTATAATTAGGATGTATTACGTCTCTAGTTCCAAATAATATGTTAAATTGCCGAAACTTGTTCGTGGTATCATTTCTCCCGTCCAATTATTGTAAATAGAATTTTTTAAAATTCCCAGAGTTGAGCGTGAAGGATGTTAGTGTGCCCTAAAATAGTAATCTCTTCATACCTGTCATTGTAGAAAAAAATTTGGGGGAAGAGCAGGGGCTTGTGAAAAAGTGGGGTGTTTAGGATAATACTTAATTTTCTCGTTATTAGTCATAAGTCACGTGTATTACTAGACCCTCACTTTGTCTGGAAGAAAACGACGTATCCGAGTAAATGGAACAGTTTTAAAACGAGTCAAGAGATTCAAATACCTGGGCACGTTAATAACAACGGGTGGAAGATGCATCTCAGATGGGAAGAATAGAATAGCTCAGGCAAAAACAGCATTCTATAAAATGATAAGTATTTTATGCAACAACTCTTTGCTAATGGAAGTAAGAAAGTGAGGTGTTCAGTGTTATATAGAACCTATCCTGACATACGGGAGTGAGTCAAGGACAATTAGTTAACAAGTATGAAAAGCACTAGAGGACACAGAGATGTGGTTTTACAGAAGAATGTTAAAAATACCATGGACAACTAAAAAGAGTGTTACGGCTTAGATGTGACAAATAAAAATATGACAGTCGATCTTGTAGAGTACATCGTGCTATGTAACGCAAATGATAATGGGCAGTCATTCAGGACAAATCTGATATGCACAACGTGAGCCGGCAAGTGGCAGGTCCACAGCAAAAATGGCAAAAGTTTATTCTCATAAAAACTGGCTCCATCAAGTAATAATATATGTGGCATGGAAGAATGTATCAACAATGTAGTTCTTCATAATCAGTCTTCTGTCCATAAATCTCAATCATAGGCATCTTATAATAAGTGGCAATGAAATACAATACAATCCTCTCCTCTCCTTAATTCTGGCCGTTGTGTCTAGAGGTTCGTGTAGACCACGAGGACCCAAGCAATGCGGCAGAAATATTCATGACAAAATCTTAGATGCATTATTCGAAAAAATACTCCCTGGATATGGTAATAACTTCTGGGTAAGTTAATGTACCATTCTGCATAATATCAAGTAAGTGGCGGCCTCCGAAATAACAATGCCACTGAACATCAGAATACAAGTCTCCACAATCTTAGGGAGCTTGAAAAATACGACAGGCCAAGACAGCTGACCGTTAGAATGCAAAAGCGCGTGATATATTACATCATTAGTGACCGGTGACGTAGCAAGTTATGCGGCGTTCAATATAAGTGAAAAATCGTACACAAAAACTGACTTTACTACAGACAGCTATATCTCCTCAAATAAATGGATATATGCCTGAGTGTAGCAACATAGTATAACATATTAATTTTATCGTTAACAATGAGGATGTCCTGAATGAGGTCAAAGCGCAAAGGAGGTTTATTCCTCATGTTAGAAAGAAGCAATCAATTTTCTTCGGGAATGTGATGAAGAAAGCTGGAGCATACCATGACAACAAGAAATATAGAATGAAAATAAGACAGAGAACGACAAAGAAAGAATACTCTGGACAGTTTGACACCACGACACGGAAATAAGTCATCAGTAGAATTGATCAATAGTACTTGGACAGGCAGTTGGAAAGAGACATGATTACCTACGACACCTGGCATGGTACTTGAAGAACCTCACTTACAGCCACACCTCCACTAATAGTTATATATTAAGTTTTATTCTTTATATATACTATTTGACTATAATGCGTAGTTCTCCAGGTCTGTCTATTCTCAACACATGTTCTACAGTTATGTCTGAATTGCATGTCAAAGCAACAAGCTTCACACAAAAACAAAGGCGGCTCTCATAATAATAATAATAGCCCCTTCAGTCTTAACTGAATATGAGAATGCGCCCCTGATGTGACAGCCCTCAGCTGCTTTTGTTCCTGGTGTTTGTCACAAAGTGGCTTTAATTAGAGTCTGTCTGAGTACAGAGACAAGACACCAGTTTTTGAGGAAAGTCTGAGAAGAAAGATTAAGATGAGAATTACAGTGAAGGTGGAAGGATGAGACTTATAGCTTCAATGGTGAGAACCTAGATTGACTCTCCCTCGCCACTTGTGACTTATTTACTAGCTACTGTGTCACCACATCTGACTACCAGAAAGGAGATAAGGCTACACTAAATTATCCACAGACACCACTATACTGTCAAAGCATATAAGTACAGTATAGTCAAAAATAAACTGACCCAGTCTACATTTTATAGTTTATTAAACAAAATCAATACCACAGCAAACAACAATTACGTGCGAGTTCGCACAACCTGGAAAAAAAGAACAAATCAAGTGAAAGACACAATATAAAAATTACCACGCTCTCTTTCACACCTGCACGAAAAACAACTAAGAATAAAGACATATAGGCTACTTGGTGGGGGTCTCTAAGTAAGAGCCACCGCTCCTGACTACACTATTGTTACTAACTAAACACATTTATAAAACTAAATGACTACACTGTCCCACTAAAGAATTATAAAACTAAATGACTACAATGTCTCACTGAAGATTTATAAAACTAAATGACTACACTGTCTCAAAGGCGCTCTAGGCGGTCCTGCACACCTTACCTAATACACCATCAAGAAATGTTACAATAATGGATTCTGCAGCGCTAACTCAGAGGCTGTCCTCCAAGTATTTCTATCTAACCCTACTGTTCCTCGCTAAACTCCTCTCTCTCTCTGCTCTGTTTCTGTTCAGTGCCTCTCTGACGCTATCGTCTTCGTCTGAGGCTCCGATGAGTTGCTTTCCGTCTCGCACCTCCTCCCGTTAGCATTTAGAAAGGCACGTTTTCCGTCTCTCCTTTCCCGAATACTGATGAAGGGGCCCTTGGCAATTAGATAGATATTTATTTGCCTAAGGCTGCAGATTTTATCACTGCTGATGACACTCAATTCTTCAAACCGCCGAGTTAACCCGCTTCGGGTTTAGGCCTACTGCATTATTGTGGCAGTATGTAAGATGAGAATTACAGTGAAGGTGGAAGGATAAGACTTATAGCTTCAATGGTGAGAACCTAGATTGACTCTCCCTCGCCACTTGTGAGTTATTTACTAGCTACTGTGTCACCACATCTGACTACCAGAAAGGAGATAAGGCTACACTAAATTATCCACAGACACCACTATACAGTCAAAGCATATAAGTACAGTATAGTTAAAAATAAACTGACCCAGTCTACATTTTATAGTTTATTAAACAACAAAATCAATACCACAGCAAACAACAATTTTTCAGCCATTCACCGCCTTCAGGGTAGTTCCTAGGTTTTATTTTTATTTATTATTATTTTTATATTTCTTTAAGTTCTTATGTCTCCTATCTAGCCTTCACTTTCTTTCTTTTCCTGACGAAGGCCTAGTGGCCGTAACGTAGACTACTTTCTTTGTCTTTTGTCCTCGTAAGACGAATCACCTTTTGTCGATTTTTTTTCAAACCCACCCATTTGTAACCAACAACAGGCAACGTGGCCTGTTTTGGTATAGGGCCTTTACGAGCTAAGAACTCCTATTTAGAAGCAAGTCCTCCGTTGAGGCATAGGTTTCCTCACGTCAAGAGAACTTCTAATTCCTCTCAGTGTTGCAGACGTAACTGGGCGCCAGGTACACGCGCGTACCCAGTTTTCTTCAATTACACTGTCCCGTGCCTCCCTCACCTGAGAAGGCAAAGTCCGTGGCAGGCTTAGGGCTATCTACAACCTCCTTGCCGTGAATCGCTGTAAAACAAAAATAACAACATCTATACAATTCAAAATTACCTAATACATAACACATTAACACCCAAGATTCATCTACACCCTGGTGTCCCCTAAATTAATAATTCTCCCCCACATACAAGCTGCACAAAGAAATAAAACAGATATTTCTGCCCGAGGGTCAGACTAAATTACAGCTCCCTCCTATCTCCCGCACAAATTATTCGCTGTTTGTTATGTTAAACCCAGACGCGGGCTGACCTGATTCTTTTGTGTGCGCGTGATCTCGTAGGCGTCACAACATCGCTTCACTGAAGCTAATATCCCCTGTACTGAATAATTTTCCAGCCCTATTCTTCTTAAAGACTGCCCCGGGAAGGTTATCAATTTAACAGAATTATTAACACACTTATACATACACCATCTATGTTAATATTATACCCCCTTCACCCCTTGTCTTCTGACTACGTTACCAAATAGCACAACTTATTAACACACAAACCACACCCGCGTATATTCACTACAGATTATCATAATCAACTGCGGTTATTCGGACCTCATTATTACATTACACAGAGCTCCCGTCTAACTTAACACCAAACCTCATACAGTTAATTATCTCAAAAACCGCTACACTAATCATAGATACTGCTAGCTTATACACATCTAATTATAGACAAACTTACACTATACTGGCTCTAGTTTTGTATAAGTCAGCAATTGATGGCAACTCCTGACTAATAAAAATTAACTTTAATCCCAGAAGAAAGCTTACTCTAACGTGTTAAAATCCTATAGAAAAAACTTCCTACTCAACTAGTAATTTATGAACATACCCAACTTTACAGAATTTCACCGAACCGGGCAGAGTGCAATGGTGCGTATTCACAGCACAAAAATTATTGGACTAGTGAGCGATAACTACTTTTGGCGCTCACTATATATGTTGCTAATAGTCTGATGCAAGACAGACGCGGTGAGTCATCGCGTCTGGCATCATCTCCCAGGAACCACTTTTACCCAACCTTTGACCTACTATCATGCCTGCACATAAATTAAATCTATACCCCACCAATCATATCATAATCTTAACCTCTGACTCATCGTTGACCAAGCAATTGCAAAAGTATTTCTGCTCACTCGCCGAAATTATACGTAATATTCTGTAACGTTACTGGCCTCCTATCTACCAGAATGAATCACAGATTCCGCGTTACAACCTGGGTCGTGCTTTCCCCTATCCCCACAAATAAAGGGTTGGTGAAGGTTGTCTGATTAATCCAACCGCCATAAAAATAATCCAGAATTAATTAATAACGAACTCGAATAATTAAAGAACAAAAAATAAATAAATGGAACAAAAAAAAAAAAAAAAAAAAAAAATGGGACGAGTTGAAAAAAAAAATAACAGTACAGTTGACATTCAAAAATCCGGCCATCGATAATCCGGTTCCTTCAGATTTCCGGCATGGATTTCGGAGCGCATTTTTAAATTTACCGCGTTGGCGCGCCACTGTTTTCTGGAGCAGTTTATGTTTTGATGCAGCTGTTGGGTCTTGCTTGCACGTGTTAACAGGCATTCCTGCTCATTCCTTCTCATTTTATCATTTATTTGCTGCTGTTTAGCCCCATTATGGATTCAGCAAATAAAAGAAGTGGTGTAAAACGTAAACATCATGCATTGTCGATCGCAAATAAAGTGTACAGGTAGTCATTTTCTGTTAAATATATACAGAATATATAACCATTAAAAATCCGGCATTTTCAAAAATCCGGCACTCCTCAGGTCCGGAGGTTGCCGGATTTTTGAATGTCTACTGTACCTCATCACAGTGTTCCTTTCGACGTTTTCTCCTCTCTTCTGCTTGCTGTGGGAATGCTGGCTGTAACAAATACTCTTAATTTAATGACATATGTGGGAGAATACAGGTAAGTTAAAATGTTGTATAGTAATTATAGCATACAATCTTAGCCTTCTTACAAAACGTCTAGACATTTTCAAATTGAAAGGCAGGTCTCTAAGACTCTAAGACAGGTATTTAGTGTAGCTTCTCTTTTCATTGTTTTCACGCGACGTCATGGATTTTGTGGATTCTTCGTGTTTACACTTGAGATCGTTTCTTGTTTTAAGATAATATCCCACAAATGACGTCACCCCCCCCCCCCTGCCCTTCCCCCCATCCTCCGCTGTTACACTTTGTCACAAAAACCCAGACCCCCTCTTATCTGACGTCACAAATATCTCCACCCTTCCCCCCACCCTTTTTTTACAGCTGAAAAGAAAGAATGTAATCGAATGTAAATTAGTTAACTAGTGCAGACAATTTAATAATCTTTCAAGTAAAATTATGTTTAATTAATCAGGCTTTTACAATAACTACTTTGCTGGTTAAATGTTGGTGAGTTTATTAAAAATATCGCCCATTTTGGCTTGATTTTATTTAAAACAATAAAATAGAAATTAAATGTAAAGTAAACACATCAATAACTTCAGTTCTTACTTAAAGTTTCATGAAATAATGTTAAACTTGAAAGAAAATCCACAAAAATGCAATGATTTAAAAACTGAAATTCTCATCAATGAATAGTTTCTCTTCGTTACCATTATCCGACAGTAAAGTAAGATGCTTCTATACCGAACGAGCAAGAAATCCATTATCTCCCAGATTAACATCATTTAGTTGAAAGAAGTTTTTTTTTTTAACATTAATGAAGAAAAATATCCAGTTCAACCTCTGACGGGTTATAATTAGGATATATATTGTTTTCAATTCCAAATAACATGAAAAACTGCCGATATGAGAAAGTGGTATCACATTTGTCAAATCATTGTAAATAGGGACAATCACAATTGTGCTTATACATTAATTAATTAAATAAATAAATAAAACACAAACAAACAAACAAACAAACAAACAAACAAACAAACAAACAAACAAAATCAAGAAGAAACTCTGAACAAGAATAATATTAAAGTGAAGGGGTGTAAAGGCCTGGCGGTTCCAGTTATATAACTGACTTTAACAGATAATTAATTGACTTTCATCTGTTAAAAGTCATATGCATTGTAATAACAGCATCAGACCTTCACCTTCCCAGCCACTATATATTAACATTTGTTCGTGTTAAATATTGTTTGACTATATTATGCATTTCCCTAGGTCTGTCTACTCTTAACACCTCTTCTATATTTATAGGTAAATTGGATGCCTGCAAACAATCTAATATTGGTATTCTCATTTGTTCATACCTCTTACATTTTAACAAGAAATGTTCTATATTATTGTCTTGAAGACATACTGCACAGCAAGGTTCTTCTATTCTGAAATAGCCTTTTCCCAGCTGTAGTCTGAGAAGTTTCTTATTACTGGGGATTTTCAATTCCCTAGATATCTGACATTTTCTTGTTGGAGCCCTGAACAACTTATATGCATGTCTTCTTTTCAGATTTTTATCCCACTCTGCTTTCCATTCATCTGTTATTAAATCTTTAATTAAGCTCTTAATCTCTGATTTACTCGTCCCTACATTTATTAGATTTTTATCAGATCTACCTTTCTTGGCTTCTTTATCTGCCTTTTCATTTCCCTTTATGCCAACATGTGAAGGTATCCAAGCAATAAAGACTGAACATCCTCTGGAATATAAGTATGTAGTAGCCAGAAATATCTCCTCTGCTATATCAGGTCTACTACATTCTCGTAAGTTTCTAATTGCTTTAATTGTTGAAAGAGAGTCAGTTAAAACTGTTAGTTTTTTGGGAGGGTTATTAGAGAATATTTCTAGTGCTTTTAGTATTGCCACCATCTCTGCAGTGAAAATGGATGTATTTTCCGTGATGTTATATTATTTTGCCATTTTCCATATTGGAATATATATTCCTATTCCCCAATTTGCCATCCTTTCCCTTGGATCCATCTGTGTACACAGTAAGGCTGTCTTTTGATATTTGTTGTATATATTTATTGGCTGTGTTTTTAATATTTTCTATATTATTTGTTTTCTTAAGTATTTCTGCTAGGTGGTAGTCCGTGTCTGGTTTCTTGATCTCCCATGGTGGAATCACTGGCGTGTATTCACAACTGTTATTAACTGATGTAATTAATGTACCCAGATGGACAATTTCCTCTATACACTTCCATCCTGTAGGGTATCTAGTGGTATTCATTGGATTGGCCTGAGTTGTTAGTTGGCATCTGGTAAAAGCTGTATGTGCTGGGTGAGACTTATCTAACATAACTCTGTTCATGTAATTTAGTCTTAACTCCTTTCTCCGTAATTCCAAGGGTAGAATTCCTAAAGCCACCTCTATAGCTCCCATTGATGTTGATCTGATTGCACCTGCTATTGTACATAAAGCCTGATGTTGAATTCTGTCTAATTTAATCTAGTTACTGTGTGCAGCAGAGTCATGTGTTATACTTCCATAATCTATTTTTCCTCTAATAAAAGATTTATAAAAAGTGAGCATTGTCTTAGTGCTTGCACCCCATCCATTACCTTTCAAATATCTTAATAAGTTTGTCAATCCTCAGTCAACTTACTAAATGCACTCTAAACTGAGCTATACCACAATAATAAGAATTCCACTGAGGTGGGGGCTTGAACGAGCTAAAATTAATCATTGCTTAACTCTTCATAAAAGTTGTTAGCAGATTCTAGAATTAACGTGCTCAGCCAATGCAGCATTGTTTTCGCTTATCTGAATATCTTGTGAGAATCCCATTGAGATAGAAGCGTCATTACCCTTTTATTTACAAATCTGCCAAGAGTAATATTGTGCAAAGGCAGACACCTTTGAAGCCCATATTAGATACTCTTAAGTTTTGGCCACTGTTGGACCACTACTGCAAAGCAGGGGAGGCGATACCGTCACACAAGCCCCCAGTTGGTGTAATCCAACGAAAATCTTTTATAATTATTGGATATATATATATATATATATATATATATATATATATATATATATATATATATATATATATATATATATATATATATATATATATATATATATATATATATATATATATATATATATATATATATATATATATATATGATCACCTGCTTGCCAACCAATCTGATTACGGAAACAACGATAGATTGTTTGGTCTGTTTCTGTTCCACAAAGACGCCACTAGGCGTGGTGGAAACAGCGATAGATTGATCAATTTGTTGTTGCCCTAAGACGCCACTAGGCGTACTGGCCACATACTGCTTTGCCGGTTGGTGGCTAAGGATGGAAGAAGAAGAAGAGAGATATATATATATATATATATATATATATATATATATATATATATATATATATATGTGTGTGTGTGTGTGTGTGTAAATATATCTCTAGATGTCTATATATACGTATATATTAAAGAATCTTGCTCATACGTTTGCTTTCATACGTCTAATAACTGAATAAACCATTATTGTTTAGTTTTAAAATAACATGTAACAGATTTAATAGTCAATTAGTTTTAACGTTAAAATAAGGATGAAATGATGGTGAATTTTAGATAAAAGTCCTCATCGAGACTTGATAGGAGAGTTATAAAAGTCCGTTTGGTGGTGCCCTTCTTTTTACAAGAACTTAACTCTAGGTGAGTCCTGTCGCCGTGGTTTCCGTCCCTTCTATTAGGTGATAAGTGCACTTCTCCACATAACTCGCCTAATGAAGGCCGTCAGTGTTGATGCTCTTCTCTCATACAAGCGGCGTAGTAACGTTAGTACTTCAAACCATCTGATAGCTTGTAATCACGCACTTTTTGAAAAAAATAGAAAGGACAAATGTCTGCTAAGTACACTGAGCTGGACGCTTAACAGGCGCATTGTCTCGCTGTCCACCCACCAATGTTAATCTCTCAGAAGAATTACATTCTTGAGTACACAGCGTAGCTCAAGGAAGATGATTAAAAATCACCAGTACTCTTCTGGGTATTAAACTGGGAAAATGTGTCTGGACAGCGCGAATAATGGGGAGCCTGAATTACAATTAACAAAGTACATAGATCTCACAAAATGATACTATACACTTCAGGCTCATGTGATGTAATCATTACTCATCACTGCTGCAGTCAGGGTCTGTGGTCGCTGCTGCTTTCACGTTTCTGAGCGAATTAGCATAAAACAACCCCAGCGCTTGCTGTAGTGGTTTTCGAATATACTATTTTCATATGTTGAGGTTGCCAGCCTCATATATAACCACTAAGCAAGAAAAACAGGTCAAATTCATATTTGTAAAATAAATGTTCACAACTTACCCCAAATGGGTTATACAATCTCCTCGCACAGAGTAGAATGGACGCAAGCAATTTAGGTTATATGCTTTCGAATCACTTGGCCTGGAAATTTTAGTATTCCTCTTATTACGGGTGTTCTGCGAATCACTTGGTCTTGGAAATATTTTGATTCCTCTAATGACGGGTGGTCTGCGAATCACTTGGTTTGGAAATATTATGCATTCCTCTTATGACGGATGTCGTAAATTTGATAGGTATTTAAGTTAGATTAGGTCCGTCTGAATAGAACAGGCAAAATGGTAAATAAGTGAGAATTAAGGTATGAGAAATAGATTTTCACGAATGAATAGTTTAAGGGTAGAATCTGTCACTGGGGTGAGAAGATACTCTAGTCCAGCCTATCTTTACCACTGTAATTTGTTAACAGACAATTCTACTCTCCATACATTTAACATATATGTTTAACTATACACACACACACAGTTATGTGACAACAAGACATACAAACGTGAAAACTATTGTAAATGGCTGAGCTGACCAACACAAGTAATTAAGTTTTGTTAAGTTTATTGTCATATAAACTGCTCACAACATCAAACATATATATACCAATGAAATAATAGGTTACAGAATTTGGAAAATAATCCCATGTGTCATCTCCTCTGTTGAGAAAAGATCCCGCAAGAAGTTAATAACCCGAAAATGTCAAAAGATTAAAGCTAGGGTATAGAAATAGACAGTGGCTTCCTTTCGGCTTTCACCACTGACAGTCATACGAGCCTCAGACTCCGGATGTCCGTCCCGCAGCACAGTTTGTTTATTCGTTGTTGTTTCCGTAACATCAATTTTTTTTTTACATAGATAGGGGTGTCAGCCCTATGCTAAAACCCCCAACCTGTAGGACCAAAGGAAGCCACTGACATGAGAACGGACGTCCTGACTGCAAAACATGATACAAGAATAGGATTTTGGAATGTCAGGACAGTGAATGAGACGGGTAAACTAAAACAGGTCACGGCAGAAATGAGAAACTATAGGTTACACATTCTAGGGATAAGCGAGAGCAGATGGACAGGAGCAGGAAAAGTTAAAACAGTAACAAGAGAAACAGTACTTTCCTCTGGAAGAGAGGATGGACAGCACAATGAAGGTGTAGCCATTATTCTACAGAAAGGAATGGATAGGACATTACTGGAATGGAAACCCATCAACAACAGACTGATAAGATTAAGATTGAGAAGTAGATTCACCAATACTACAATAATACAATGCTACGCACCAACGAATGACAGCGATGAAGAGGTCAAGGATGAATTCTATCAACAACTGCAGAAAGAAATGGAAGACACACCTAGACACGATCTTATTATAGTAATGGGAGACCTTAATGCGAAAGCTGGTACACACAATACATATAATGAAAGAGTAATGGGGAAATGCGGCAGTGGAACAGCAAACGAAAATGGGGATAAATTAATAAGTTTCTGTAGCATTAACAACCTGGTCATTGGAGGAACACTTTTCCCACATAAAGAAATTCACAAATTAACATGGGAATCACCAAATAGTCGGGACAGAAACCAGATAGACCACATCATGATTAACGGTAGATGGAGACATGCATTACAAGATGTGAAGGTAAGAAGAGGTGCAGATGTGGGAAGTGATCACCATTTAGTAGTAGCAAAACTGAAAGTGAAACTAAGAAGGGCTGGACCAACTGTAACTACACAGAAAAGGTTTGACATCAGCAAATTGAAGGACCCCCTTACCAGAAAAGCTTTTGCGGCTGACACGAAGAAACGATATCAATTTGCCAAAAGTCAGGAAAAGACATTGACTGATGATATAGACCAGAAATTCAACACCATTTCAACAATATATAAGGAAAGCAGCAAATCATGCTTGGGATTCCTGGAAAGGAAGAAGCAAGACTGGATAACACCAGAAACATTAAACACCACAACACTGAGAAAGGAATTGAAAAGAACGAAAACAGAAGCGAAGTCCCCCAGGTTAAAGCAACTATATAGCGAACAGTACAGTCAGCTGGACAAGGAAGTTAAACGCCAAACCCGAGCCAACAAAAGGAATTTCCTAGACGATCTTGCAAGACAGGCAGAAGAGGCAGCACTGAGAAATGAACAAAGCACAGTATACAAAATAACTAAATTCATCAGCGGAAACAATATTACATTAGTAAGAGATCTTCTTCTTCTTTGATCCTTAGCCGCCGACCGTCAAAGCAGTCAGTGGTCATTACGCCTGGTGGCGTCTTGTAGGGCAACAACGAATTCATTCCACTTTGCTTGGTCGGCGGCCATCCTTCGTACAGTGCCCCAACTCTGGTTCATTCTTTGCATCTCAGCCTCCACATTCCTCCGCCAAGTTGTTTTTGGTCGGCCTCTCTTTCGTTTTCCTTATCTCTGCTGTGATTTGTCTCAGCTTTCCTGCCTCATTCATAGTTCTGACGTTCCAAAAACCAATTCTGGTTTCGTGTTTTGCGGTCGGGGCATCCGTTTTCATGCCAGTGGCTTCTTTTCGGTTTTCACCACTGTCAGTCATACGAGAGTGAGACTCCGGATGTCCGTCCCGCAGCAAAGTTTTTCCATTTATTGTTGTTTCCGTAACGTGCGATTTTTTTTTTTTACATAGACAGGGGTGTCGGCCCTGTGCTAAAACCCCCAACCTGGAGGACCAGAGTACCAGCTTTTGTCTGACCCCTACCAACGCAGACCAGTCCAGCTTGGTTGAACCTACCAGGAGTAAATCTCCCACTGGCATAGCTCTGGGAATTGTCAGGGTGCACAAGCTGCCATACCGCTACATTAGTAAGAGATAAGCAAGGAAATCTCATCACGACAGCAGAGGGACAGGAAACAAGATGGGCAGAGCACTTCAAAGAAACTCTGAACAAGGAACCACCAGAGACACAATTGAATGTTCCTGAGGCTGAAAACGATCTAGATGTAAATACAGACATTCCACGAAAAGAAGAAATCATCACAGCAATCAAAGGGTTAAAGAACGGAAAAGCTCCTGGCCATGATAACTTAAATGCAGAGCTATTTAAGACAGATCCTGAACTAGCAGCAGAACTATTAGAACCACTATTTGCACAAATCTGGAAAACGGGGACAACACCATCAGAGTGGAACAAAGGAATAATTGTCAAATTGCCCAAGAAGGGAGATCTTGCAGACTGCAATAATTGGAGAAGAATCACTATTCTCTCAGTTCCCAGAAAAATACTAGGCAGGATAATGATACAGAGAATTTCAAAAGCAGTAGACCACAAACTGAGGAAAGAACAAGCAGGATTTAGAAAGAACAGAAGATGTGTAGATCATATATTCACTCTCAGGAACATTATAGAGCAGTGCTCAGAATGGCAAAGACAGCTGTACATTAAAGTCGTTGATTTTGGAAAGGCTTTTGACAGCATACATAGGGACAGTTAATGGAAAATATTGAAAGCTTATGGAATTCCAAGCTGCATAGTGTCAATCATAAAAAGCTTCTATGCAAACTTTACGTGTAGTGTTGGGCAGAGCAACCTAACCTGTGAGGTGAAGACAGGAGTACGACAGGGATGCCCCTTATCAACCACTCTATTTTTAACAGGCATAGATTGGGTGATGCGCCAGACAACAGAGGGCAGCCCAAGAGGAATAAGATGGACTACATTTTCTACATTGGAAGATCTGGAATATGCAGATGACATGGCACTGCTAGCACATTCACATCAACACATCCAGGAAAAAACGGATAGACTTAATAAGTTTAGCCAGCAGGTAGGCTTGAACATCAATTTTAAGAAGTTAGAGGTCATGACGCTCAATGTGAGCAACCCTGAGCCCATATCAGTAAGGAATCAGCAACTGGTACGGTCATGACGCTCAATATGAGCAACCCTGAGCCCATATCAGTAAGGAATCAGCAACTGGTACAGATAGACACCTTCACATACCTAGGATGCAGAGTAACTATGATAAGAGGTTTTGATGGTAGTAAATTTAAAGGTTAACAAGGTGAGGTCAAGCTATTTAAGTACCCTGAATCAGAAAGATGATGATGTATTTTTCAGGGGTCCCTATCCGCTACCTCTTATGATCTCACCCAGTGTATTATTTATCTCTGTAGTATTATGTATGCGGCAAGTGTCTATGGTATGTATGTATTTAATGTGAGGAATGAACAAATACAAACAGAACCGCAATTCAACAAAATTTAAGTAAGTAAGACTGGTGGGAACGTTTTGGTATATGTATATGTGAATAATATACAATTTATTGTCCCGAACCTCAATCTTTTGGAACAGGACCTGTCAAAATCATAAAATGTTTATTTACAGGTTTTAAATAAATAAGATGGAACTCTGTCCATGAAGTGTAACAAAATGAAAGTGTCACTAGAATGGGTACCCCACTGTCTGATGTTCAATGCTTGATATTACGATAGTCAGTATTTGAGGGTTTGTTGTTTTAATCACTCCCCAGGAAATTCTTTCTGTTGTGGTGGTTTAAATTGCGAGGAACTGTCATGTGCATGGGTTACGGCACTTATCTGTAAGCCTGTCTGATGCTATAGGCTCCAGACTAAGTATATGGTCACTCAAATGGTGCTGCTTTCTGGATGAAGAACTGGCCTGTAGCTCAAAGTATATGATGAGCCTTCACTGCCCACAATTTCTGTCTTCTCCAGCTTTATCTTCAACACTTTTTTTACTGGTAATACAACCCTGAAATGAGAAGGAAAGTTTCCTCCCCTTTATAGCCTGTCTATAACAATTTCACAACTAATCAATGGTAAGCTTACCTGGGGTCAGCCATGTGTGCTGACCATATGCACCAAACCCTATATTTTCTTGAATACACTCAGTCCTGTGTTTTCATTCTTTTTTTTTTTTCATATGGCATTAAAGCCAATATTTCTTTAGCATTGCTTGTCTTCCACAAAATCAGCAGGGGTGTACAAATATCTTCTTGTGACCTGTTAATGACTTCTTTCAAACATTCTATGTGTAGTGGCACATGTTATTTGAACATGGTGTCACTTCAGAAACCACTACCAATTTATTTTCTCCTGGACTTACAGTCGCAAAATTTTATGGCAAACTTACAAGCACATTTGTTTTCACTTATCAATGGCAATATCAATTTTGTTACCACGGCACTATGGCACAACAGTTGTAAGGCCAATAGCAAAACATTTTCTACGCATTTCACTCCGAAAAAGACTGCATTCCTATCTAGGTCATCGTAACCTCTCCCAGTTAGCAGTATCGAAATACAATGTATCGGCATACACCTATAGCCTGATACGTGCTAAGGAAATATACAAATAAAAGCATCTATCTTACCTCAAGTAAAGAATTTATAACACATGCACAAAGTTGACTAGCAGTAAATGGGTTTTCTAACTGCTTTTATGGTCCAGACGGCAAAATAGCTTGGTCACAAGGCTTTTCCCGCTGATCTCAACTTGGCAGTGAACGTTAATTTTTCAAATGGCGGTTCAAATACGATGGCCTGATTTTTCAAGTAGTTGTAAATTTTTATTACCCTACCCTCCAGCCAATCAAAAAGCGAGTCAAAATTTTAACTATTCTTGGACTATAAACTTTGAGCAATCGTGTGTTCATTCGTCTGTTTATCTTTGTGTATTTTATATCTCCGTTATTAATGGATCGATTTCCAATATTAAAAGCGATAATTACCCGGTCAACTGACCTCTATCGTTCTATCCAATTTTCCTTTGGTTATTCGTTAACAGTTTCATCTGGGTAATTTTTTTGTAATTAATGGTAGTTCTACCTGATAAAAAATATCACTAAAATAAAATTTTCTACGTCAAGATAATTTTATTAAGTGGGAATCATTAGGTTACTATATTAATCAATATCAGCGATATAATTCAAGATATCCCTTTTATTCTAATTCCCTGTAGTTATTGAGAAATAAATTATTTAATTTTGGACAAACACACAAAATCGGCATTTTGCCCACTACAACCAAGATTTTTGGTCTCTACCAAAAACGAGGTAACAATTTGATTGGTTGTTAATTTTGACTACGTCCTTCGACAAATATTAGGGTGGGTGTGTGTGTGTATGGGGGTAGTAACTTCTAACTTGTGGTTGTGATAAAGTACATTGATACAGCGATAAAATTATTAATTATAAGTATAAAAGTTAAAATAATATGAGTAGAAATAGAAATAGTAAAGTTGTAACGCGTCTTCTTTCCCCGCGCCAGTCATCGCATTGAGATAAGAACGTAGTGTGAAACCTTATTGCCGCGCTAGTGATATTGGACTTTATAACTCGCCCGTCAAGGGTTAAAGGTAAAAATTGTGAAAACGACAAGCTTAGTTGTTCCAAGAAAGATAGTAAGAATAAAACAGGGGAGGCATAAACGAACGCATGAAAGTGAGAAAGAGAGAGCAAACACATGCCACAAATTGTCAAGCGTTAGATTCTTGGACTAGCTACCCAAGACGACAGTGCGAGACGATCCAGTGGCAGGTGTTAGGTAACGTGTCGCAAGCTTTGTAGAATTTAAAAATACCCCGCAAAACACAATACTTTTTCGGACGATAGGCACACTGAGAAAATATATAAACACACAGACAGCGCTTTCGCTGCAAAAGAGTCCATTTTATGACGTAACAGACTAGTAGTTTCAGTTTTGGAAAACGCGGGAGAGGAGAAAAGATGGCGTAATTTATATGATAGTGGAAATTGAAACTAACTCTGGAAAAAAATATGGACTTCTTTATTAATGGGTTTAGGATCATAAAACCTAGTTAGTTTGATGGCTTATCTTCTCCTGATAAATAATATGTTTAAAAATACAAAATCCCCCAGTAGATAAGAAAGTTATTGACAAAAGACTATATTTGTGCGTGCAGACAAACGGACAGACTGGCGGTTTTGAATTCATTTTGCATTCAATAACGATTATAATTTTGAACGCGTTGTTGGAAATGAGACAAGCAAGCATGTATTCTGTTGGAGGAGGGGTAGACAAGGGGAAAGAAATTATGGGATGGCTTAACACTAAAAATATATTTTAGCAGTAGAAATCTAAGAATGAGTGAGAAGAAAACTTGTTAGGTCCAAAAATCAAGTCTGTTTTTGCTTTTATTTTCAAATTCAAAAGTAGTCGTTCGCTCATTGGCCAACGCCTTTTATAATATTGAAGAATTCAAAGTCTCGACGCCATTTGTCATAATATATTCCATTGAACAGGACGTTTAAAATTCTGTGAAGTGTGACTTGCCTTATTAAAGTAAATATATATAAAGTAAAACAATAATAGGCATCACAGTCCAGCCAGCAGGACATCTGAAGTCTGCTAATCAACGTACCTGTGTTTATTCATTGAATTTATGGTAAGGCAGAAATTATTCATATATATTTTATTTAAAATTAGGTCCCTAGCTGACATATGCAGGGCCTAGAGGTAGAGTTATGCTAGAACACATTGCCAGTTTTGTAAAATGCACATGTTTTGTGAAATAAAAATGTTTTCTTAGGTGGCCAGATGGACACAGCTCACCTATCCTATTGTATGGAAGAAAAGAAAGATTAATATTATTATTGCAGATGTAGGGCCGCCTTGAGAGGAGAGACATGTGAACAACACTGGTACACTTTGTAATGGATGCGCTGGGTTGGTCAATTAAGATATGACCCAGATCTTTATTTCTCATGTATCATAA
This sequence comes from Oreohelix idahoensis, assembly GCA_024509875.1. Taxonomy (NCBI): domain Eukaryota; kingdom Metazoa; phylum Mollusca; class Gastropoda; order Stylommatophora; family Oreohelicidae; genus Oreohelix; species Oreohelix idahoensis. The sequence goes on from JAMPIV010006432.1 coordinate 30,493, forward strand.
TTTGTAGAAATAACAGTTTAAGCATGATATCAACAAGGAGACATTATTTCATTGTTACAGGGTTTTTATCTGGCACTATCCCGGTGCCAGATGTCTGTGAAAAGCAGTTGAGAAGTCTTTTCATTTCCAGTAGTGACAGGGGTCTACAGAGTCCACCCTGTTACTTTTGGGCCAGTATCAAAGTGATCGTTTTACAGCAAGAATACGGACAGTTCAAGTTGTGCCAGATAAGTAAAATATCTGGCACCCGACTTTTCATCAGCATCAAAGACTAGTGCACCCCTGTGTAACATAATAAAAATATTCCCCAAAGAATAAAACATTGACAGTTGTGTATTAAAGAACTGGGGATGATTAAAGAATCCCAAACAGCCATCCAGTGTTAGAAACCAGTAATATTAGAAAGTTAGTAACACTATTAGTATATTTTAACAGTATATGTTTGGACAAACTGTCCCTTTGGGTTGAAAATTTGCATTTTATGTATATACCCTGAGTTCTTTTAATTTGGAAAGTCCTGACCAGAAGAATACTAGGTTCAGGACTAATAAAATTGTATAGAAAATATTTACACATCAAAATTTAACCCATGTGTTAGTTCATTTGATCATAGACTTTACTAGTTGTTTATATGTGTGTGTGTTAGTGTCAAAGTACCATCACACCACACTTGCATCACCCTAGACATTAGACGTAGTTATCATACATACTAGTCAAGAATAGGTCTGATTGAGGTCATAAGGTGGTAGCAGAAAGGTACCCTGATAACTCAACCCAAAATTTGTTATAATCAGGGATCTTCACAGCTGACCTCATTCAGTACAATAGTAATAAAGAACAACAACATTGCATACCATCAAAAACCACCACAGATATTGGGGTCTCCTGTTCCGGGATTTGAACTTGTTATTTGTATAGAAATTTAAATATTGTAGCACAAGTGTCCCCAAAAGTTATTCAAGAATAAAAATAAAAATATTTAAAGGGGAAAATAATAGCTGATGAACTGTCAAGGGCCAGTAGTTAGTTAATTAATTGGTTAATTAATTAGTCAGTGTTAGTACCTTGCTAATTAGAGTTTTGAATTTTGTTAGAACATTTTGAAGATTGATACTATGGCAGACTTGGCAAAGTTCAGATCTGCTGCTGTGCTGGCTGCAAAAGAGATGGCTATGGAGGGGCAAGCTCTGGTTCAATATGTGACATCAGAGTGTGATAAATTTATTAAATTAGAACAAGATAAAGAAGAAAAAAGACTGCAGATAGAGGCTGAAAAAGATAAAGAAATAAAAAGGTTGCAGATTGAGGCGGACAAAGAGGCTAGGGCATTGGAGGCGGATAGGGAGGCTGAAATTAAACGGCTCCAATTAGAAGAGAAAAAGGCCGAAAGAGAGGCAGAGGAAAGAAGACATCTTGCCGAAAGAGAAGCAGAGGAAAGAAAACAGGCTGCAGAGGAAAGAAGACAGGCTGCAGAGAGGGAAGCTGAAAAGGAGGCGAAGAGATTACAAAGGGAGCACGAGTTACGACTAAGGGAGTTTGAGTTTCAAAGCCATGCTCCTGAAAATGGTGCCAGCCCTTCTACCTCCGATGCCACTGCTAGTCAGGGAGCCTCAACCTCAGCTATGGGGTTCCATTTAGACCATTTTGTTGAGAGGGACGATGACATTGAATCATTTTTATCTAGATTTGAGGTTTTAGCCACCACCTATGGGTTAGAGAAAGAAAGGTGGAGTTTAAAGTTATCTCAGGGTCTTAGGGGAACATCTTATGAAGTGTTTGCAAAAATGAGCAAAGATGACCAAGACAATTATGACATGTTAAAGCAGGCTCTTTTGCAGAGGTATGAAAAGAATGGAGAATTTTACAGGAAAAAGTTTAGAAATGCCAAGCTACTGTCGGGTGAGACCTATCACCAGTTCTCTGCACGTTTAGGGACGTACTTGGAGAAATGGACTGCTCTGGGGAAAACCCAAGATCTTAAAGAAATGATCCTTATTGAGCAATTGAGAGAGTCCATGGCTCCAGACTTGAGAAAGTTTCTCATGGAACAGGGTGCAGAGAGGCTGGGTGAGTTACTTAATGTCGCTGAGAGGTATCAGGCAGTCCAGGCAGAGGTAGCTGGCGCCAAAAAGAAACATGTAGACAATTATAAGGCTCCACAAAACTCTAATAGATTTGACACAAAGATCAGGGTAACAAGGGTAAGCACAATTATGATAGGCCACGCAATGATTATAGAAATAAAAACCCACAATTCAATGACAGGAAATATGAGGAAAGAAAACCATTTCATCAAGCTAGGTTATATTGTAGATGGTGTAAGAGGGAAGGATATGACACCAAAGTTTGTACCAAGAAACCTGCTGTATTTGCTGCTATGAAGTTGGGGAAAAAGGAAGTAAAGGTAAAACCTACTGGACAGCAGGAACCTTATCACCCCTCAGTGTGTGAGGATGTTGTATGTAATGGGGTCACCATTAGGTGCCTTTATGATACAGGTTTGGATTATGATTCAGTTGTGAAGTCTAGCCTAGTGGACCCAAGTCAGTATACCACAGAAACAGTGGAAATACAAGGGGCGACCAAGGACATACCACTCATGACACTTCCCATTGCCAGGATAACGGTGAAAACTCGCTATGTGGAAGGAGCAATCAGAGCAGCAGTGATCGACGCACCCATCTACCCTCTGATATTGGGGTGTCGTTATGTCTTCTTGGGGAATCCCAAGAGACCTGTGGTCTTGGCAGCAGTCCAGACTCGATCACAATCCAGAAAGGAAGAAGATGAACCAATAAATACTCATCCAGAGGAGATGAGGAAGACACAGGCTGAGGATAGGACACTCAAGCCTTGTTTTAAAAAATTACCTAAATGCCACACACCTCCTAGCAAAGGGGACTATTATATGAAGAGCAAATTGTTATATAGGAAGGCTGGAACTGGATCCGTGGTCATGGACAGCTGGTACTTCCTAAAATGTATAGGGCAGACGTAATAAGGAGCTTACATGTTGGAGAAGATGGTGACCATGAGAAAGTAGGCACCATCTGCCAAAAGGTATCTCAAAAATATTATTGGCCAGCTGTAAAGATAGTTATTGAGAATTTTGTAGAAGCCTGCGGCATATTTCATGAGGGAACACCCACAAGTGGGAAACATGATCAGGACCTAGACACGCCACGGGGCAAACTTAGGCCTGGAAAGAAAAATACTTGTAATAAATTAGACACAGTGGAATGGGAACCCCCTTTTCACACACAGTCTTCACTTGAATGTGTTAGAATGGCAACTCTGTGTCGAGTACTAAAAGTGGTTTTAACCCAGAATAAGCCGACAATCCCTCAGTCGGAATTATGTGAACTGGGGAAAGATAAAAGAGAGAGAAGATCTCTCACAATGAAATTAAAGTGGGGAGAAAACCCCAGGAAAAGAATTGGTAGTGGACGATTTGTGAGTGATGATACACGGCAGAAACGTCCTCAATACAAGGCTTCCAAAAACAGGAATTACTCTGTATTATGAAAATTAGTTGGAAATATAGGTCCATGGGTAACCTTGTTGAGGACATGGACAGATGAGAAGGCAGAAGAGACTGTTACCTCATCATATCAATATGTAAACGAGCAGACCACTCGTCTTAAAACTGTCTGGAAACTTGCAAATGATAATCTCAGACAAGCCAGGAAAAAATATGCTGCTTATTTCAATAAGAAAGCTAAGGATTGTAGCGGTCAGTTTGCTGAGCCTCTCCATGTAAAAGTGCCTGGTTAAAAACTGGGGACATTATTTTATATTTCCTAGTCTAAGGGCATTAATCCAGGTTTTTGTTGGGATGATTGTTGACAGGGTAGTGATCTCACTTGTCTGTTATGTCTGTGGTCTGTTTTGAAAACCGATGTCAGTTTTGCCTGATATGGTTTCAAACCGTCTACTTTGAGCGATGCTCAAAAGGTTGCGTCTCAGTGCGCATGCGTGACTTGTGGGGCGATTTGGTAGAAGCCATTACCGTCGTCGGGCGGTGTTTAAGAGAGTCAAGATGTCTCTTGATAAGTCCTCTGTGGTTCGACAAGATGTCGTATATTATTTACTGTGTATTCTTAGCGCCTTGGAGGCGATGTGAGTGTGGTTATATTTATTCTGAAGGGACAGAAGGTAATTGACTCTTTGAACTGTTCCCTTATTGATAGAATCTTCATGACTCGTATTATCGATAGTTTATGATTCTTTCCCTGAGCGGGAAAACGTACCACCTACGTATCCTTGAAAGGAAGCTCTCTATGTATTCTGATTATGCACTAGGCTGGTGCATGCCCGAAGTATATATATATATATATATATTATATATATATATATATATATATATATATATATATATATATATTATATATATATATATATATATATATATATATATATATATATATATATATATATATATATATATATATATATATATATATATATATTGTTCTGTATCCCGCATGGCGGCGATACTAATTATACAAAGTGGGATTCCCCTTGTTTGATGAAGAATCACCCGGAGGCCATTTGAACCGTAAGTCCGCCATTTTGCACGGCCGGTCGGAGTCATCTAATGTCTGACTTACTAATGTCAGAGTGGAGTTTGTTTAAACTCACATATGGGATATATCTTCCCTGAAGCTGATGATTGAGAACATTGTACGAGATCAGCTTTACTAAATTCATGCATAGCTGGATGATGACTGTATTAATATATCATGACCTGTTCAATGATTGTTGATATTAATGTCGGCATACCTGCCGCTTGTGGCGTAAATAAAGTCCTGTAAACGTCAGAGATGTTCCACCACTCTATGAATTGCTACATGTCTAGATATAGAGTGTGCCGTCCATTCTGATGCCTACTTTCTACTTCCACGAACTTTCAACACGCATTCGCAAAACAAAACATTGAGATTCACTCAAGACAACACATTAAGACAAGCTACACGAATGCCAGCAGTGTTGCGTCCAACCAAGGACTGTACCACTCATGTCAGCCTGTATTGAGCTGATCCATATTTATACTGCTGCTGGTCATTCGTGTACATTCTACATTTAATATTTACATTGGCCAAGCTGTACCTATGCTACTTGGGTCACGGGCACCCGTCACGCTTTAACGCATACGGTGACATTCAAGACTATTGACATTGTCGAGCCTTACACAATTAAGAGACGGCTCGTTCACATTACTACTGGCCTACAAACACACCTTAACATTTATAAAAATTACACTTAAACAAGGATAGAGAACTATTTGTGGGAGAGAAGGGGCTTCTTCTCCTACCCGGCAGCAATAACAAATTACAAATTGGATGGCAAGGTCTATATACTGTTCTAGAGAAGGTGTCTAGAACAAATTATAAAATCGACAAGAAGGGAAAGAGAAAATAGAAACTGAATGCTGTCACAGAGAATCAAGGCTGACACAAATCAATTTTTTCGAAGGTGGATCTGAGCAAAGGCTATTATCAGATTCCAGTAAAGCCTGAGGTCCGACCTTATTTAGCGTTTAGCACTTCGGAAGGACATTATGAATTCAACATGTTGCCGTTTGGGTTGAAAAATGATCCGAGTGTGTTTTCTAGGATGATGCGAAAATTGTTGGATCCCCTGAATAACCCATGCATCACAAATTTTATGGATGATATCCTCATTGCTACGGAAACATTTGAGGAACACTAACTCTTTGACTATGCTGTTTGATAGACTGAGAGAGGCTAATTTGACGGCTAGACCAAAAAATGTTGTATTGGTTGTAAAGAGTTGGAGTTCTTGGGACATACTGTATATCAGGGTAACATGACCCCTGACCCCAAGAACCTCGAGAAATTACAGAGAGCACCGCAGCCACAAACCAAGAAAGATGTGAGATCTTTCGTGTCGTTGTGTGGATTCTATCAGAAATATATCAAAACTTTTAACTCTATTTGTGCTCCTCTGACGGATTTAACTCGCAAGGGAAATCCTGATAGAATTGTTTGGTCAGCCCAGTGTGAATTAGCATACCAAGAGTTAAAGGAAAAACTTACAAGCAAGCCAATCTTGAAATTACCTGATTTGAGTCAGGAATTTGTGGTGAGAAGGGACGCAAGCAATGTAGGCCTGGGGGCTACTTTGTTGCAAAGGTCATCGTCACCAGACGGGGAGCTGAAACCAGTCGCTTATGCTAGCCGCAAGTTGAACAAAGCGGAGCAAAACTATTCAACAAGCAAAAAAGAATGTCTAGCTTTAATCTGGGCGATACGAAAGTTCCAGATCTATCTATATGGAAGAACATTTGTGGTCTAGACGGATCATCAGCCCCTCGTATTCCTATCACAGGAAAAGCATGAAAATGCTCGTTTATTACGATGGTCGTTACTCCCACAGCCATATTCATTCACTATTGAATACATTCCAGGGTCACTGAACGTGGGTGCAGATTTCCTCTGTAGGCATCCCTGTGTGAACGGTGGTTTGGTTTTGATAGAGAGAAAGAATGTAGAAAAATGGTTTGAGAGATATGGATGGGTTTGGTTACAGATTATTTGTCGTTGATGAAGGGAGATAAGATGTGTAAGGTTAGGCTTTGTCTTAAGGGAAGTAACTTAGAATTAAGTCCCTTACAGGTTTGAGTGAGTTGAGAAAAAAAAGTATGCACGAGAAAGTCGAGATGCGTAAACACATGTTAGGCGTGAACGAAGAATGTTGGAACGGGGTTTTGACGGAGTCTGGTTTGAGACGCGCTAGGCGTAGGCAGGGAAAGGTGTTTTCTCTCAAGTGTGTAGTTAGATATTGAACGTGCTCAGCGTAAGACTTGATATTGTTGTATAAGATATATTCGGAGCACCAAAGTGTTTGTGTAAGAAAAAGTGTATTTCAAATGAAGAAACAAAACCAGGTACGTTTGACATTTTGATTTATAACTAGCGTAGGTAGCTCAGCAGACCAGGTCTGAGCAGAGGACAGTAAACAGATGAAATCTTGGTAAAAGTGACAGCCCTGGCGGTTAAGGCCAGTTTCTCATATAGAGATATAACAAGAAACATGGGAAAAGAAACATAAAAAAATAAATAAGCAGTACAGAAGAACGACAGGAATTTCTATCTGAATAAATATATGACATGTTCTATAGCTGGGACAAGTAATAGTAAGAAGACAAGCAAATGTATGTGAAAAATGGATACTGAGATTGTTTGAAACTGAAGATTGTATTTCGCAAGACTGCCAACCTTGAAGAGGAAGGTTGGGCATACCATTTTTACTCAGTTATCAACGTATGTTAATAAAGTTCCACCATTGATATTTTCACTGCTGTTTTTGAGTGGTATCGATTGATCAACAGTGGGTATGAAGAAAAAGTAGAGTCAGTCTGAGTGAAGGAAGTTTCTAGTATTTACTTTACAACACATTAGCTACTGGAAGGGCAGAGGTCCGAATCTTGCAATACGACTCACGGCTACAGATAGGCATGGTGCTCGTGACCAGCCCTACAGTAGGCAGTAGCAAAGACAACAAATAACAGGGTAACTAATGGTGCGAGTAACCAGCCCTACACTAGAATAGCTCAAGAAACTTTTATAACTCAATGATAGTTCAAGAAACTTTTATAAAGAAAGACAGACTCCACTCAGATGTCAGTTTCGGCATCACATATTAGGTACGGTTGCGTCAAATATTTTCGTATCTAGCACTACAACGGTCACAGAATATTTTGGTGCACCTGACCAGCCCTATACAAGATAGAGATTTAAAAGACTGCAGACAGAACGAAGGTCAAGTTCATTAAGAAGGTACAAATCAAAGGAATCCTGCGAGCTGAAGAAACAAATCAAGACAACACAGAAGTCAAGACATCACGAAGGACAAGTGCACTAAGAAGAATATAAAGAACAAAACAGTCTACATCACTCAACAACCGTCAGAGTACAGGCACTCATGCATGCGTAACCAAGTTAATGTAACACATAAACATTTTAAGTTAATTAAGTTAGTCATTATAGTAGTTAATTAAATTAGATTTTATAAGACGCAGGTTTGACACTGTCCCAGATGAGACATGGGAAGATTTTAAGAAAGAACTAATAAGAAGGTATGCACAAATTACGGATGCATCGTATGCGTGGACGATGCTGAGGAGCATACAACAACAAGCAGAGGAACCCATTCAAATGTTCAGCGACAGGTTGTTAAACCTAGCGGAAGAAGTTTTCTTGGGGCAACAAATTAACCAGCAAGAGGTGGAAAAACAGTTAGTGGGCATATTCGTCGATGGGTTGAATGGTATACCAATTAAATTACATCTCCTCAGGAAGGACCCACAAAACTTGTCACAGGCCATTGCACTTGCTACAGCCGAAGAGAACCTTAGAAGAAGATTGGACCTCAGGCTTGGTAGGGTAGTTCCATGCAAAGAAACACCAGAAGAACCTATGGAGATAGGACATTGTCAACAAAGAAGAATATCAAGACGAGGGAGGGGAACAGAAACGTCTTGTAGATCAAGACAGGTAGACCACAAGCCAGTCGTGTGTTATGCTTGCAATAGACTAGGACATAAACAATTTGAGTGTAATTACAGGCCACTACAGCCGCAGCACTCAGTACGAAGAGTTGAGACCGGTAATCCGACACGCACTAGACACACAGAAGCATTGTCCGGTAACTGTGCCCAATTCACTGGTCACAACAATACTCAATATAATTACAGACACAACCCGGGCGTCACAAATATTCGTGACAGAGTCCGACACACATATACTTACACACAGGGAAATACAAAACCCACTCACTGAGAGAGACCGACGTGAGAAAGGGTAGTAGTAGGTCTCAACAACACAGACAGCTACGATACGGGAGTTGGAGAAGTGACGACAAGGGAAGAAACAAACAGTATATCGATGGTAGTGGAAAACAACTGCGGATGAACACAGATATACATGAAAATACATCCAGTAGTAGACAATCACATGGTCATTGGTGGAAAGGAGGAAAAGTCAAGAAAAGGGAAATAAATGAAATTGAAAAACAAGAAAAAAAAAACATAGTGGCCCTAAAAGAAGACAAGTAGCAACAGCAATCGAGCTGGCGCATAAACCAGACCCTTGTTCATGTATTGTCGAAATACACGGAAGGAGATATAGAGCATTGGTAGACTCTGGAGCTACTGTAAGCCTTATCAGGTTTGGACTTTATAAACAGATACGAGGCATAGCTCAATACAAAAAGTCACAAAATACACTAACCACGGTATCAGGAGAAAACCTGAAAGTGATGGGAACAGCTATGGTACAAATCAGAATTGGAAATATGATCATAGAACACACGTTCACCATAATGAAGGGTATGACGAGAAATATCATACTAGGACGTGATTTTCTACTAAAACATAGGGCTCAATTACATTTTGATACTCACCAGTTGAAGATAAATGGAAAATACATCAGATTACAGGACGACATATACATAGCGTCCATAATCCGAAACAGAACAACAGTTATGCTGCGACCGAATGAAGTCGGTATTCTTCAAGGCAAGTTGAAAAGGTCCCCATATTTCAACAAAGGACAAACAGTCTTAACACTTGACTGGGAAGATGGAGATATACTAGACGAACCCGGATTAGAAATGGTAGAAGGTATAGTACAAATTGGGAAAAGACAACAATTTCCAACCATGATAATAAACACCACGGGAAGAACAGTTAGAATACCAAGAGGATTTGTATTAGGAAGAGTACGACTGATGGAAGGTCAGGAAGGAAATATTGAACACCAAGAAAAGCAACAAATACAAGAAACGATGAAAAATAACGACGTGCATCAGAGACAAAATCCTAAATCACAAACAGTTAGGAATTTAAAAAGCCAACAATGGGGAATACCAACGAGAAGCCATGTGGTAAGCGCAGTATACGGAAACAGTGCAGATGCACCATACCGGGAAAAACAAGCAGGAAAAAGAAAATCAAGGACACCAGATCGGTATTCACAGGACAGAGACAACAGTCGGGAAAAATTCCAGGACAGAATAAGAGAAATACAGAAGCAAATCAAAGTACATCCCCAACATGACAAAATTCTTCGGAATTTTATATTGCATAATCATGACATGTTTGCTCTCACCAACATGGAGTTAGGAAGGACGCAAACGATACAAATGGACATCGAGACAGAGCCAGGAAAAGTTGTAAACAAGAAACCATACCGAACTCCGCTGAAAACTAGACAAATAGTGGAGAAGGCAATACAGGAGATGTTAGACGCTGGAGTCATTCAGAGATCGCGGTCAGAATGGGCGTCCCCAATAGTGATAGTTACAAAGAAGGACGGTGGTCACAGATTTTGCTGCGACTACAGAGCGTTGAATAGCATCACTAAGACCGTAACACACCCCATCTCTAGAATAAACGATATTCTAGCGCTATTGGGAAAGTCAGAATGGTTCACTACCTTGGACGCCAGATCTGGTTTCTGGTGTATACCATTGACGGAAGAAGCTAAGAAGAAAAGCACGTTTTGTACACATGTGGGAACGTTCGCTTGGAATGTGATGAAATTTGGGCTCAAGAGTAGTCCCGCTACTTATATGGCGCTAATGGATGAAGTCCTTAGTGGGATGCAGAATTTTGCCATGGCATACATAGACGACATCCTTGTACACACGGCAGGGTCAGTTCAGAATAATTTACAACACGTGGAGAAAGTTTTCAACAGATTAAGAAGTCATAAAGTCAAATTGAAATTGACTAAATGTAATTTCCTTCAACGGGAAACCAAGTATCTAGGCTTTATGATAAACAAGGATGGAATCAGACCGGACAAAGAAAAAGTCAAGGCCATTAGGGAGATGCCTCCACCAGTGAATGCTAGACAAGTACGCGGGTTCTTGGGAACGTGTGGATATTTTAGGAAACACGTGATTAACTTTACACGAGCAGCAGAACCGCTAATCAACTTAGTGAAGAAATATGCCCGATTCAAATGGACAGAGGAATGCCAAAGTGCTTTTGAATATCTCAAAGAAGCCTTAACAGAACTCCCGTTTTTGGCACACCCAGACCCGGATAAGACATTCATCTTATACACAGACGCTTCTGGCACAGCGTTGGGAGTGTGTTTGGTTCAGCCTGGAGAAGATAAAGAACCACAGATGATACCTAACGTTGGGAACGAGAAACCTATTGTATTTCTCTCCCATAAGTTCAACAAATCTCAGATGAAATTAGCCGCTATTGAGAGAGAAGCATTCGCAATATACTATGCCATACAAAAATTAGACTATTATCTAAGAGGAACTTCCTTTATAGTCAGGACAGACCATCAACCACTGCGCACATGGCTCACCAAAGTGTCGGAACAACCCCTGAAGTTACAAACCTGGGCGTTAAATTTACAGAACTACGACGTGACCATTGAATACATAAAAGGAAAAGATAACTCTTGTGCAGACCTTTTATCCCGTATACCATACAACGATGGTCCAGAAAAATCAGAACAAGATGTAACACCAGATATTAGCGAACACTTCAGACAAATAAGTGTCATAAACTCGAATCGCAACCAACAACAGATGGATGCAGAACTAGAAGAAGAGGGAATAGAACACATGGATATCATCGAAGGGTTTGACCTCCTCACAGAACAAGCAAAGGACTCCACATTAATCAATCTTAGGAAAAAAATTGAACAAGGAAATAGGGAAGCAAGACATTTCATCATTAATGAACATGATAAAATAGTGGAGTTCGTAGATCCAAATGGGGATGGAGTTCCAAAGAAATACATTCCAAGCCACCTGGTTAAGAGAGTGTTGGAGGAGTTACATGATAATAACGGCCATTTTGGAAGGGATAAAACGCAGGAAGCAATAAGAGTGCGGTATTATTAGCCGACTGTGTGCAATGATGTTATACAACATGTGCAACGATGTTTGACATGCAAGACAAGAAATATGGCCGAAATCAAATGCCCTATACAAAGGATGGATATTCCCAAATACACCATGGAGAAATTCAGTATTGAATCTCAGGACCATATTCCAGGACTCAGTCGGGATGCGAATACATTATCCATATTGTAGACATGTTGTCCAACTGGCCAGAATGCTATGCAGTGAGGGAAGCGAAAGGAAAAACCGTGGTGAATATAATGATGACATACTTTATACCTCGACATGGTTGCCCGTACACTATTGTCATGGACAACGGGACACAGTTTACAGGAAATGAGTTTCAAAGTTTCCTCAGACAGATGAATATACAACATATCAAAACCTCTCCATATCATCCTCAGAGTAACGGGAAAAACGAACGCCTACATGCTACAATACATAATATAATAGCAAAGTATATACATGACAGAGGTGGCGATTGGGATGTGCATCTTCCACATGCACTACAAGCAATCCGGTCTAACACGAACGACTCCACCAGATTAGCGCCTTTCTACATGCTATATGGCAGAGAACCCGTACTACCAATGGACACGTTGTTGACACCTAGAAGGAAATATTATGGTGAAAGTCATATGGAGAATTTAATGATGCATAATCATATAGCACACAAAATGGCAATCAGAAACACGGAAGTAGCAGCAGAGAAGAGACGGAATAATGCAAATAAAAACGCGACACTACAAGTGTTCAATCCAGGAGATATAGTGTGCTACAAGGTACAAGTAAGAACAGGCAAATTCAAAGACAAATGGGACACCGGATGGAAGGTGTTAGAGAGGCTCTCACAGACCACATACCAGATTGAAAAAGGAAGGCAAATAAAAAGGGTACATGTACAACACCTCCGGAGACAGGAAAATGACCCAATCGTTATTCCCCAGAGAGATCCTACAAAGAGGACAGCTCATTTTGTTAAAATACCAGGAGAGAGGGAGGGAGAAAAAATACAGACGCCCAGCAATACACCACAGAGTTCACAGAAACAGGCTACAAACAATAGTACACGGAAAAGATCAGGAATAGGTAAAGGTACAAAACCGAAGGACAGTGACTGGGGTGTAACTACGAGAGGAGACAACTGGGTAGTCCAAATTACCAAGAGCGACGAGGAGATAGATATTATTTCCAGTGAGATCATAGATAGTGACGGCGGTGGACCAACACTAGCGCGGGAACAGATTGTTACTAGAGCACAAATCCATGCAGAACCGGAAACAACATCTGATCGGTTAACCCCAACCCCCCAAATCTTAAACAGGGAACAAGAGGAGATGGGCACATATAGGCCAGAAGAAGACAGGATACAAGTATGGCAGGATACAGAGAGTAAACAGTACAATGCGATTCTAGAAGATACGACAGGAATAAGGAAACAATGGAATAATATTGAAACAGAAATAGATGCACCGTACAAACATACGAGAGCTGCAGAACAAAGAAACAGAGCACAGGAGCAGCAGCTATTGAAACAAAAGGAGCAACAGATAGAGACTAAACAACAAAGTGGTGCAAGTCAAACTCAGAATATAGAGGACACATCAGCTAAAGATTCAGATACGCAGGAAGAGATGGAGGAAGAAAATATAAGAGGGATGAAGAGACAGCGGTCGTCGTCATCAGACGATTCAGAGGATTACAGAAGGCGTCTAGCAAAGTTGAGACATGTAGAAGAGGTCAGACTAAAGAGGAAGAATAAAGTAAGAAATAGTAGTGTAGCGGAGATGAAGGACATACGGGCAATTGTTCAATATATGGACAGGAAATTTGAAGAATTGGAAAAGGAGAAATGTAGTCATAGAGAAGTGCAAGAAGAACAAGATAGAAAGACCAAGGGAACGGGTCAATGGGATATAGACAGTGTCGACCAGGGAAGGTCGAGGAAAAACAAAGAGGAAGAAGGAAATAAAGATAGAACAAAAATAGAACAGTTAACTGCACTTTGCGCAGATTTAGAGAAGAAGTTGGAAGAGTTAGAAAAGAGATGGGAAATGAATAGAGATGCATCAGAGAAAAAAGAAGATGTCACAGCACCTTGGGCAAGGGATGATAGAAGGGAAGCCATAGAGAAGGCGACGCAGAAAGTAGAAGAAGTTAAGAAACATGAAAGTAGTAGAAGTGCAGATCGACGAGAATACCGATCTAAGAGTAGAGATACTGAGGAGGCAAGTAGGGATACGGGTCGAAGAGAATACCGATCCAAGAGCCGAGAGGGTAGTAATAGGAGAAATACGAGTCGAGGAGAATACCGATTCAAGACTAGAGAGAGCGAGGAGAATAGGAGAGATAATAGTAGAGAAAGAAGGAGGGATACGGATCGAAGGGATTTCCGATCCAAGAGCCGAGATAGGCTAAGAGAAAGAGGCAGAAAGGAAGAAGAGAGAAGAGATACGGATCGAAGGGATGACCGATCCAAGAGCCGAGAAGCTTATAGAAACAGTAATAGAAGTAGAGAAACTACTAAGGATCGAAGGAGATACCGATCTAGTAGTAGAGATGGGTCAAAGACGAGAATTAAGGATGGAGAAGGTGCAAGTAGAGGTCGAGCTAGCAACATAGAACATGAAAGAAACCCAGGGAGTAAGAGAAAGGAAGAGATTGATAGAGAAAAACCGGGACAAACAGTTGATAGAGAAGTAAGAAGTAGGGAGGTCGAGACAAATTGGATAGATAAAGAGGTAGAGAGGAAACAAAGTATTGATGAAGTCGAAAGAGTAGAGGAAACACAAAAAAGTGATAAACTAGCGTTGGAGACGCTTAGAGCCAGAGAGGCCGTAGCTATGAAGATGTTTGAACTAATGAGTAAATGAGATAGAGAGGAAGTAGTAGGTGGCTATGAGAGGAGAGGCATAGCATTAGATACATAAACAAGGTGGCGGCGGTTGCTAGTCTTAAAAAGACAAGTATGATTGGTCCATACCGCACTTAAGAAGTAAACTGGGTACACCGGATCAATAGGGTACTGCAGTAGAGGAGAGGAGGAAAGGAGATGTAAGAAGTAGATTAGAGGCCATGGTAGTATGGCGGAAATTATGTGAAACGCCATGGTGACGACGGCAAGAATAGTGCAGATTGACATTTTGGTGAGACCGTGGAGGAGGACGGCAGTTATGGAGCAATATGAGGTATGGAGGTTATGGAGCAATATGAGGTATGGAGGTCGGAGTAATATCGGGGTGGAGATTTTGAGGAGGCCGTGCAGGAGGATGGCAGAAACATGGAGTATTATGGTGAAATGGGAGAAATATGGAGTTATATATTTTGAGCAGTCGTAGAGGAAGACGGAAGGAATAATAGAGATTTAGAGATTTCGAGAAACCGTTGAGGAGGACGGCGGTTGTATGGGGTTTTCTGGGAGAAATATGGAGAAATAAGGGAAAATGAGATTTTGGGAAGCCGTGGAGCAGGACGGCAGAAAGATTGAGAGATATGAAGTATAATGGAGTAATATGGAGACTGAGATGTTGAAGCCGTAGAGCAGAACACGGCAGAAACATGGAGTATTATGGTGAAATGTGGAGAAATATGGAGGTACAGATTTTGAGGAGTCGTAGAGTAAGACGGCAATTATGGAGCAATATGAAGTATGGAGAATGACGCAGTAATATGGAGAAGATTTTTAGGAAACCGTTGAGGAGGACGGCAGTATTATGGGTTTTTCTGGGAAAATATGGAGAAATAAGGGAAATATGAGATTTTGGAGAAGCCGTAGAGCAAGACGGCAGAAAAATGGACAAATTTGAAATATGGAGAAATATTGAGACTAAGATTTTGGTGAAGCCGTAGAGGAGGACGGCAGAGATAGGGAGAGTATGGAGTGATAAGAGAGAAGTTAGAGAACAGTTCCAGGGAGGGAACGAAAATAGAGGATATGAAAGAAGAGTAGTAGAAAATTGCAGCGGGAGTCTAGTTGTTTGGAAGCTAGATGCAATCGTCCTACACTGAACATAAAAGTGAGCTGAGTAGGTCCGAACGATGGACTACAGCAGTAGTGGAAGAGAAGAGGAAAGAGGCAGGGAAGCCATAGATTAAGTGAGAGAGACGATGAGAATGGGAAATTCAGAAGTCACGGAGAGGGGACGGAAAAGAATTACGAGATAACTGAAGGAGCATATGGAGTAACTATAGAGAATATGGCGATAGATGAGGGCCATAGGGAAATGGCGAAGATATAGAGAAAATTGGATAATTAGAAGGATAATCTAGAGGGAGCTGATAACGGAGTTGAGAAAGATGCAGATTTTTTTTTTCGGCAGTTGCCAGAGTCTGGTGAAGACTTTGTGGGAAGCGAGGCTTCTCCAAGTTATAAGAAAGGGAGGTTATAGGGAGATAATAAAGAAGACAAGTGAGAGATAGAAAAACTAAGGAAATGAGAATAGGGGAGAATAATTATGTTGAGAAAACAGTACACATTGGTATATGGTTACGGGTTTCTTTTAACCACAAGGGAAGATGGAAATGAAATGTAGATAACGTAGCAAAGATATGCAACTAAGTAGAATGATTAATGAGATAGACAGAATTTCAAGATAATTCGTGTAGGCGGGATAATAAACTTGGGAGTAGAGAAAAAAGGGATGGTAAATGGCTAATGAAGTTAGAAAGGTCTAGTAAGAGTCGTAAAGGAGCAAACGACAAGGTGTAATATGAAATGAGTGCCATTATGTACAAGTTGTAACATGAAAAGAGTTGTATTCAGTAAAATGTATAATATGAAAACAGTTCCATGATGGAAAATGTATACTATGAAATGGAAATTGTAGACAGGAAGATGAGTGAGGTTGATTAGAAGTGGAGAATGGTGGGTCTCATTGGGACAGAGGTTGAGGAAGAGAGGGATGGAATTGGTAGTAGAAGAGGGAAGGAAGAGAGTGAGTGGAGATTTTTCGGGAAATTTTCTCTGTGAGAGAAATTTTTTTTTTTAAGGGGGGGGAGATGTGTGAACGGTGGTTTGGTTTTGATAGAGAGAAAGAATGTAGAAAAATGGTTTGAGAGATATGGATGGGTTTGGTTACAGATTATTTGTCGTTGATGAAGGGAGATAAGATGTGTAAGGTTAGACTTTGTCTTAAGGGAAGTAACTTAGAATTAAGTCCCTTACAGGTTTGAGTGAGTTGAGAAAAAAAAGTATGCACGAGAAAGTCGAGATGCGTAAACACATGTTAGGCGTGAACGAAGAATGTTGGAACGGGGTTTTGACGGAGTCTGGTTTGAGACGCGCTAGGCGTAGGCAGGGAAAGGTGTTTTCTCTCAAGTGTGTAGTTATATATTGAACGTGCTCAGCGTAAGACTTGATATTGTTGTATAAGATATATTCGGAGCACCAAAGTGTTTGTGTAAGAAAAAGTGTATTTCAAATGAAGAAACAAAACCAGGTACGTTTGACATTTTGATTTATAACTAGCGTAGGTAGCTCAGCAGACCAGGTCTGAGCAGAGGACAGTAAACAGATGAAATCTTGGTAAAAGTGACAGCCCTGGCGGTTAAGGCCAGTTTCTCATATAGAGATATAACAAGAAACATGGGAAAAGAAACATAAAAAAATAAATAAGCAGTACAGAAGAACGACAGGAATTTCTATCTGAATAAATATATGACATGTTCTATAGCTGGGACAAGTAATAGTAAGAAGACAAGCAAATGTATGTGAAAAATGGATACTGAGATTGTTTAAAACTGAAGATTGTATTTTGCAAGACTGCCAACCTTGAAGAGGAAGGTTGGGCATACCATTTTTACTCAGTTATCAACGTATGTTAATAAAGTTCCACCATTGATATTTTCACTGCTGTTTTTGAGTGGTATCGATTGATCAACAGTGGGTATGAAGAAAAAGTAGAGTCAGTCTGAGTGAAGGAAGTTTCTAGTATTTACTTTACAACACATTAGCTACTGGAAGGGCAGAGGTCCGAATCTTGCAATACGACTCACGGCTGCACCTGTTATCCAAATCAGAGTATTCATCAGGCGTAAGGAGTTAATTTTATCTAGATGTATCACTGTTTTTGGAACTTGCATCAGGCATGTTCTTAAGTGGGGAGATGTGTGATAAAGTACATTGATACAGCGATAAAATTATTAATTATAAGTATAAAAGTTAAAATAATATGAGTAGAAATAGAAATAGTAAAGTTGTAACACGTCTTCTTTCCCCGTGCCAGTCATCGCATTGAGATAAGAACGTAGTGTGAAACCTTATTGCCGCGCTAGTGGTATTGGAATTTATAACTCGCCCGTCAAGGGTTAACGGTAAAAATTGTGAAAACGACAAGCTTAGTTGTTCCAAGAAAGATAGTAAGAATAAAACAGGGGAGGCATAAACGAACGCATGAAAGTGAGAAAGAGAGAGCGAACACATGCCACAAATTGTCAAGCGTTAGATTCTTGGACTAGCTACCCAAGACGACAGTGCGAGACGATACAGTGGCAGGTGTTCGGTAACGTGTCGCAAGCTTTGTAGAATTTAAAAATACCCCGCAAAACCCAATACTTTTTTGGACGATAGGCACACTGTGAAAATATATAAACACACAGACAGCGCTTTCGCTGCAAAAGAGTCCATTTTATGACGTAACAGACTAGTAGTTTCAGTTTTGGAAAACGCGGGAGAGGAGAAAAGATGGCGTAATTTATATGATAGTGGAAATTGAAACTAACTCTGGAAAAAATATGGACTTCTTTATTAATGGGTTTAGGATCATAAAACCTAGTTAGTTTGATGGCTTATCTTCTCCTGATAAATAATATGTTTAAAAATACAAAATCCCCCAGTAGATAAGAAAGTTATTGACAAAAGACTGTATTTGTGCGTGCAGATAAACGGACAGACTGGCGGTTTTGAATTCATTTTGCATTCACTGACGATTACAATTTTGAACGCGTTGTTGGAAATGAGACAAGCAAGCATGTATTCTGTTGGAGGAGGGGTAGACAAGGGGAGAGAAATTATGGAATGGCTTAACACTAAAAATATATTTTAGCAATAGAAATCTAAGAATGAGTGAGGAGAAAACTTGTTAAAGTCCAAAAATCAAGTCTGTTTTTGCTTTTATTTTCAAATTCAAAAGTAGTCGTTCGCTCATTGGCCAACGCCTTTTATAATATTGAAGAATTCAAAGTCTCGACGCCATTTGTCATAATATAGTCCATGGAACAGGACGTTTGAAATTCTGTGAAGTGTGACTTGCCTTATTAAAGTAAATATATATAAAGTAAAACAATAATAGGCATCACAGTCCAGCTAGCAGGACATCTGAAGTCTGCTAATCAACGTACCTTGTTTATTCATTGAATTTATGGTAAGGCAGAAATTATTCATATATATTTTGTTTAAAAATGTGAGTGAGAGATACTGCCATTACGACTGTAAGTAATTAGGTCCCTAGCTGATATATGCAGGGCCTAGAGGTAGAGTTATGCTAGAACACATTGCCAGTTTTGTAAAATGCACATGTTTTGTGAAATAAAAATGTTTTCTTAGGTGGCCAGATGGACACAGCTCACCTATCCTATTGTATGGAAGAAAAGAAAGATTAATATTATTATTGCAGATGTAGGGCCGCCTTGAGAGGAGAGACATGTGAACAACACTGGTACACTTTGTAATGGATGCGCTGGGTTGGTCAATTAAGATATGACCCAGATCTTTATTTCTCATGTATCATAATTTGTAGAAATAACAGTTTTAGTATGATATCAACAAGGAGACATTATTTCATTGTTACAGGGTTTTTATCTGGCCCTAGCCCGGTGCCAGATGTCTGTGAAAAGCAGTTGAGA
The DNA here is from genome assembly GCA_024509875.1 of Oreohelix idahoensis. Taxonomy (NCBI): domain Eukaryota; kingdom Metazoa; phylum Mollusca; class Gastropoda; order Stylommatophora; family Oreohelicidae; genus Oreohelix; species Oreohelix idahoensis. The sequence continues at coordinate 50,233 of JAMPIV010006432.1, forward strand.
AGTCTTTTCATTTCCAGTAGTGACAGGGGTCTACAGAGTCCACCCTGTTACTTTTGGGCCAGTATCAAAGTGATCGTTTTACAGCAAGAATACGGACAGTTCAAGTTGTGCCAGATAAGTAAAATATCTGGCACCCGACTTTTCATCAGCATCAAAGACTAGTGCACCCCTGTGTAACATAATAACAATATTCCCCAAAGAATAAAACATTGACAGTTGTGTATTAAAGAACTGGGGATGATTAAAGAATCCCAAACAGCCATCCAGTGTTAGAAACCAGTAATATTAGAAAGTTAGTAACACTATTAGTATATTTTAACAGTATATGTTTGGACAAACTGTCCCTTTGGGTTGAAAATTTGCATTTGAGTTCTTTTAATTTTGAAAGTCTTGACCAGAAGAATACTAGGTTCAGGACTAATAAAATTGTATAGAAAATATTTACACATCAAAATTTAACCCATGTGTTAGTTCATTTGATCATAGACTTTACTATTTGTTTATATGTGTGTGTGTGTTAGTGTCAAAGTACCATCACACCACACTTGCATAACCCTAGACATTAGACGTAGCTATCATACATACTAGTCAAGAATAGGTCTGATTGAGGTCATAAGGTGGTAGCAGAAAGGTACCCTGATAACTCAACCCAAAATTTGTTATAATCAGGGACCTTCAAAGATGACCTCATTCAGTACAATAGTAATAATGAACAACAACATTGCATACCATCAAAAACCACCACAGTGGTAGTAACAAAATTCAAATTCTCTAGTTAAATTTTTAGCGGCAAATGGACTTTGCCCCTCAGACAAATTTCAAATAAAGTTATTTATAGACTGTAAAAATGCGTTAACTAGGTTATGAAGCGGGAAATTATTTGAGCGTGAGGTACACAGATCCATTTCACTACAGTAACACCAGACGGCGGGGCAGGCAAAGACATCAACATCAGAATGAATAAGGCAAGAACAGCCTTTTTTAGCCTAAACAACATCTGGAAGTCCTCTCAATACAGCACAAGCACAAAATTAATATTATATCAGAGCTGTGTGCTTTCTGTGCTTCTCTATGGTGCGGAATGCTGGAGAGTTACAGAGAAAGAAATGTCGAAATTGTCCTCTTTTCACACAACATGCCTAAGAAAAATTCACCGAATCTTTTGGCCGAATACCATCACCACCCAAGATCTGCTTACTCGGAGCAAGCAAGAGGACATGCACACCATCATAGCTGGCAGACGCTGGAGCTGGGTTGGCCATGTCCTCAGAAGAGACCCCGACGCCATCACAAGAACAGCTATGCTATGGACCCCTAAAGGAAAACGAAAGAGAGGCCGACCAAAAACTACATGGCGGAGGACTGTGGAGGCTGAGATGCAAAGAATGAACCAGAGTTGGGGCAATGTACGAAGGATGGCCGCCAACCGAGCAAAGTGGAATCAATTTGTTGTTGCCCTACAAGACGCCACTAAGCGTGATGGCCACTGACTGCTTTAACGGTCAGCGGCTAAGGATCAAAGAAGAAGAAGAAATAGACGATAAAGTAAAGAACAGAGTTCCTAATTAATCTATCCTGTAAAATATAACAGTAGTAGCGAACAAAACAAGAAGTGGGTACAATGTTTATACAAACAGAAATATTCACTCCTCTTACTCACACTCTGTCCATTTGTAGCCACGTTCAATCTCGCTTACCTACTAGTTGTTTAACAACATCTTGAACATAATCATCAGTGTACATGTAACAAAATCCAGTGTTGTGCTTCGCCGAAGTGAGCCCCAGTTCCTCCACGAATAATTAATCCTCTTTTTGGGGAAACGCTTACTTTGGTGGTGATTATTGGATATGAAAATGTCACGTCAGATAGTTCAGGTAGCAAAATATTTAACACGATATAGTGTTCACAGTGGACAGTAGTTAATACTTCCAAGTGGACAGATAAATCCACTTGACAACACAATTAATCGGGAACTTCCAATAAAATTGAATGGAAAAAATCTGGGTATATGGTACCTCCAGTTATAATTAATTTTTAATGTCTATACGTTTGGACTCTCTCTGTGGATGAAGCAAGAAGACCGCACAGGTCACCATCGAAGAATAAAGACTTTACTGGTTGTATTTAGACCGCTGGCAGGCTGGTTTGTGATCAGTACTAGATTTAGGAGAAAACAAAACATTTAATCAAAATATCAATAATTGACTGCTTTACAAATATCACTTGTCATTACTAGCTATTTGTTTCGCCACATGATACTACACTAGTCACTTACACAATTACACGTAATGAATTAGAAGTAAATTTATATTCCGTCAATAGTCAGTCGCCTAGTGTATTTATCAGTCAATTAAAACATCTCTTTCTGGGTGATAGCGAGTGGTTAAATTTACATTACAGCTGGAAAAGATAGCAATATGTTATTTAATACGCCAGTCTTAGCGCTTAGTAAAATCCCAGTGAATTATAATGATAACCTTTAACACATTAAATCACCGAAATGCTAATATATATTACAGCAATCATAAATTGAACAATCTCCACGGAATGCTATGACACACTTTAACAAAGGCTAGAATAAGGAGCTAGATTTCCAAAATATCCTGAGCGAACTGATAAACTGACTTTGGTGGTACGGAGTATTTATATGGAAATGGTGTTATTTCACTAACTGGTGCGAGAAATCGCGCCTTCGGCCATATCAGGGAAAATCAACGCGTTCGACTCTCGAGATAAGATTTTCTGCTCCCTGGTGCCGACCAACAACATAGAATCAGCTAAAACGGACAGACCGTCTTTGATCTCGTCTCTCTGCTGTAGATCAGATTATTATCTCCACTGGGACCGCGGACACACGAATGTGGTCGGTAAATCTTATTATCTCCCCTTTTGCATTTTGCTTTAAGTCCCCTAAAATGTTGGACATCAAACCGTTAGCGACCAAACTCCTGCTCGCCCCCTCTCTTTCAAAGAACCCAGTTATCTATCTGCTCGCTCCTGTCTGTCAACATTGCCAATTGCCCAATCAGCTTTCGCTCACTGTTATCTAGCCTGTACGAACGTAGGTAAACTCTCGTCAGCGCCTGTAAACAGAAGAAATAGGCGTAGCTTCAAAGGTGAGTCTACAGTCAGTGAATTTCGTCAGCGAATTGCATGTTTTTGTGTAGCAACGATTATAAACCTAAGATGGGGAAGCAAGGTGGACGGGTCACTGCTGCACTATTTACATACATATGTGACATTTCGTCCGGGCTTGAAGATATGAAACCCTTTCATGTCTAATTTATGGAAATAGAGCTGCTGTTATCCGTATCTTCCGAATTATTGCTATCTTCATCCTCACCCTCTTCCTCCATGCTCCAATTTCGACTCATAAAGTCCGCTCCTACGTTTTCTTTTCCTGGAATGTATTGAACCTTAAAAGAATACACGCTTAGCCGCAACTCCCAGCGCATGATCTTCGCGTTGAATTCCTTATTGGCTCCCAGAAACGCCAGTGGAGCATGATCTGTTTGCACTGTGAACGACACTCCATACAGATATTCATGGTGCCTTCTGATTCCGTGTACAAGTGCTAGACATTCCCGCTCCACGGTCGAATAATTTCGCTCTGCTGCATTCAGTTTTTGGCTGCCGTATGCCACCGGGAATAACAGGTTCGGATTATTGTCGTCTGCTTGGAGCAGAGTTGACCCGATCCCTTGACCCGAAGCGTTGACCCGCAAAATGAAAGGTTTCTCAAGGTCAGCTAACCTTAAAATTGGGGGTTTTGACAGCTGTTCTTTGAGAGTGAAGTAAGAGTGTTCGCACTCTGAAGTCCAAATAACTTTTTTAGGTTGCCCCTTTTTTGTAAGGTCAGTAAGAGGTGCTGTTAGACCGTTACAGTTTTTGATGAATTTCTGATAATATCCACACAAAGATAAGAACGAACGTGTGTCTCTCTTTGTTTTAGGTCTTTTTGCTGTACGTATTTTCCTACGTTTTTGGCAACTGGCCACATGGAACCGTGAGAAATGGTATGCCCCAGGAAGTCAAGCTTCTCATATCCGATTAAACATTTGCTCGGTCTGGCTGTCAGGCCTGTTTCCTGTAGTCTCCTGAGGAGCATAGCGACCGTAGCAATATGTTCGGCATTTGTGTCCGTTGCAATCAATATGTCATCCATGAAATTGTGGATATGCGGACTTTGCAATGGTTCTAAAAGCTTTTTCATCATTCTGGTGAAGACTCCTGGTGCGTTGTGCAAACCGAAAGGCATAACGTTGAAATTATAGTGTCCTTCACTGGTGGTAAAGCAAGCCAGGGCTTAATTTCCTCCGTGACTGGTATTTGATAATAACCTTTACTCAGGTCAATCTTGGAGAAAATTCTTGCCCGGTTTAGCTTGGTGAACAGTCCAGAAGCGTTTTGCAGGGGCTCTGGCTGGAATTCCGTTACTGTGTTAAGTAGACGGTAATCGATGTACAGCCGAACTTCCTTATTGGGATTCTGTAACAATACTACGCTCGAACTGTAAGGAGACGTAGACTCGCTAATAATTGTAGCTTGTCTATTTCTCGGCGTAGCGTATCAGCTTTAGCATACGGAATCGGATAAACTCTGGTTCGAACAGGTGTCTCGTTTGTCACCTTCATATCGAACTCGGCGAGATGCGTTCGACCAGGTATGTCCTTTAAAGCTGCTGTGTACTGTTTCAGTAGCGCCCTCGTTTCTGTCTGTTGTGCATCAGAGAGAGTGTCCCCGAATTTTACATTTTTGAAAGATTCCGTTTGTTGCACTGGATATTCCATGCAACTATCGTCATCCTCCTCATCTTCGGTTGCTATGGCGACCGCCAGGAGATGTTTGGGGAAGGCACCGGTCTTTCCAAATATTTCTTTAACAAATGTACATGGTAAACCTTTTCCTTTCCTTTGATAGAGATCTTATAGTTGGTCCTTGAGATCTTTTTAAGGACGGTAAACGGCCCTTGCCATCCGATATGTAGTTTGTTGCTTCCGGTTGGAAGTAGGAACTAAACCTTCTCTCCTGGTTGTAATTCTCTCTCTTTCGCGGCCGTATTGTATCGTTTAGCGTGCTTTGCACGTGCTCGCCTAAGGTTGGTTGTTGCTAGATCCCATCCTAATTGTAACCTTTCCTTAAGTTCCGATACATATTTGCTTGCTGAGACGACTGTTGTCAGCCTTCTGGCCTGTCAGTGACCAGAGTAAGACTTCGAGCGGGCCCTTAATATGTCTGCCGAATAAAAGTGCAGCTGGTGGTAAACCTGTAGAGGCCTGGGGGACTTACCTGTAGGCGAATAAGGATGCAGGAATGAAAAGGTCCCAATCTTCAGGTTTCTCTTGGCCCAGATTACGCAACATCAAGGTGAGGCTTCCGTTGACAGGATCTACTAACACACTTCCGGCCGGATTATAGGGGCTGGTGTAGATGTGCTGGTTCCTCAAGATCTTAAAGATCTCCATTAACAGGCTACGGTACTGGGATCCATTATCCGTCAAAACATGTTAAGGGAATCCCAACCGTGTAAAGATCTGCACTAGGGCTTCTGCGACATGCTTGGAATCCGTGCATGTTAGCGGTATAGCTTCTGCCCACAAAGTGCATGTGTCGACTAAGGTCAGGATAAACCTGTTCCTTCGTTTGGTCCTTTATAGGGGTCCTAAAATGTCGATTACAACCCGTTCAAATGGTGTCCCCACTATTGGCATTTCTCCCATGGGAACTGGGGGTGTCCAGTGCTTGGGTGCCACACGTTGGCACTTGGCGCAGGATTTCACGTATCTGATAATATCAGTGTTCATTCCTGGCCACCAATAGTGAGTCCATATTCGCTGAATAGTGGCGTTTTGTCCCATATGTCCGCTAAAGGGAAGAGAGTGCCTCATCTCTAAGATTTGGTCTCTGTACTGCGTCGGTACAAGGAACTGATTATGCCCTTGTTCAGGGTTGCCCGTTCTACGAAACAATACGCCATCCTTAGAAAAGATGTCTCCGTTGTGTCTGGGGTCCTTGGCCATGGGCAGTTTTCTAAAGCAGGGCTCCAAGGTAGGGTCCTTTTGTTGTGCCTCTTTTAGTTCCTTAGGCAACATGTTAGGCGCAGCCTCCCGTTCTTTCTTGGTTTGCCCTCTTGTGGTTACTGCTGCCACAATCGGCTCTTTCGGTCTCCCAATAAACACGTATCTACACCCAAGTATGACTGGGTAGATAGGATCATCCATTATAGCCGCTTTGATAACACCTCTGACACAATCAGAGTGTATCTCCACCAGTGCGATGGGAAGCGTCATGGGTGCATCTCCTTTGGAAAAAAAAGTTAGTTGCTTATCCTTTACAGGACGTGGCAATCAACCCCAGCTTTTATTGGCTGTTTGTGATTTTTCTAGGCAATTTTTTCATTCAGTAGTTTGCCATTGCTTTCTGAACGGTACGGCGCTTATACCATTGTTAAAAATCCACACAAAGCGATTTGCTACCAAACCGCTTTGTGTGGATTTTTAACAATGGTATAAGCGCCGTACCGTTCAGAAAGCAATGGCAAACTACTGAATGAAAAAATTGCCTAGAAAAATCACAAACAGCCAATAAAAGCTGGGGTTGATTGCCACGTCCTGTAAAGGATAAGCAACTAACTTTTTTTTCCAAAGGAGATGCACCCATGACGCTTCCCATCGCACTGGTGGAGATACACTCTGATTGTGTCAGAGGTGTTATCAAAGCGGCTATAATGGATGATCCTATCTACCCAGTCATACTTGGGTGTAGATACGTGTTTATTGGGAGACCGAAAGAGCCGATTGTGGCAGCAGTAACCACAAGAGGGCAAACCAAGAAAGAACGGGAGGCTGCGCCTAACATGTTGCCTAAGGAACTAAAAGAGGCACAACAAAAGGACCCTACCTTGGAGCCCTGCTTTAGGAAACTGCCCATGGCCAAGGACCCCAGACACAACGGAGACATCTTTTCTAAGGATGGCGTATTGTTTCGTAGAACGGGCAACCCTGAACAAGGGCATAATCAGTTCCTTGTACCGACGCAGTACAGAGACCAAATCTTAGAGATGAGGCACTCTCTTCCCTTTAGCGGACATATGGGACAAAACGCCACTATTCAGCGAATATGGACTCACTATTGGTGGCCAGGAATGAACACTGATATTATCAGATACGTGAAATCCTGCGCCAAGTGCCAACGTGTGGCACCCAAGCACTGGACACCCCCAGTTCCCATGGGAGAAATGCCAATAGTGGGGACACCATTTGAACGGGTTGTAATCGACATTTTAGGACCCCTATAAAGGACCAAACGAAGGAACAGGTTTATCCTGACCTTAGTCGACACATGCACTTTGTGGGCAGAAGCTATACCGCTAACATGCACGGATTCCAAGCATGTCGCAGAAGCCCTAGTGCAGATCTTTACACGGTTGGGATTCCCTTAACATGTTTTGACGGATAATGGATCCCAGTACCGTAGCCTGTTAATGGAGATCTTTAAGATCTTGAGGAACCAGCACATCTACACCAGCCCCTATAACCCGGCCGGAAGTGTGTTAGTAGATCCTGTCAACGGAAGCCTCACCTTGATGTTGCGTAATCTGGGCCAAGAGAAACCTGAAGATTGGGACCTTTTCATTCCTGCATCCTTATTCGCCTACAGGTAAGTCCCCCAGGCCTCTACAGGTTTACCACCAGCTGCACTTTTATTCGGCAGACATATTAAGGGCCCGCTCGAAGTCTTACTCCGGTCACTGACAGGCCAGAAGGCTGACAACAGTCGTCTCAGCAAGCAAATATGTTTGGAAACTCCACATAATTTGACGGTTTCTTCTGTTGTGACAGGGTTAGAATGGGGTGAATTAAACGTTCTGTGACAGGTAAATTTTGTGGCAGTATTTTCTATAATTATTCTTCTGTAGTGTTACTGGCGACTGCCAGAGATGGTAATTACAGATATGAATTGTAATATAACCCAGGTGTTCTTAGGAGACTCGTACGGTTTTTATTGATGCAGGCTGTAAGATCGTCGTAAACATGGTAGCACTCTATGCTTGATTACCTGATGTAAACAAAGGTCACTGGCTACTGACGCTCAGGAGAATAAGATCAGGCTGGTGTAAAATATGAATAAATACTTTTATTTACTGTCTACACACTTTGATAACTTCAATCGGGTTCATAAGTACATGTTCTTGTGTAAAATACTAACCAGTCTTTCCATGAAATATCACATAGCAAATCAGCCTTACTAGATGGTAACCACAAACTGACTTCGCTCATCCCGTGCTCAAACACCAACCTACTCACCTCCCTTCCCTCAAACCCTCCTTCCGTTCTAACTACTGGGCAATTCTACCCCAAATTTGATGACGTCATTTCTGAACACTTTATGTAATTCACTCATAGGATTTGTGACTAGTGCTATTTACTAACTAGACACGCTCTAATACTTAGTGTTAAAATCTTGCTTAAGTATTCTTACTCTAACTCTAATAAGTGGCAGCACCTTAGTGCTAATCCGACGTAGTAGTCCGTACTGTCACATACGCCCGGGGCCACTAAAGTGTATCCCGTAGGGAGACACTTTATTCCCTAGAGAAAATTTTTTTACTCACTCTAAAAAAAATAATTGGGGTACATGTATCCCACCATAAATCATGTCTGAAGGCATACAACAATCAATAGATGGGAGGGATGGATGAAATAATACTAGTAAAATCTCTATAAGGAATCATGAAAGGGTAGGGGCTGATGTACATAACATAATCGAGGGACACCTGGAAAGAGTAGGGAGGACATGGTAGCTACAACTTGTACTAATAAGTGGCACAAAAAAATATGGGCAATCAAAATAGAACAGTAACTGAACAATCATCAACGAACTAGCAAAACACTTTATGGGTTGATAGTCATCAATATCTTTCAACCATATGCGAATCATAAGATATGATATATCATGACAAGCGAATTAACGTCGCAAAGAAAAACTGGCTAATATATATATATATATATATATATATATATATATATATATATATATATATATATATATATATATATATATATATATATGGCAGGTGCACAAAAAGGCTGTCACCCTAAACTTCACTGAAGTGTTGGTGATGAAAAAAAAATGAATGGAACAATTGGAAATAAAACCACAAAGTTGGTGGCAAAGTATGGGCAAAATGGGTAAGTCTCATTAAAAAAATGACTTTGCCGGTGTAACAATTACCGGAAACAATGAATGGAATGGAAACATGGTAATCAACTGACAATGGTATACAATGGATAAATTGGCAAAATAGTTAAATCACATTTATTTGGTACAACAGAACAATGTAAACACCAAAAATCTGGGCAAAATCTTACGTCAGAAACATGGCAAAAACAAAAACAAACACAAAAAATAAATCATAGGGGCACAAAAGATGGTGAAATATTACATCAGTCAAAAATAATGTGACATAATGACGCTAACGCGTGTAAAAGGGAACTACATCAACTACAATATATCAGGACTGCAGAGATCGTCTGAGTTGGTGCATCTCCATCAGCAGTGGTCGAAAGGATGTCGTGAGGGAATTGTCCATGTACTGGCATAGTTGGCAATGTCTTTGTCGCGGACAAAAAAATATAACATATCTCCATAAATAACGACTGTTGGACTTCATAGCAGAACTGGAAATTGCGTAAAGACTGTAACCGAGGTGTCCAAGGATGCGTAACGATTGGTCTTCACGGTAACATCAGGATCAAGCAATTCAGCAGTTGAAACACGAGAAACAGGGTCGACATCATGCTAAAAATAATAGCAGGGCAGGAAATGTCAACCTGACCGGAGACGGCATCTGGAGGTAAGTAAAGTTCAATTCGTAAACATCTTTGTGGCGAAAATATTCACCGCTTCCAATCTTACAATGTCTTGCAATGACAAACGAGGATCGTACTGTGTAGGTTGGGAGGTAGGAACAATGGCATGGACTACGGGAGTGGACGGGACATAGCGGGAGGGTCGGGGTGGAGGCTGTGGACTGGGAGGAGGATAACGGAGGGGAATACGTAATCTACGGGGCGGAGGTTTGACAGGGGGAGGAGGAGGCGGAGGAGAGGGACTACGGTGAGGAGAATGAATAGAACCACATGAGTGACGAAAACGGGTACGCACATGGGCGGCCCGCTGGTGAAGGTGCTTAGGAAGGGGAGCAGAATCGCTAGATGAGGTCGAATGACGACGTTTAGAGGGAAAACGAGCTGGGGGAGGAGGAACATCAGGTCCAATATCAGAAGAAGCAGAATCGGGGGAAGAGTCAAGATCGGACGGAGGGGGAGGAAAACAATCAGAGGTAGGAAGAACAGGTTCAACATCCGAAGAGTCGGACTCAGGGGCTGTATCAAGGTCAGAGTGAGGCGGAGGAAAATAACCAGAGGGAGGAAAAGCGGGGTCAGAAGAGAGGTGAACAGGGGGAGGAAAAGCGGGATCAGAAGAGAGGTGAACAGGGGGAGGAAGGGAGGTATGGACAGGAGCTGTGGCAGTAATAGGAGGTACAATAATATGCTGAGGCGAAGCATGAGAGTGACCTGGAGTCACGGAGGGTAACTCAGACAAACGAGCATCACAGGAGAGGATACGTGAGTACAGCTCAGGTGGAGGGATATGACTCTAAGCGGTGGAACAGGAATGATAACGTCTGTTAAAGGCTTTTCTCCACTGTGTTACTGGCTTTATATATGCTCTTAGTCCATCTTCTGTCGTTATCATACATCTTTGTTGATCACTCGTAACATTATTTATTTCAAATATCTTTCCTTGTTTTATTATATTGATAACGTTTCTCACTGCAATGCGACAGTGTCTTTTATTGAGACTGTTCCAGTGTGCCCTTCCAGCAGCTGTTTGTTGCTGTGACAATTGTTGTTGAAGCAGTTGGTTTTTCTTGTGCAACAAAAATACTTGATGCTCTAGCTGTTGAATGGGTGAATCCATCATAAAAAAACAGTTACGAGCTGGTCACGGGCACCGAATCAAGTCTAGTGTGACAGGGTGAGAATGGGGTGAATTAAACGTTCTGTGACAGGTAAATTTTGTGGCAGTATTTTCTATAATTATTCTTCTGTAGTGTTACTGGCGACTGCCAGAGATGGTAATTACAGATATGAATTGTAATATAACCCAGGTGTTCTTAGGAGACTCGTACGGTTTTTATTGATGCAGGCTGTAAGATCGTCGTAAACATGGTAGCACTCTATGCTTGATTACCTGATGTAAACAAAGGTCGCTGGCTACTGACGCTCAGGAGAATAAGATCAGGCTGGTGTAAAATATGAATAAATACTTTTATTTACTGTCTACACACTTTGATAACTTCAATCGGGTTCATAAGTACATGTTCTTGTGTAATATACTAACCAGTCTTTCCATGAAATATCACATAGCAAATCAGCCTTACAAGATGGTAACCACAAACTGACTTCGCTCATCCCGTGCTCAAACACCAACCTACTCACCTCCCTTCCCTTAAACCCCCCTTCCGTTCTAACTACTGGGCAATTCTACCCCAAGTTTGATGACGTCATTTCTGAAGACTTTTATTAATTCACTCATAGGATTTGTGATTAGTGCTATTTACTAACTAGACACGCTCTAATACTTAGTGTTAAAATCTTGCTTAAGTATTCTTACTCTAACTCTAATAAGTGGCAGCACCTTAGTGCTAATCTGACGTAGTAGTCCGTACTGTCACACTGTCTCTTGACCAGGTTTGACCAAATGCCTTGCGACAATACAATCAAAAGATAACCCTGTGTCAAAAAGACAATATGTTAAAGTCTCGTTCAAAGTAACAGTTCCTCGCGTTGTAGGCCTCTCACTCTCAGGTTGAGAATCACTGACACTAATTCTCCTTCGCGAGTATGTTAGCAAGCAACCGATTCGATTTCTACAAGTGTGCTTGCCCTGATCAGATGTCCCTTGTGCAGGGGTTTTTCCCTTGTCTTGACCTTTCTGGCTGCGGTGCCATGTAGGCAGTTGGGCTAATCAGAATTGTTGTTGGTGGGGTACCTGTTTTTATAGAATTTCGCTTTTTCATGAGGAGGATTCTGGGGTACAGTTTCTCGTTGGTTCTGGTGATGGGAAGAATGGGAAGACTGCTCTAGATTATTTTTCCGAGAAGGCTCATCTGTCGGTTTGCGTTTTGTGCCTGGCAGTTCGGCCAGCGCATTGGTATATCGCTCAGACTTGCTCAAGATGTCTTCCAGCTTTACTGCGCCTTGTTCAGCCAGAAATCTATGGGTTTCATTTGACAAAGTGTTTTTTATTTGTTCGGTAAGAACAAACTCCTCAAGCCCTTCATAAGTGCGAGGAAGCTCTGAAAGCTCCAGGCACTTTGTCAAATATCCCTTCAAGCGTGAAGAGAACTGGGGAAATGTCTCAGTGCCTTCCTTCCTGCTGTTTCTGAACAGGTGCAAAAATTTGCGAGCATTCATTTCGAAACGCTCCAGTAAAGCCTTCTTTAACATGTCGTAGTTGTCTTGATGGCTGCTTACTAGTTTTACGTAAACATCATATGCATTACCCTTCAAAGCCCGGGAAAGCTTCAAACACCATCGCGAACTTTCTAATCCGTACAGAATTGCCATTCTCTCAAATTTGTCTAGATGGGAGTCAATTTTTTCATTGGGGCTTTGGAAGGGTTCCAGGGCGAAAGACATAGCTGCGAGTTGAGGAGATCGAGCACTGGATTGATCGGTTAGGAGTGACTGAGGAGACAACGGCTCTCCATTGCTGGAGATAGACGCAGCACTACGACTTTGGACATCTAGAGCCTTAAGCGCCAGTTTATGCTGTCTCTCCTTTACTTTTTCCTCATGCTGCCTCTCCTTCTCTCTTTCGTTCGCCCTGTGAACTTCCATCTCTGCCTCAAATTTCTTCTGCTCCAATTGACGCTCTTCTCGCTTTTTCTCTATCTGCCTAGCTTTTTCTTCTCTTTCCTTCGCCCTAGCTACTGCTTCTTTCTTCACCGCGTCATATCTGTCAAGTTCTTCGTTGACAAACGCTTTCGCTTCTTCTCCTTGTAATAACTCTTCCCTTGCTTCCTCTCTTAGCATTGTTCTAAGTTTTCCACGCTCAGCCATGGAAAATAACTGACTGTGACTTACCCAAGAAAGAAAGAAGAAAACGGATACACTGCTTCCCTAACAGATGACGAGGCAAAACCAAAAAAAAAAATTCTGTTTATTTAACTGCGATACCACCTCCCGTTGTCAGTTATCTAATGTATCGCCGCTGTTACCTGGCCCAAAGCTCCTAACACTGACGACTTAAACCATAAGAATGGTAGATAAGGCTAACAACTGAAAAACTACTATTACTACGGTGGAAAAAAAATTGTTTAAAAATTAAGGAGAAAATAAAAAATCCCTTATATTATAAATCCACCACAAACTCGCCCACACCCGAAGTCAGTTTAAAGAGTTAGGGGAGGCTATTAACTTGACGATAGCCAGAATGCACTCCCTTTGCTTAGCTTACCCTTTACTGCTTCAAGAACCAGGTGATTGCCAGACAATCACACGCTACCAGCGGTCTTGTAGTACAAAATTATTACATAACTGTAAAAGTCTGTTTACTGTCTGTTTAAGGCTGGAGATGTAGAGATGTAACGTTCTATTCGCTCCAGATGTATAACTGCCCGTTTGTGTTCGTGTGTTGTAAAGATGGCAGAATGGGCGTGTCACAATGATGTGGATTATATGTGTAGTTATGAAGGTTAACATCAGGCATCACAGATCCCGAACAGCTTAGACATGTAACAATGTCTTGACCAATAATTACTGTTCATGCAATAGCTCTGATCCCTGACTGAGCCCCGTCAGGTAAGCCCTAGCAAATATATTGCCTAGTACGGCGATATCAGTTATTTAACAAAGTCAATGCTATTGTCCTACAACTAGCCAAAGACTTCATTCTGGCCTCACATGCCAGGTACTTCATTCTGGTGACGAAGGTTGGCCGTAAACACGGACCAATATAATGCCGACGAAATCAGGCCGCACGTCGCGGGCCTCGATAATCAGGTGACTCTCAGTTTACATAAACTTCTGAGAATAAATATATTTCTGCAAAACAATATTCCGCCTGCATTGCGGATCCATTAAGTTGATTCTTAGGCTTATATGTATAACAGGTCAACTTAGACCTAGTCTTTCAAATATGTAGCCATACTGGGGTCAGTATATTAACTCCTCGTGAGCTTCGTTCACTATGTCGCCATCAGCGATAAATGTACCTTTAAGATCTAATCGAGACGAAAAAGATCGAATAATGTTTCAGTTACCTTCTCATAGAATCCTTACACTCTAAGGTAAAACAACATAAAGAATCACTCAGGGAAGGAAGAATGACAAAACAGTCATTCCCAGAATTTCCAAATCCCTATCGAAACTTGGCGGAGAGAAATCTACGCATCGGTACATCCGTTCTAAGCCTCTGGTACACTCTGCTTAAATCATCAGTCTCTCGGTCTTTGCGCCAAGACCTGCGCATGCCCAAAGAGCATAGACTAGATCGAGGCTAAACCAGACCAGGCGTTTCCGCCCAAACGGGTGGTAAAGATACTCCGTATATGGTCCTATAAATAGACTTAAGACATGTCAACTATAAGACATTGCCTGAGACAGGACAACATAAGACAGGGGAAGATAATCACCAGTCAAACCTGTCACAGAAAGATAATAAACATTTATCTCTCTTTGATCACATTAAACCAAACATAAATTATGTTGGTGTTTTTCTCACCGTCAAAAATGACAGCAACAATAACATATCTCCCACAAGGATCACCCTCAAAATCTAACTGGCTGTCTCTCCTTTGATGCTGTGAAAAAAACAATTTATAATTTGTGTGGTCAGCAACCCAATAACAGGACGTTTGTCTAGGGGATAATTATTATTATTCCTTAACTCATGAGACAACCACACCACGCTCTATCTAGAGTTAGACTAAGCTACAGTAAAAGACGTTAGTCACTTTACTAGACTCAAACTTAGATCTCAATCCTGGAGCGAGCCCTCCATTAAGTCTAACTTGCAGATGTGAGATCAATCCTATGGACGAGCCAACATTAAGTCTAACTTGCAGATGTGAGATCAATCCTACGGACGAGCCAACATTAATGTCGTAAATTTGATAGGTATTTAAGTTAGATTAGGTCCGTCTGAATAGAACTGGCAAAATAAATAAGTGAGAATTTAGGTGTGAGAAAAAGATTTTCACGAGTGAATAGTTTAACGGTAGAATCTGTCACTGGGTTGAGAAGATACTCTAGTCCAGCCTATCTTTCCGACTGTAATTTGTTAACAGACAATTCTACTCTCCATACATTTAACATATATGTTTAACTATACACACACACAGTTATGTGACAACAAGACACACAAACGTGAAAAGTATTGTAAATGGCTGAGCTGACCAACACAAGTAATTAAGTTTTGTTAAGTTTATTATCATATAAACTGCTCACAACATCAAATATATATATATATATATATATATATATATATATATATATATATATATATATATATATACATATAAATGAAATCATAGGTTGCAGAATTTGGAAAATAACCCCATAAGTGTCATCCCCTCTGTTGAGAAAAGATCCCACAAGACGTTAATAACCCGAAAAGGTCAAAAGATTAACGCTAGGGTATAGAAATAGACGATAAAGTAAAGAACAGAGTTCCTAATTAATCTGTCCTGTAAAATATAACAGTAGTAGCGAACAAAACAAGAAGTGGGTACAATGATTATACAAACAGAAATATTCATTCCTCTTACTCACACTCTGTCAATCTGTGGCCACATTAAATCTCGCTTACCTACTAGTTGTTTAAATACATCTTGAACATAATCATCAGGGTACATGTAGCAAAATCCAGTGTTGTGCTTCGCCGAAGTGAGCCCCTGTTCCTCCACGAATAATTAATCCTCCTTATGGGGAAACGCTTATTTTGGTGGTGATTATTGGATATGAAAATGTCACGTCAGATAGTTCAGGTAGCAAAATATTTACCACGATATAATGTTCACAGTGGACAGTAGTTAGTACTTCCAATAGTTAAAAGAAATGTTTGGTGGGTAAATCTTTCTGGATAAATCCACTTGACAACACAATGGTCAGTAGTCGGGAACAATGTTATGTATAGATATTTTGCCACAGCGGGCTGATAAAATTGAATGGAAAAAATCTGGGTATATGGTACCTCCAGTTATAATTAATTTTTAATGTCTATACGTTTGGACTCTCTCTCTGGATGAAGCAAGAGGACCGCACAGGTCAACATCGAAGACCCGATAAAGACTAAGAATTGTTACTGGTTGTATTTAGACCGCTGGCAGGCTGGTTTGTGATCAGTACTAGATTTAGGAGAAAACAAAACATTTAATCACAATATCAATATCCTATCCGGTCACACGTAAGGTTAAGATCTCTTATCCACTCCATCATTTAATTAAATTAAAAGCACACATGTCTTAGCCTATCTTATCACGCTTCGCTCACCTGGGACGAATTTGGGTTTAAGGTATGCGCCTTTCCCCTCCTCCCCCTGGTAAAACTCTCATCGCACAATATCAGTGTTAATTTAATTATTGACTGCTTTACTCATATCGCTTGTCATTACTAGCTATTTGTTTCGCCACATGATATTACACTTACACAATTACACGTAATGAATTAGAAGTAAATTTATATTCCGTCAATAGTCAGTCGCCTAGTGTATTTATCAGTCAATTAAAACATCTCTTTCTGGGTGATAGCGAGTGGTTAAATTTACATTACAGCTGGAAAAGTTAGCTATATGTTATTTAATACGCCAGTCTTAGCACTTAGTAAAATCCCAGTGAATTATAATGATAACCTTTAACACATTAAATCACCTAAAAGCTAATATATATTACGGCAATCAGAAATTGAACAATATCCACGGAATGCTTTGACACACTTTCACAATGGCTAGAATCACGAGCTAGATTTCCAAAATATCCTGAGCGAACTGATAAAGTGACATTGGTGGTATGGAGTATTTATACGGAACTGGTGTTATTTCACAAACTGGTGCGAAAAATCGCGCCTTCGGCCATATCAGAGAAAATCAACGCGTTCGACTCTCGAGATAAGATTTTCTGCTCCCTGGTGCCTACCAACAACATAGAATCAGCTAAAACGGACAAACCGTCTTTGATCTCGTCTCTCTGTTGTAGATCAGATTATTATCTCCCCTGGGACCGCGAACACACGAATGTGGTCGGTAAATCTTATTATCTCCCCTTTGGCATTTTGCTTTAAGTCCCCTAAAATGTTGGACATCAAACCGTTAGCGGCTAAACTCCTGCCCGCCCCTCTCTTTCAAAGAACCCAGTTATCTATCCGCGCGCTTCTGTCTGTCAACAATGCCCATTGCCCAATCAGCTCGTGTGATAATTTATGACAAGCGAATTATACTTTCGCTCACTGTTATCTTAGCCTGTACGAACGTAGGTAAACGCTTGTCAGCGCCTGTAAACAGAAGAAATAGGCGTGGCTTCAAAGGTGAGTCTACAGTCAGTGAATTTCGTCAGCGAATTGCATGATTTTGCGTAGCAACGATTATAAACCTAAGATGGGGAAGCAAGGTGGACGGGTCACTGCTGCACTATTTACATATATATGTGACAACGGGTGATCTGATTCCTTAGGAATCCAGTCTTGTATTTATAAAGGCGGGCTTACTTTTTTAAGATTTGAAGTTTCCCAAATACTTCGATTTATCCTGGTCCTTTTAAGTTTCCAGTCTTTGTATTTAAATATGCGGGTTTACTTGTATGTTCCAAAGTTGCCCAAATACTCGATCTGTCACTTATATTTATGGAATTCTAAGTCCGATGTCTCACTGTCTTCTGGGAATTTGCTCATTTGACGATGCGATGCAGTCTCTGATTTGTGTCTCTGATTTCGCTAGATTTTATTTTCAGTTCCCAGTTCAAATCACAGATTGTGCTTCCGCCAAATTCATCAATGAGATTCATTCCGGTTTCTCAAATCAAACCAATGGTTAGCTCTTTCAGCACTACGTGGGTTGGGGCGTTAAGTCATTACTCATCCCCCGCGTGTTCTAAAAAATCAAATTTAAAATGCCAAACGCGTGACTTCTTTCAGTGATGCGGTAATATTTCCGGTTGCAGCTTGTGAAACCTCAAAAATGTCACGGATTGCCTCCCCTGCTTTGCAGTATAATAATAATAATAATAATAATAATAGCCCCTTCAGTCATAACTGACTATGGGAATGCGCCCCTGAGGTGACAGCTCTCAACTGCTTATTTTCCTGGTGCTCCTTTCGACGTTTTCTCCTCACCTCTGCTTCTTGTGTGAGCCTCTCTTCGCCTAATCTGAGGTGGTGCCGTAAATAGCATCGCCACTTTGTGCGATCGGCAGCTTCATCCTCCCATGTTGCTGGATCCATGTCCAGTGCCCTCATATCTCTCTTGCACACATCTTTGAACCTCAGCTGTGGTCGCTCAACTGTTCTCTTGCCATCTGCTAATTGTCCGTAGAAGATATCTTTTGGGATGCGACCATCTTCCATGCGGCGAACATGGCCAAGCCAGCGAAGTCTGCGCTGTCTAAGCAGCGTATACATACTTTGAAGGCCAGCACGTGACAACACCTCGACATTTGTCACTTTATCTTTCCACGAGATGCCGAGGATGCGGCGTAGACACCGCAAATGGAAGGTATTGAGCCTTCTTTCTTGCTTAGCATAGGTCGTCCAGGTCTCGCTGCCATATAGGAGTGTGCTGGTGACGCAGGCATTATATACCGCAGCTTTGGTCTTCATTGTGAGTTTAGAGTTTCCCCAAACACGCGATGTGAGGCGGGCAAAGGTAGCTGCAGCTTTGCTATGCGGCTGTCGATTTCTGTATCCAGTGAGAGTTTGTCATTGATGGTAGACCCTAGGTATGTGAAGTGGTGCACCACTGCCAATTCATAGTTATCTTTGCAGTAGTCATCCAACAATGGCCAGACTCAAGAGTATCTAAACTGGGTCGTCAAAGGTGTTTACCTTCGCACAAGATTACTCTTGGCAGAGATATAGATAAAAGTGTAATGGCGCTTCTATCTGAAAGGAGTATTCACAAGATAATTCAGAAGTCAAGAACCATGCGGCAGAGGGCTGAGCAATGGTTCACTTATATCTGCCTTTTGTTAAGGATTTAAGCAATCGTTTTTAGCCCGTTCAAGCCCCCAGCTGAGTTAATTCAGCGAATTTTCTCTTATAATGGTATAGCTCTGTTTAGAGGTAAATATATCCATGTATATATAGATGTATGTTTTAAAGAATCTTGCTCAAACGTTCAAAAGCTTTCATACATATAAAAACTGAATCGACTATAATTGTTTAGTTTTAAAACAACAAGTCACAAATTTAATAATGAATTAGTCTTTAACAGTTAAAATAAGGAGGAAATGATAAATTTTGCTGTACATACAAGTTTTTGTCACGGAGACGTAGGTTATATGCTCTCGAACCACTTGGTCTGGAAATTTTGAATCGCTTTTATGACGGGTAAATCTGTGAAACACTTGGTCTGGGAAAGTTTCTCTTAAGACGGGTGATCCAATTCCTAGGTTTCCAGTCTTCGTATTTTAAGTCCTAGTCCCTTAAGTTTTTCTGTATTTATAAAGGCGGACTTACTTTTAAGGTTTTAAGTTTCCCAAATACTTTAATATGTCACTTATAATTTAAAAATTCTAAGTCCGATGTCTCATTGGCTTCTGGAAGTCGCTAGTTTGAAGTTGCGAAGCTGCCTGTGTTCTATGTCTCTGATTTCGCTAGATTATATTTCCAGTTTTCAGTTCAGATCACAGATGGTCTTTCTGCCGTGTTTTCCAATGAAATTCAATGTATATCCCTGCGCTCACTTCAAACCAATGGAATCTCTTTAGACTATATGGGTCGGGGTGTTTAATTCAAAAAATCCCCCACGTGTTTAAAATATTAAATTTAATATTCCGACGCGTGACCTCTTTCAAATCATGCGGTAATATTTCCGATGGCATTTTGTGAAACCTCACGAAGCAAATCTGTGCACTGATTACCTGTCCAGATGCTTTCCTGCCAATATTGACTCGTCAGACAGATTTATCTGTAATAATCTTACACAGGGATGAACCCGTGAAACGATTATCTCATTATCGCCCCGTGTTTTCGTGCCTTCTTCAGACAGTCAAACAAAAGGGTCGCCGGCCACTCAGACAAACAATATGGTTATCAAACGAGGATCGTCTATTATCAAAGGTTGGCTAGGCGATTCAAAGAGAAAAACGTATTACCGATGACCTGTCTAATTACCGGGTATTGTTACAGCTCACCTGGCGAAATGTAAACAGTCTGCGTGAAGCGTGAAACAGATAATGATAGTCCCATATCAGATACTTCCGTAAGGTGGTGGGGTGTTAGAGACTTCGCCCTAATAGATCCAGCAAAAAGAGCAAAATGAATGAAAGGGCAAAAATTATGCCAAATAAAAGCGATTGAATGGGAGAAAGAGAAAATGAAGAAAATAAGGGTACTGCTGGAGTGGCTAAAGGTGTAGGAGAGCTAAATAAAGATCACGTACAGGCGTTTTGTCACACAAAACAAATATGTGCACTGATTACCTGTCTAAATGCCTTCCGTCAAGATTGTCTACCCAGACAGATTGTGGTGAAGTGGGATGTTATAAATATTTATAGGGGACTTAGTGTACTGACTGAGATCAGCTGTGAAGGTATATATATATCTAATAAGAGTAGTGTATTATATATAACCTTACTTGCTGCCACATATGTATACCTCAGTCAGAATTATTCTGGAATAGTGTGATGACTACGTTATATGTCTAGGGTATGTGTATGATGAAGTGTAAGTCAAAACAACAACAGACAGATAAACAATTTAATTTATTCCACTACACTTGACAACACTGTGACACTCACATACATAAAACACTCTACAAGGATATCTTAAAGGAGTCACTGATAACTTTTCAAATAACAATATGTATTCATTGCTGTCATGAATGTATATGTGTCCTGATTCAAATACAAGGGGAACCAGGAATCACAATCAATTTTAATTACAAGTTATATGTACAGAATTTATTAATATGAATCTTGTAGTGACATATGTTATTAAAAGTATCCTATGTGTGTCAGTTGTGTAGTAGTAATATGAGGTAATACTGGTTTTGTTTTGTTCAAGCTCTGTTGGTATTTGTCATCATGACTTCAATAGTTTGTCTTTATTGGAACTAGTATTGGAGATGTTCTCAGTTCCTGATATTAAAACAATTAAATTCCCTTCTTAATGTTATTTTTACAAGGTCATTTTAAGATGGGGTACATAATGTTGAGCTCAGCTGGCCACATCAGCTTATCTTGCGTGATGGCGGCAGGAAAAGACTCCTCTGCTCGATTTCTCCCCTGGGCTCTGGAGACCCCTCACGGATAGCTAAATGGACCAAGGAGTATGCTGTCCGACTCTAGATTCAGCAAAGCTCTGACCAGGTGCTGCTCAATACCATCAAGACCACGGTCCCTGAAAACAAGAAGGATGTACCTTCTACTTCATAACTAATTGATACTCTAGTTCTACACTGAGCACAATACATCACAAACATTGAGTTCAGAGCGTTAGGCCAACTGTCAGCTTCATCTGAAATACTTTATACCAGTATTTCCCTCCCTAATGGTTACTACGCCTCTGCACTTCCAGCATTATTTCTGTCTAGTCAATCATCTAGGTGTCAGTGTACTGTTTGGCCATTCCATGCCGTTTTACTTTCCTCCGACACCTTCTGTTCAGGCTGGAGCATTATAGGCTTTACATCATGTTTGCTACTGAACTACACATATATACAGGCATAAATTAACAATTCACACTCAATTTTCATTAAAAGATACTGAATGTTTCAAGCTTACCACAATTCATGGAAATAAACACAGATACGTTGACTAGCAATGAATTCTGGCACAAATACTGGCACAAATTCCCATCTGCTTATGTTCCAGGCTTTTATTTAGCAAAAATATGAGCTGGCTTCAACGCACTGTTGCTTTATCAAGCTTATTTGAACTAGTGGTCTCGAACTAACGCTCCTAAGTGATTATATCAGCGAGTCTGGCCAATGGAGCCACGTTTCGACAAGTGTTTGAAAAAATTTTACCTTCCTACGTCTCCCCTAACAACCAAGGATAGCATTTATAGTCCGACTAATCGTGTGTAGCCTTACATATCATTCCAGCCAATCAGTTCAAATGTAACTTGTGGCCCATTTCCCGTACAATGGTGGTTTAAAAATCTACCACTGAGCGATTCTGATTTTGGGTGTTGTCTGACAGCACCATCATTTTATTTTGGCTATAACTTGTTAATTCCTAGACTATTTGCATAACACTTAACATATTCTTTGTCATCAAGTCCTAAGGAACCCAAATATACAAATTTAAAAGAGCTAAGTGGCTGCGTTCAAAATATGCAATTTCTTCTACCTCCTGTTTCGAAGATGTGCTGTCTGGGTACTGTAATGTTTTCAAACGTAAACCCATCTAATGTTATCTTTTCTAATAAGCGTTTTTCCGGATTTTAAAACCTAACTCTGGGAAGGTTAGTGTTTTTATCACTGTCCGTCTGAAAAAAAGTTAGTGCATGTGGCCTTACACGCGTGATAGTAGTAATTGTGTATCGCGCGACGCGTGTTGGGGGTGGCATTAATAGCGAGACACGTGTTTAGTGTTGCTCGTGTTCGGCTTTCTGCCTCTCCCTTCTCTCTATCCTTTAGTCCATCTGTTCGTTCGTTTTGGTAACGTAGTATAATTAATGTTAGGATTAATTTAGGTCATTACGCAGTGTGCCTCTCAATGTTTTTCTTAGAAATGCAATACCCGTTTTAATGTGTTGTGGAGACGCTTGTATTTATGCAGTGGCTTATATTTAACGTGGAAACGTTACAATTTGCAGACGAAGCATAAAACAAAGGGGATTTCGAGTACATTCTTTGTGACAGCACTGTTATTTTACCATTGCTCTTTTCTTTATTAGAATTTATTTGTTAGGCTTTATATTTACCTGACAATTTATATATGTGGATTAGAATATTCCACGACACCTCCCCTCTTAAAACAGACATCCCATGTCAGTCCTTTATTCTATATACACATAGATAAATGTAAGTCAACTTGACTTTACTCTGCTGTGGTGCTATCATGGTTTTATGTAGTTGGGTCCATTCAGAGTAGGCACTACTCATGAAATCTGCCTCAGACTTCTACAACCAATAATATATTTCGGTTATGTTACTGAACAGCCGCAAGTGTGAGTGCTTGTCTTAATGCTGCGTCGCAACCCGTATTCACCATTTCTCTTCTCTGAGTCTGCGCACTGACATGTCCAGAGAACATTATATTTCCCTCAAAATGTACGTTATGAGGAGATAACATATACCTGGTGATAGCAGAGTTTTCGTAGTGGGTCCCATAATCTTCTTATTATCCTGTATGAAACATTCGGAATATCCTCAATCAAAGAGGCAACTCAGGGATTCATTACGTTCCTCCGAAATGTTTACATCCAACAATTTTCTCATCATTCTAGAGAAGACACTAGGCGCATTCTTCAATCCAAATGGCAATCTATTAAACTCATAGTGTCCTTCTGAGGTACTAAAAGCTAGGTATGGTCTAACCTCGGGCTTTACTGGAATCTGATAGTATCCTTTACTCAAATCCACTTTTGAGAAATATTTAGCTTTATTTAGTCTGGCAAACAGCTGATTTGTATCCGGCAATGGATCCACCTGTCCTTCTGTAATAGCATTCAGTCTCCTGTAATCTATACAGAGTCTATGTTCTCCAGAGGGCTTCCTTAAGAGTACAACACCGGAACTATACGAAGATTCACTGTGCGAAATAATTCCTTCCTTCAACAGATAGTCTATCTCTTCCTTCAAAGCTTTCTCCTTAGCAAACGGAATCGAATATGGTTTCATACAGACAGGTGTGGGGTCTATCAGTTTCATATCATATTCCAATAGGTTTGTATGCCCTGGTCGGTCTGTTAACACCTCTGCATGATTATTTAGAACCTGTTGCACTCTCTCTTTCTGAGTTTTCGTTAAATGTGTACTGATTTTCACCTGTGCTGCTGTCTCACAGGGGTGTAATTGATATTCAAATGATGAAAGTGGTTCCTTTTTCATCTCCATGGCGATGGACAAGGTCAACAAGTGTGTCTCTTCCTGATGTTCTCTTTCCAAATATTTCTTCAGGAGATTCACATGATAGATTTTTTCTTTCCCCTTCTTATCTATCTTATAATTTGTTCTAGACACCTTCTCTAGAACTGTATATGGACCTTGCCATCCAATCTGTAACTTATTCTGACTCCCGGGCAAAAGAAGCAGTACTTTCTCTCCCACAGCCAAATCTCTGTCTTTCGCCTTCCTGTTATAATAGGCAGCATGTTTCTTCCTGGCTTGTTTCAAATTTTCATTGGCAAGTTTCCAGCCAGTTTTTAAACGAGTGGTCAGCTCATTCACATATTGGTATGAAGATGTAATGTTTTCCTCTGCCTTTTCATCAGTCCACGTTCTTAACAAAGCTACATATGGACCTTTAATTTTGTGGACCTATTTGTCCATGCACCGGTATGGTCTCTTCCACTGGAAGCTCTATAGTGATGATTTTTCTTCCCAGAATTATCATTCACAAAACGACCGCTACCAATTCTTTTGGGGCTTTCTCCCCACTTAAAATTCTTGATGAGAGATTTCCTCTCTACATCCTCTTCCTCCAGTTTGTTTAAGTCCGATTGAGGGATTTTCGGCTTATCCTGGGGTAAGACATCTTTTTTGCACTCTCCGCATAGTGGCCATTGTAAAACAGTTAAGTGAAGCTTGTCCGTGAAAAGGGGCTTCCCATTCCCTTTGGTCCACTTTATCAAATTTATATTTCTTTTTATTATCAGGCCTAATTTTGCCCCGTGGCGGGTCCAGGTCCTGATCCATGTTCCCACTTGTGGGTGTTCCCTCATGTGCTATGCTACACCTTTCTACAAAATTCTCAATGTCCCATCTTGCTTTAGGCCAATAATAATTGTGAGCCACCGTTTGAATGATGGTACCTATTTTCTCATGGTCCCCATCTGGTTTCACATGTAGGCTCCTTATTAAGTCTGCCCTATATCTTTTAGGAAGTACCAGTTGTCCCTGACCTTTGGATCTAGCTCCAGTCTTCCTATACATCAACTTGTTTTTCATGTAAAAATCTCCCATGCCTGGAGTTGTATGACAAGTTGACAATTTTCTGAAACAAGGCTTGAGTGTTTTATCCCCAGCCTGTGCCTTCCTCATCTCTTCTGGAGTGGTATCCAACATAATATCCTCCTCCTTCTTGAGGTCGACCTGACCTGAAGGGTTGCCATATACACAGGTTTCCTTCTGCAACGGTCAGTGTCATGATTGTCCATCTGACAATTCTTACACCACCTTTTTCCTTGGTTGAAAGATTTTCTTTCATCACATTTCCTTTCATCGAATTGTGGGAATTTATTTTTATTTTCATACCGTGGCCTATCAAATTGGTGCTTACCTTTGTTTTGATCCCTAGGATCAAATTGATTAAAGTTCTGTGGTGCCCTAAAGTTATCCACTTGTTTCTTTTTATTACCTGTTACCTCTGCTTGAGCTGCTTGATACCTTTCAGCAACATTTAGCAACTCATCCAGCCTCTCTGCACCTTGTTCCATGAGAAACTTTCTCAGG
The DNA here is from genome assembly GCA_024509875.1 of Oreohelix idahoensis. Classification (NCBI taxonomy): domain Eukaryota; kingdom Metazoa; phylum Mollusca; class Gastropoda; order Stylommatophora; family Oreohelicidae; genus Oreohelix; species Oreohelix idahoensis. The sequence goes on from JAMPIV010006432.1 coordinate 76,079, forward strand.
TCTGGAGCCATGGACTCTCTTAATTGCTCTATAAGGACCATTTCCTTAAGATCTTGGGTTTTCCCCAGAGAAGTCCATTTCTCTAAGTATGTCTCTATTCGTGCAGAGAACTGGTGATAGGTTTCACCTGACAGTAGTTTAGCATTCCTAAATTTTTTCCTATAAAATTCTGCATTCTTTTCATACCTTAACAAAAGAGCTGCTTTAGCATGTCATAATTTTCCTGATCACCTCTGCTCATTTTTGCAAAAACTTCATAAGCTGCCCCACGAAGTCCCTGAGATAACTTTAAGCTCCACCTTTCTCTCTCTAACCCATATGTGGTAGCTAATAGTTCATACCTATTTAGATAGCTCTCTATATCATCGTCTTTCTCAACAAAATGATCTAAATGAAAATTCATAGCTGAGGTTGAGGCTCCCTGGCTAGCGGTGGCATCAGAGGCAAAGGGACTGGCACCATTTTCAGGAGCATGGCCCTGAAACTCAAACTCCCTTAGTCGTAACTCATGTTCCCTTTGTAATCTCTTATCTTCTGCTTCCCTTTCTGCAGTCAATCTTCTTTCTTCTGCTTCCCTTTCTGCAGCTAATTTCTTCTCTTCCCTTTCTGCAGTCAATCTTCTTTCTTCTGCTTCCAATTTCTTAGCCTCAGCTTCAATCTGCAACCTCTTAGTCTCAGCCTCAGCCTCAAATTGTAACTTCTTAATTTCCCTTTCAGCCTCTAACTTTCTTTCGGCTTCAAACCTTCTTTCTTCGCATTCAATAAATTTGTCACATTCCGTAGTGACATAGGCAACCATAACTTGCCCATCTAATCCTAACTCTTTTGCAGTCTGAACAGCAGCAGATCGAAATTTGGCCAGGTCCGCCATTGTCTATCAGGTAAATTTATACAATGTCTAACCAACAATTCAATCTCTAAATATATATCTAATGGACGACACAGGCACCGTGAGCTCAACCTTATTTAATTCCACCCAAGGATACCTTTTAATTCTTATATTCCCTGAAGTGAATTACCCCCAATATTTTTAATAGGGAAAGATTCAAAATCCCAAGAGCGAGACCCCAATATATGTGGTGAAGTGGGATGTTATAAATATTTATAGGGGACTTAGTGTACTGACTGAGATCAGCTGTGAAGGTATATATATCTAATAAGAGTAGTGTATTATATATAACCTTACTTGCAGCCACATATGTATACCTCAGTCAGAATTATTCTGGAATAGTGTGATGACTACGTTATATGTCTAGGGTATGTGTATGATGAAGTGTAAGTCAAAACAACAACAGACAGATAAACAATTTAATTTATTCCACTACACTTGACAACGCTGTGACACTCACATACATAAAACACTCTACAAGGATATCTTAAAGGAGTCACTGATAACTTTTCAAATAACAATATGTATTCATTGCTGTCATGAATGTATATGTGTCCTGATTCAAATACAAGGGGAACCAGGAATCACAATCAATTTTAATTACAAGTTATATGTACAGAATTTATTAATATGAATCTTGTAGTGACATATGTTATTAAAAGTATCCTATGTGTGTCAGTTGTGTAGTAGTAATATGAGGTAATACTGGTTTTGTTTTGTTCAAGCTCTGTTGGTATTTGTCATCATGACTTCAATAGTTTGTCTTTATTGGAACTAGTATTGGAGATGTTCTCAGTTCCTGATATTAAAACAATTAAATTCCCTTCTTAATGTTATTTTTACAAGGTCATTTTAAGATGGGGTACATAATGTTGAGCTCAGCTGGCCACATCAGCTTATCTTGCGTGATGGCGGCAGGAAAAGACTCCTCTGCTCGATTTCTCCCCTGGGCTCTGGAGACCCCTCACTGATAGCTAAATGGACCAAGGAGTATGCTGTCCGACTCTAGATTCAGCAAAGCTCTGACCAGGTGCTGCTCAATACCATCAAGACCACGGTCCCTGAAAACAAGAAGGATGTACCTTCTACTTCATAACTAATTGATACTCTAGTTCTACACTGAGCACAATACATCACAAACATTGAGTTCAGAGCATTAGGCCAACTGTCAGCTTCATCTGAAATACTTTATACCAGTATTTCCCTCCCTAATGGTTACTACGCCTCTGCACTTCCAGCATTATTTCTGTCTAGTCAATCATCTAGGTGTCAGTGTACTGTTTGGCCATTCCATGCCGTTTTACTTTCCTCCGACACCTTCTGTTCAGGCTGGAGCATTATAGGCTTTACATCATGTTTGCTACTGAACTACACATATATACAGGCATAAATTAACAATTCACATTCAATTTTCATTAAAAGATACTGAATGTTTCAAGCTTACCACAATTCTTGGAAATAAACACAGATACGTTGACTAGCAATGAATTCTGGCACAAATACTGGCACAAATTCCCATCTGCTTATGTTCCAGGCTTTTATTTAGCAAAAATATGAGCTGGCTTCAACGCACTGTTGCTTTATCAAGCTTATTTGAACTAGTGGTCTCGAACTAACGCTCCTAAGTGATTATATCAGCGAGTCTGGCCAATGGAGCCACGTTTCGACAAGTGTTTGAAAAAATTTTACCTTCCTACGTCTCCCCTAACAACCAAGGATAGCATTTATAGTCCGACTAATCGTGTGTAGCCTTACATATCATTCCAGCCAATCAGTTCAAATGTAACTTGTGGCCCATTTCCCGTACAATGGTGGTTTAAAAATCTACCACTGAGCGATTCTGATTTTGGGTGTTGTCTGACAGCACCATCATTTTATTTTGGCTATAACTTGTTAATTTCTAGACTATTTGCATAACACTTAACATATTCTTTGTCATCAAGTCCTAAGGAACCCAAATATACAAATTTAAAAGAGCTAAGTGGCTGCGTTCAAAATATGCAATTTCTTCTACCTCCTGTTTCGAAGATGTGCTGTCTGGGTACTGTAATGTTTTCAAACGTAAACCCATCTAATGTTATCTTTTCTAATAAGCGTTTTTCCGGATTTTAAAACCTAACTCTGGGAAGGTTAGTGTTTTTATCACTGTCCGTCTGAAAAAAAGTTAGTGCATGTGGCCTTACACGCGTGATAGTAGTAATTGTGTATCGCACGACGCGTGTTGGGGGTGGCATTAATAGCGAGACACGTGTTTAGTGTTGCTGATGCGTGATGCCATATGATGATGGATGGTATCCGCATGTCTGGTTTTGTGTAGTGTGCAGATGTGTTCAGTCAAACAATGTTCATACAAAAATAACAGGGCAATCCACATAGGACGTCAGTAAACTCACGACGTATAAAGTCAATGATTCTTGTAACAGCCGTTGACGTTTTTCTTCATTATTTATTGTGGACGCCACAGTGACAAAATGGTTACGCGAATATGTAGGCACATCAAACAGTCATTATCACAGCAACATTCAATACAGCAATAGACGGTAGACAGCATTACAATGATGAGTCAGATGCATGTTATATTTCATAGTGCTGTAAATGTAGTCAGGTGAAAAACTCCATCCTTTTCTATAACAGCCAGGAGATAACCAGATGTATGAGATCAGTTCACTCTCCTTAGTCTGACTTCAGCAAGACAGACACGTCTGCCAAAGTATAAATAATGTCCTCAAAAATATCCTCTAGATAATAAAGGTTTTCCAAACCTAGTTCATTTAACAAAGTAGCAAGTAATGGTCCTTGGAACATGCATCAACCGATGCAGTACAATACAGCGACATGTGAGCTGGGAAAACATCTCGTGACGACGACTTTCGAAGACAGGCTATGAATCGAAATCGCTCACGACCCAAAATCGATAGAGTTAATGAAAAAGTCAATTTTCCTTGCTTTCATGAAATACACAGAAATATCACGCCTCCCGACATGTGGGAAACACTAGAGGTATTATCTCGAATAAACGAAATATCCATTAAGAGGACTACACATCCCTGACAGAACAAAAAATAGCGGAGATCCCCTCTTCAACGAGGCATCTCTTTCGCCATTCAAATCGCTCACTCCACTAGTGGTGGGCGGAAACCGATCGACCAAAAAACAAGACCAGTCATGCGCAGTCCAGCGCAAAAAGACCACAGCTCAAAACTTAACTGCATTCAATACCAACGCGAGAAGACAAATGCTTACCGAGAAAAGGGACTATAAATTTCAAGCAGTTGTTGCCCTTGCGTTATAAAATAGATATTGTAATAAAACGATGTTGCGAGAATTTATCACGCAACATATCACCACCTCCTCCCGATAAAAAAAAATGTGGAACATATTTTTTTTTTTTAAATATCAAAGAGCATGCGATAAGCGGCTCAAACGCACGAATTATGCGCTGATAATTAATTAAATTGCCTAACATGAGGCTAAATATAGAGTGTCTGGTGAGGATATACCTCACAGAAAAATAAATATGTCTCAAAAAATATTCACATCGGGGAGGTGTCACCAACACACATCACGTTAGCATGTAAACACAATATACGTATGCAAGTTACCATAATCATCATTAAACAGCATACTCTAATATTGTCTTTAAAAATGGATGTACAAATCTGATAGGAAAATTTAAATAGTACATTCTTTGACATGTAATGACATAAGTACATAGTAAAGTTAAACTACATGACGATCCAGGACATATGCTCTGGTATTCCGAGGGTAAGTACACAGCTCAACAATGACATTCTGAGAAAGTACAAGCAATATAATGCTAATTAATAACTAATATGCTTCATAAGGTACAATACATTATTAATAATTGTGGCTGTTTAGTAAACTAACGGCCCTTATATTAACTACTCAGTCCTCCTCTATCATCTTAAAAAACGAACAGAAGAAGATGACAACAATGCACGATAGTGTGTACATATAAAGTAAGTACAGATGTGCTAATCTATTGTAGAAATATAGGTGTGTTATGACTCTGTAATATATGGAAATATAGGACAGAAGTATTAGTTGGAGTCATGTGGGCATCTAGACAAAATGTCAGCCATCACATTATCCGCACCACGGATAGCTCGTACCGTGAAGTGAAAAGGTTGAAGAGCTATAGCATATCGAGTGGATCTCGAACTCTTCAAATTCTTAGTCTGAATAGCTGTAAGAGCTTTCTGATCAGTCTCTAGAATGAAATGTGCGCCCAGGAGGAATCTTTGTAGCTTTAGAATTGACCAAACCATCGCTAACAACTCACGGTCTAAAACCGAGTAGTTCCTCTCTGCCGCATTTAGTTTTCTAGAAAGGTACATAACAGGATGCAGAGTATTTGCATATTCTTGCATCAGTGCTGCTCCAATCCCAGTGGATGAAGCATCACTCCGAAGAACAAAAGTCCTATCAAGAGTAGGTAATCTTAAGATGGGAGGAGAAGAAAATATATTCTTGATTTGGTCTAGTGAAGATTGGCATTCTTCAGACCAACGGACCAGATTAGGCGAACCTTTCTTCAACAATGTTGAGAGAGGTGCCATGATCGAAGATAAATTTGGAATAAATCTCCCATAAAATTGAATTAGAAACCTAAGAGACTCCTAACTTGTTTCTTCGTTTTAGGAACAGAGATGTTCAGTATTTTGGAAGTATTGTGGTCTTCTGTCTTCAAGAGACCATGACCAACACGATGACCCAGGAAAGAGATTCACCAAAACCAACAAAAGCTTTAGAAGGTTTTGCTGTCAAATTATTCTCACGTAGAGTGGACAGTAAGTCATATAACCCTAAATAGTGATCTTCCCAGGTATCACTGAAGAGACAGATGTCATCTAAGTATGCGATGACATCCGAACGATGTGACAGATTTCGACGCATCATGCGAACGAAAGTGGCAGGGGCGTTCATGAGACCAAAAGGCATAACATTCCATTGAAATAGACCCCTAGGTGTAGAAAAAGCAGTAAGAGGTTTGGCATGCTCTGCTAAAGGCACTTGCCAATAACCTTTAGACAAGTCAAGTTTAGTGAAGAATCTAGAATTAGAAAGTCTAATCAGTAGATCTTCTAACAAAGGCATCGGTTCAGCATCGAACTTTGTGACCTGATTCAATTTGCGATAATCAACGCAAATTCGTATGTTCTTATCCTTCTTCCGGACAATAACCATGGAAGAAGAATATGGTGAAGTCGATGGTTCAATTATATTTAATTGAATCATTTCATCCAATTCCTTTTCCACCTGCGACTGAAAGTGTATAGGAATAGGATAGGGCCTAACCCTAATTGGATTATTGTCGGTAAGAATTATGTCATGTTCTATGACATCTGTGTGTCCAGGAATGTCAGTGAGAACATCCTGAAATGTTTGTAACATCGACGAGACATGTCGATGTTCGTCACCAGAAAGATTAGGAGAAACAGAAACGTTTTTCCAAGATTCCGTGGAATGTAATGGAACCACTGGAAGGGGAAGATTAACATCAGAGAAGGTAGATTCCTCATCCTGTATGACAGACAGGGATGAATAATGACCGTGAGGTGCAGGAGCATCATCCGTTGCCTGGAAAATAGGCAGCAAATAGTCCGGACGTTCGTGAAATTCCGAAAGCATGTTTATGTGGAAAGTGTTATGCGTTCCATCAATATCGACCACATAGTCAACATCGGAAATCCGAGAGACTATTGCATACGGACCTTTCCATGCAATAAGAAGTCTTTTTTCCCTACTGGGGAGTAGGACGAATGCTTTGTCACCTGGACAAAGTTGTCGTAGACATCTATTCTTGTTAGCAAACTGTCTTGCCTTCTCTTTAGCAATTTCTGATGAAGCAGTTGCTAGCTTACATGCCTCAATGATCTTTTGTCTAAGAGCAAGGACATACTCATATGAGGATTGAGTTTCATCGCTAATATCATCGGCAGTGATGAGATCGTGTAATAAAGACATAGGGCCGCGTGGACGCGCGCCAAAGACAAGTTCGAAGGGAGAAAATCCTGTGTGTTCATTAGGGACTTCTCTATAGGCAAAGAGAGCCGCGGGTAAAACCCTGTCCCAATCTTGAGGATGATCTTCAGTTATCTTACCAAGCAAAGTCTTGAGCGTTCTATTCAGACGCTCAACTAACCCATTAGACATATGATGGTAGATACTACTGAGAGATCGTTCAATATGTAAGGTAGACATTACCTGTGACATAGTGTCAGATATGAGTTGAGTGCCATGGTCTGACAATATTTCTCTGGGGAACCCCAAGCGAGAAAATATCAACCAAAGAGCATCTGCGATATCTGTAGTAGACATGCTCTTAAGAGGAATAGCCTCTGGCCAACGTGTGCACATATCGACACATGTAAGGATAAACTGATGTCCTCTGGCCGACTTGACCTTAAAAGGGCCAATAATATCTATGGCCATTTTCTGAAACGGCCGAATAGGAATGTCAGCAGCCTGGATAGGCGCAGCATGTCGTGGTCCTCTAGATTTGACCTCCTGACATACCTTGCATGATCGGCAGTAAATACGAATGTCCTTGTTGACAAAAGGCCAAAAGAAAGCCGCAAGGACTCTCGACTTCGTACGGGCAAAACCCATATGTCCAGCACATTGCGAGTCATGAGCATGTTGCAATATTTGCACTCTCATGCTCTTGGGAACAAGAATTTGCGAATGTGCCGACGTAGTCGAATCTTGTACCATACGTACAAGTACGCCGTTTCTCATTGCAATCCAAGATTTTCTATTTGTATCCTGATCGGATCACCTTTCTTCGCAAGAACGAAGAATTTTTTTAAAGAAGGATCTTCTTCTTGCAATTTTATGAAAGAGTCACGAGTTGTTACTAAGTGACTATCTTGGCTATCAACTTCATTATCACTATTCAGTGAAGTTTCGGGTGTTTGTAGAGCTTGTGCACTTGTAACTACTGCATTTGTAGCTTGCATGTTATTATCTTCCCAAGCAGCAATCTGCTGTGGGGTACACTCCCTAACTCCGTGAATACGACCAATAATAAGGTCCGCAATAGGATTAGGTAAGAGACAAGCATGCACATCTCCAGTAAAGAAAGGAGTGGCAATGCGAATTACAGCAGTAGGATATTTTTCTAGAGTGCCGCCAAATGTGACACATTTAATTAACCCTTCCTGTAGCACAAGATGGATCTACAAGCGATTGTCTAACACCAATAGTGGTGCATCCGGAATCGAAAAGTAGTGAGACCGGAGTATCATTAACAAGACCCTTATGTAGAATTAAAGAACCCCTCCCGTCATGCGCAACAGCAGCAGGAAGAGCGGGAAGTGGGTGACCACAACTCAAAGTAGTTATGGTACCCGGTTCGAATAAAGTACTGCATTGGGGGCATTTGTTTGCTCTCTCAAAGTCCAAAGCAGAACCAGTGACAGCGTCAAAGTTTTTACTATCAACAACATGATTACAGGCTCCCTCAGTTTCCTGTTGTACAGCATTAGCCTGCTGATATCTCTTTTTTTGTGTTGAGATCTACCCCGACTATTATTACCTCTGAAGTTATCAGAGTTATTATTATCTCTGCAGTTATTATTGTCTCTATTGTAATTGTTATCCTGGTTCGAATTCCAGTTTCCACGATTACTATCATGTTCACATTGATGCGAACATCTATTTGTTTGGTTTTGAGGTCTTCGGCAGGAATAACCTCTATTACCATATCCTCTTTTGAAATGCCTATAATTATTAGGGTGATAGTAACGAGTACTATCAGGTTGTCTCCAATTCTTCGAAGAAGAATCACCATGAAATTGATTTCCATGAATTTGACAGAAATTACCGCTACTCTTTCTATCAAAATTTTGTTGGAATCTACGAGCAAAGTTTTGGCCATACGGAGCTGCCGAAGCAACTGGTAAACCTTCTTTCACCTTAGAGTTACCCATGGTTATGTGTGGGTGCGCAGTTACGTATTGGCAACAGAAATCTTCCATTTCTTTTATTGTTTTAGGTTTACGTTCATGAAGGAAAGCAAGGAAAGACTCATTGACAGACGACATGACTTTGTCTCTAAGTATTAAGTCCATAAGTCCTTCATAAGTTTTTTCCGTCTTAGATAGTTCAACCCATCGTGAGAAAGTAATGCGTATTCTTGCAATAAACTCGGAGAATTCAACTCCATTTTCAGGTAACATGTTTTTAAATTGTAGACGATAGCCTTCTTCGTTAAGCTGATATTTCTTTAACAAAGCGGCCCTGACAACCTCATAATTGTTCTTGTCAGGTTCATCCACCATATTTAATATACTTAGAGCTTTACCTGTCAGTATCCCTGATAACTGATAAACATATTTTGCTTTGTCTATGTTATGAGCTGTACATGCTTGTTCAAATCTGTCCAGATAGAACATTTATGTCATCACTGGAAGGACTAAATGTTGGTAACTTAATCTTAAAAGTATCATTATTAGCCTTACCAGAAGATGAACCCTTGTTTGAATCATTACCATTACTCATGCTCGTCAATTTCAATTTTTCCAACTCTAAAGCTAAGACCTTTTCTTCATGTTCCATTTTTGCTTTCTCTTTCCTCTCATCAGACTATCTCTGTAATCTTCTTTCCTCAGCCTGAGCCTCTTTTTGAAGTCTTTCATATTCAGCTTCTTTTTCAAGTCTTTTATTTTCAGCCTCTTTTTTCAAGTCTTTTATTCTCAGCCTCTTTTTGAAGTCTTTCAGCTTCTAGCTGTAGCTGGAGTTTTCTCTCCTCAGCTTCTGATTCCCTTTTTTGTTTTTCCATTTCCATTTGGAATCTTTTTTCATCCACCTGCATCTGCAGTTTCTTTTGTTCAGCTTCCATATGCAGTTTCTTTTGTTCAGCTTCCATTGCTTTATCATATCGAGCAGTTGCAAATTCTTCTAACTTATCACCAGTCTTCCCAAGCAATTTACCCTGCTCAATAAAGTGCTCAAATGTAGACATGTTGTCTAACATATGAGTCCAAAACCTGAAATAATTAACTAATTTATTTCAAACCTAAGTGTAACAAGTCTTAATTAAGCACTTGTATATTCACATCACCTTATATTATCCCAGTCTCTGTGGGAAACAAGTCTCCAATCAAAGAACTTGTATATGAAATATCAACAATCAATTCTTGATCATAAGTGCACTTCTCATTCAGTAGTGCACGACACTATTCATCATTCATTTATCATCAGTGTAGTAGTAACAGTGCATTAGCATAGCCCATTAACTAATTACTATAACTGTAAACAATGACTATGTAAACACATGCAGAATGTAAACATTGAAAATGTAAAAACAATGCAAACAATGTAAACAATAACAATGTAAACAATAACAAAGATCAGCAACAATACCAAAAACGTTCGCAGAAATCAACTAAAAATAAAGCAGAAAATTAATGAAATATCACAAAAAAATGTGACGATATCTGCGATATAATTAAACAAAATACATGACACCACAGTGTAAACAAAAATGTAGTATGAAACTAAATTATAGACAAGAGTAGGCTAACAAATACAAACAAATCAAAACAAAACTAAAGAATGCGAAATAATAACGAAAACAATATTAAAACATGTCATCACAGCTAACATAAATAGCAACAGAAGTCGCTTAGCAAATACCAGTATCGGAAATTTGCAAACCCTACAGAAAACGCTCACAATAGACGACCTCTATGACGTGGCATAATCTAACGGAGACACCACCCAACCGAGAACCCGCTGAAATATAAACATATAAATATACAAATAACATATAGACATATAACATATAGAATGAGATGATACACAGAAGACTCAGCAGAAGTATAAGGGCACAGTTTACATACAAACAGGCCACTTAACTTATAGGCTTCCAATCGTAGAACATTACAGCAGAAAAAACGGATGTCAATCAACGTCCTAAAGAGCGAAGCTCCAACGATGATGGCACATCTGAACTGCTTCCACTGCTAACACGATGGTACAAGAGCTTCTGAAATACTGTGTGTTGAGTTGTTTCGGCACTTGACCTTCTAATCCAAAAGTAAGTTGATGGAAATCGGTACTTGGCCTTCTTCAGAACACAACCCGTTTCAACCGGCACTTGACCTTCACAAAAACGACAGCACTGGAACCTTGACAGCAGCAACTTGCTTGACTTGCGTAAAAGATAACAGCAGTCCGAGTTATCCGGCAACATGTAACAACGCCGGGTACTGTCAAATTCTTGTTTCCGTCAAAAAGTTGAAATTTTGACTTTTACCGGGCAACGCCGAGTACTTTGAAAATTTTGAAGATGTTGACTGTATTAAAGAATGTTAATTTCTTGAAGGATGCTGATGAATTCTTGTTGAAAATGAAGTGGGTAAGGGACCCCGTGTTTGCTGGTACCAGAATCAAACCAGCTTATGGCCACCAAATGATGCGTGATGCCATATGATGATGGATGGTATCCGCATGTCTGGTTTTGTGTAGTGTGCAGATGTGTTCAGTCAAAACAATGTTCATACACACAAAAATAACAGGGCAATCCACATAGGACGTCAGTAAACTCACGACGTATAAAGTCAATGATTCTTGTAACAGCCGTTTACGTTTTTCTTCATTATTTATTGTGGACGCCACAGTGACAAAATGGTTACGCGAATATGTAGGCACATCAAACAGTCATTATCACAGCAACATTCAATACAGCAATAGACGGTAGACAGCATTACAATGATGAGTCAGATGCATGTTATATTTCATAGTGCTGTAAATGTAGTCAGGTGAAAAACTCCATCCTTTTCTATAACAGCCAGGAGATAACCAGATGTATGAGATCAGTTCACTCTCCTTAGGCTGACTTCAGCAAGACAGACACGTCTGCCGAAGTATAAATAATGTCCTCAAAAATATCCTCTAGATAATAAAGGTTTTCCAAACCTAGTTCATTTAACAAAGTAGCAAGTAATGGTCCTTGGGACATGCATCAACCGATGCAGTACAATACAGCGACATGTGAGCTGGGAAAACATCTCGTGACGACGACTTTCGAAGACAGGCTATGAATCGAAATCGCTCACGACCCAAAATCGATAGAGTTAATGAAAAAGTCAATTTACCTTGCCTTCATGAAATACACAGAAATATCACGCCTCCCGACATGTGGGAAACACTAGAGGTATTATCTCGAATAAACGAAATATCCATTAAGAGGACTACACATCCCTGACAGAACAAAAAATAGCGGAGATCCCCTCTTCAACGAGGCATCTCTTTCGCCATTCAAATCGCTCACTCCACTAGTGGTGGGCGCAAACCGATCGACCAAAAAACAAGACCAGTCATGCGCAGTCCAGCGCAAAAAGACCACAGCTCAAAACTTAACTGCATTCAATACCAACGCGAGAAGACAAATGCTTACCGAGAAAAGTGACTATAAATTTCAAGCAGTTGTTGCCCTTGCGTTATAAAATAGATATTGTAATAAAACGATGTTGCGAGAATTTATCACGCAACAGTTGCTCGTGTTCGGCTTTCTGCCTCTCCCTTCTCTCTATCCTTTAGTCCATCTGTTCGTTCGTTTTGGTAACGTAGTATAATTAATGTTAGGATTAATTTAGGTCATTACGCAGTGTGCCTCTCAATGTTTTTCTTAGAAATGCAATACCCGTTTTAATGTGTTGTGGAGACGCTTGTATTTATGCAGTGGCTTATATTTAACGTGGAAACGTTACAATTTGCAGACGAAGCATAAAACAAAGGGGATTTCGAGTACATTCTTTGTGACAGCACTGTTATTTTACCATTGCTCTTTTCTTTATTAGAATTTATTTGTTAGGCTTTATATTTACCTGACAATTTATATATGTGGATTAGAATATTTCACGACACAGATTTATCTGTAATAATGATACAGACAGGGGCCAGCGGATGCGATAATATAATTATCACCTGTGTGTGTAAGAATCCCCTAGACTGATTTCTCAGACGGACAATATGGCCTTCTTTATGTCGATCGGGCGAGACCATCTTGGGTAAACAGGCACCGTCGCTATCAAAAGGTGGTCCGACTGATTGAATTGATAAGCATATAAGCCACTGACCGGTCGAATTAACCTGGTCATGCGATTCACCTGGCAGAACGTAAACAGCCTGGGAGCGGCTTCAGTGCACAAATAATGAGATGGCAAAATATGCCACATAATAAGCGATGAGTGAGAGAGAGGAAATGAAGAAAAGAAGGGATACTGCCGGAGTGAATGAAAGAGTGACAGAGGGGCTAAAAGTACATGTAAAAACTACAGATGTTTCGTCATACCTCATCAGAGACCAGTGGCGACCACACAGGACAGACAATTTCTTTTATTATTGCACATTTATTTTTGCTTCTTTAAACATTTTGTCCGTTAGATTTGTTGTTGTTTAACAAGGGCTGCCTAGCTTCTCGGTCTTTAGCAGCCAATACCAAGTGGCAGATTCCTTAGTATTAACTACACTGTAGATCTAGGCTTTTCCTGTGGCTTTTCTGCCATTCCGAAACGTGTTGAAATGAAGTCATGAGCTCCAGTTTCTCCAGCTTGGCTTGCACTTAAAGGATCGCCACATCTGGTCCCAAGCTAAGAGTAAGAAGTGCGTGACATACTGCACATTACCCGCCATCCGAGGGGGCTCTCCAACTATGTAGAGCTAAAATACTGTACTGTCACGTCCTGCACAGAGCCATTTCTCAGCTCCCCCTGCCTATCACTGGGTCCATAGCAAGATCTTTCTGCAGGCAGTCAAACAAGTCAAAGCCAACGAATTACGCTTGGGGCTCAAGTGACTTCTCCAAGCTTTGTGTGCAATGCTGGGCTCTCAACAAGTTTCACCACAGGGGGAATCCCTGGAAGTGTGTGGATGATTTCAAAAGTCAATGAGGATGTAATTAGCCTGACAGACATAGGTTCACTTCCACGTACCGGTACATATATTGTAGCATTGTACATAGCTGGTGGTCATATAAGGATAAGTCCAGATATGCCTCCATGCATGTCCGTTAGATTTAGAAATGAGACACTTATTCTGAAAGTATAACGGTAAAAGTACCACAGCAGATACTGCAGTAGGGAACTGAAGTGTTCGAGACTTCACTATGCTAGGTCCAGCTTCCAGAGGTGGAGTGGCCAGTTCCCTTCCTCTCTGTCTTTTCCTTCCTTAACCCAGGAGCAGAGTCAGGTACTCACTTACAGCTGGGTAGACTTGAGTGTGACGTCACCGTATTTAGAACCTGGTACTTTTGCCGCGAGAAATCAGCGCTCTAACCACTCCCGCTGCTCGCCTTCTTCCGTCTTATTAGTTAAAATACATCTGAAGAAACGTGCAACACATCGTTTGGTCGGCTAATGGAGACGAAATCAAAATTTACATGAGAAGAGCGACCTCCAGGGGCTGTCTAAATGAGAATTGACACGCATGAAAGCGCGAATATACAAAATGTCAAGAAAAGTAGAAGAGAGCGTGGACAAAAATCAATGGTAGTAATAGGTTTTAACAGGAAGTCTGAGTCAACTTATCACAACTCCCTTACGGGTGAATCTGCTATGCGATTAGCTTTTTAATCACGATGCTGCTCTGATGACATTAGAAAATTGTAATTAAATATCATGTGTTGTTCCCCTAAGCTATATCAATCCATTTTCTACGTTTATCATACTTTGATATGAAAGCTATGTTAATAGTTTTAACGTAAGTTCGTATTTGACTGAGTCCAACAGATCAATAGCTAATTTCACTTGTTAATATTTTGAGTCCATCTTCGGAGAAGACAGTTTCCGTTATTGTGCAGGTTATGTTGCTTTGGCTAGCGTCATACCGTGTTTCTTTAAATCATTCTTTAATTTTCTACAGGACTGGGTAGCCAACCCCATGTTCACAAATCTTCAGCCGCTTCGAAGAAAATCCTGGTACGGCATAGTGTTATTATTCTTTACTCTGTTCTCAGGTCTCGGTAATGCATGGAGAGACAGAGAGAGAGAGAGAGACAGAGAGAGAGAGAGAGACAGAGACAGAGAGAGAGAGACTACGGCAATAATAAAAATAAGATGTCTAATACACCTGAGGAGGCTAAGAAGAGGTAGCATAAAGACTCGATGATGTGAAGCATTAAACCATTTGTCTATGTAAGCTATGAAGATAAGGTTTTGACTGGTTAATTGACATAGCATAACATCAGTCTATATATGACACCAGAAAAGAAGAAAAGATACTGAGCACCAGGACGACTATTACTTTTGCTCCTCCCCCCCCCCTCTCCCCTTTTCTTTAAAAAAAAAGGAAGCATGCGCCAAAACAGTTCGTGTTTCCTTCTAGTAGTTGTTTCTGCAGTCCTTTTTGACATAATGAGATTGCCATCCCTAATTAGTCGGGAAACAGCGCAGCAGACCGCCGTGCGTACTCTGGTTTGGAAACCAAACAATTATTCAACCTTAGCTGTAACGAAGGGCGACATATGCAGTAAATAAATGAACCCAAAATAAATATACGTATATATATGCTTATGTACATTCGTCATTATCCCCGGCATAGGCAGTAAATAAAAGAACTAAAAAAAAAATAATAAAAAATGCAAGAATCATTACCCCTCTGGACCATTCCTTTCTAGATTGTTCAGTGACCATTTAGCATACTTTGTCATGGTCCATTTTTTATGTCCAACGAACACCATTTCCTGGTTTTTAATTAATTTTAATTAATTTTAATTAATAAGGCTAAGCTGCCCATTGTAAACTTCCGGTGTTGTCTTGTGTTTCGCACTAATGACCGGTCAGTAAAGCATTTTTTTTTTGGGATGCCTAGCTGGCCGGGAGGATAGTGTGATTCGCTTGTATAGCTAGGCGGTGTTGTCCTACGGAAGGTCCGGGGTTCGAATCATGGATAAGCCACTCACGTCTGTGGTTTTTCTGTTGTCTAGTGTTCTACTTCTTTATTTCTTACGAGTGCCTGAAAACATACCTTTATGTTTGTCTAATATTTATTTACTGTTTACAGGCCTCGGGTTTCCCTTTCTTATATGTTATAAATGTTTATACAATACCAGAAACCTACCCTCTGTTCTATACTACAGTTCTTAAGTCTTCTATCATTTACTAGACACAGTATCAAGGTCTTTGTCTTGTGTGGGCTGACATATACTGTATAATAGGGGAACGACAGAAGTGATTGCGTCATTAATAATGCTAAGCTGCCCATTGTAAACTTCCGGTGTTGTCTTGTGTTTCGCACTAATGACCGGTCAGTAAAGCATCTTTTTTTGGGGATGCCTAGCTGGCCGGGAGGATAGTGTGATTCGCTTGTATAGCTAGGCGGTGTTGTCGTACGGAAGGTCCGGGGTTCGAATCGTGGGTAAGCCACTCACGTCTGTTTTTTTTTTCTGTTGTCTAGTGTTCTACTTCTTTATTTCTTACGAGTGCCTGAAAACATACCTTTATGTTTGACTAATGTTTATTTACGTGAATGTCAAGGACTTATCGGGAAATATAAAACGTTCTTACTCTAATAAACGTTCTTACTCTAATAAACGTTCTTACTCTAATAAACGTTCTTACTCTAATAAACGTTCTTACTCTAATAAACGTTCTTACTCTAATAAACGTTCTTACTCTAATAAACGTTCTTACTATGCCGTGCATCTTTAATGAGGCTTTTAAACGTAATATCTAGGACTGGTTTGATTTGGTTTGAAGGATCATCTTCATTGCACACCTCTTCAACTCAAATGTCAAGTCAGTCCTATAGTATGGCTGTGAAACACGGACAGCAACAAAAACAGCAACCACAAATTTACACACTTTCATAAATTGGTGCTTGCGTAGAATAGAAGGACTGAAATGGTATCTTCTTCTTCTGCGTTCGGTTTGTAGTCATGCTAAATCTGCAGGCCTGTCGCCAGGACGAAGTCCACAGTCTTTTCCAGGTCGGCGCGGCAGCCCCATAGCTTCTGCTGGAGCTCATCACCTTCTGGCCAGGTCGCACGTCGCAATTCATCATGGGTTGGACAGTTCTGGAGAATGTGTTCTGGAGTCTGGATATCAGTTCCACATGGGCATTCATTTGTGTGGGATATCTTGAGGCGATAGAGATGTCCAAGTAATCTGCAGCGACCAGTTCTCAGGCGGAAAATTGTTGTCTGTTGGTGTCTGTTTAGATGGTGGATTGGGTCATCTCTGCTGTATATATCCCCTTCCTCCTTCCACTGATTTTTGTACTTGTTGTGGATGATGGTTTTTGCTTCCCGATAGGGCAATGGGTGGCTGTATTGTTCCATTTTACTGCCACTTCTTGATAGAGCATCTGCTTTCTCATTACCAGCGATTCCACAATGAGCAGGTAACCACTGAAGGGCAATGGTTGATGACCTTTGGATGATGTTAAGCTCAGATCTGATCTCATTCATCATGTTATCATTTCTGGTGTTTTGTATTGATTCCAGTAATGATCTGCAGTCAGTGAAGATTACTATCTTAGCTTGTGGCTGCCGTTCAGGTCTGGTGAGGATCTTCAGGGCTTGCAGTAGTGCCATAGCTTCTGCCCTAAAATTGGAGGAGATCTTTCAGTTGGGAAGGCCTTTCGGATGATCTTTCCATTTAGAAATCTTATAAAAAATGCCTCCTCCACCGTTCTTGACTGCCCCCTCAGCAGATCCATCTGTGTATGCATGTGTCCACTCTTTCGGGTTGTACTTTTCTTCAATCATTTCTTGAGCCAAAGTTTTTAGTTGTTGAGGGGTCAGGTGGCCTTTCTTTTTTATTTCAGGGACTTCTGTGATGATAGATATATTTCCATGGCAGTCGTCTGGCTCCTCGTAATCAATTAACATTTCAATCTCAGTAGAGCGATTTGGGAGGAGGTCTTCATGGCATCGATGCAGATGTTTGGAGGGGTTAGGAAGCTGGTTCTTTTCAGCCTGTTCTTTGTCACACTTTGGAGTTTGGCATGCATTGGATGACTTGGCATTCGTAGAAGCTTCTCACTGTGAGTGAATACCTTTTCCTCACGTCTGTCATCAAGAGAGCGGATGTTGGTGTATCGCTCCATTGCCTGGATTGGAGAAGTCTTCATCCCTCCAGTGATTAGTCTAAGGCCTGAATTTTGCACTTTCCCTAGACATTCTGTGTTTGTTTTAGATGCTGTGGCCCAGGCTGACATGCCATATTCAAGTACAGGTCTGACTGTGCCTGTATAGACTTTTTTTAAGTATGTTGGTATTTGCCCCCCAACTTGTGCCAGCCAGTTTCTTCATAATAGAGAGCTTTCTTATTGCTCTCTGTTCTACTGCTTTTATGTGCGGCTTCCAGGTGAGTCTCTTATCCAACTTGACTCCTAGGTATGTTGGGTTTTCCTCGATTGGAAGTTCACTTCCATTTAGCTGCAGTTTGATTGTTTCTCGGCGATTTGACAGAGAGAAGCAGGTTGCTACTGTCTTGGAGAGGTTTATCTGTACTCCCCAATCTGATGCCCATTTACCGATGGTATTTAGCGCTGCTTGCATCCTGAACTTCGCAGTAGGCAAATGTTCAGCAGCACACCAGGCAGCAAAATCGTCAGCATGAAGAGCCCTGGAGATATGCCCGGACAGTTTCTCTGCAATATCATTTATATATATATGATAAAAAGTGTGGGGGAGATAACTCCTCCTTGTGGCACACCCTGTTGTAGAGTGACGCGATGGCTCAGTTTCCCGTCAAGTTTTACTCTTGCTGTGCGGTATCGAAGAAAGTCCCGTATCCAGTTGAACATTCTCCCTTCAATTTTGCTGTTGAGCATCTTAAGGAGGAGTCCCTTCTTTCCACAACCTTTATCAAAGGCTTTTGTCAAGTCTACAAAAACCGCCAGTTACTTTCTTTTTTCCTCCTGAAAGGCATTTTCCACTTCCTGGGCTAGATATACTACTTGGTCTTCGGTGCTGCGATTTTTCCTAAATGCTGACTGTGTGTTATCAAGCAGATGGTTTTTTTCCAGATGTTTCAGTAATCTTGAGTTCACCATTCTTTCCATTACCTTACCCAGACAGCTCAGTAGGCTAACTGGTCGGTAGCTGGACTTGCTTGTTTTCTCCTTTTGTTTCTTTCTGATGGGAACAATGATTGCTTCTCGCCATCGATCTGGAAATTTTTCCAGTACTATCCATGACTGATTGAAGATTAGGAGGAGCTTGTGCCTGGCTACAGGTCCAAGGTTTCTTGATCATATCATTTGTGATGCCATCTTTTCCTGGAGCTTTTCTGTTCTTTAGTGTTTTGTTATGGCAGCACTGAGTTCTCTCATAGTAAGGGGTGACTTCATGCAGATATCTGGGTTTTGGTGCTTCAGTTTTTCTTTTACTTCCTTACGTACTTCTTGGATCTGTGCATGTGAAAGTGATGTGGTGCTTTCTTCCTTGTAGAAATCTGCCAGGATGTTTGCTGCCATTTTTCCTGTGTGGTATTTTTCATTTTCCTTGATGACAGTCTTACAGTAGCTGGTTGTTGTTTTCTTCATTTAGCACTCTTGTCAGATTCCATAGCTTGCTTGAGTCCTTTTCCATGTTGAGACTGCTGGTCTTCTGGTGCCAGCTCCTTTGGATTTCAGCTTTCTTTTGTTCATTGAAAGCTTGTTTTATGCTGTTGTGCCTCTGTGTGTTCTCTAATGTGGGATTTTGCTCCATAGTTTCCCGTGCTTTATTTAATTCACTATGGAGTTTTCCCAGGTTGTCACTCCAGTATGGTTTGTAGTCTCGTCGTTTACCCTGTGGAATTGACTTCTTTGCTGCTTGGATGATTGCCTCACTGATGATGGAGATGTTTTTATTGATGTTATTTTGAGTGGGCAATGTTCTGACAGAAATTGTCGGCTTGTTCTTTAAAAAATCCCCAGTTTGCTTTTTTGAAATTCCAGCTAGGAGACATATTGATTTCTCCTGCACTTCTTATCTCAGATATCTGTAATGTGACTGGTACATGGTCACTTCCCCCAAGTTGAGTATTTACTGTTCTGGTGGTGAGTCGATGTATGTCATCGGTAGCCATAGCAAGATCTGGTGGGCTCGTTGCTTTCCATACTCTGGAATAGCAGTTGGGCCTATCCTCTGGTCGCTTTATTAGAATGAGTTTATTCTCTACAATCCAATCTTCCACCTCTTCTCCTCTTGGATCTGTTGCATTATAGCCCCAACTGGGTGAGTGGCTATTGAAGTCACCCATAATGAGGTGTCTCGATGCTGCAAGCTTCACTTTGTGTAGCTCCAGAGCTTTGTGGTTGGAGGGCTGTAGCAGTTTGTGATCATTAAATCTCCACTGGGCAGCAGTAGTTGGACTGTTGTGTATTCAAGTTCGTCCTCACCAGATCTGTGTGTCTCTACTGCTGGGATTGAGGTTTTAATCAGTGTGAGTATTACTCCCTTAGTTCTGTTTGCCCTGTGTTGGCGAAGGGATAGGGATCCACGTACAAAGAATCGTTGGGTATCATTTAGGTGAGTTTCTTGGATGCAGATTATATCAATGTTATTTTCCCTGAGGAATTCTTGTAACTCCGGTTTCTTGTTCCTCACTCCTTCTGCATTCCATTGAGCCACTGTAAGATAGTGGGTTGGTTGGTCATTTGCTCTACTTTGCCTTCCCCCCGACCATTTGGTTGGCAAAGGCACCGGTATTTGCTTGGGTGGGCCCTTTCGAGGCTAGGGGCCCGGCTCCGCTCCTCCCGGTTGTAGCTGATAGGAGCGACGCCATGACGTAAGTCGAGATTGTCGCATGACTCCATACCGCAAAAGCGTGTGTGTCCTAATTTTTTCCCGGTGTCTGCGCCGTAGCTAACACACTCCGTCTTCGGCAGGCCGGGTTGTGTTTGTTGTTCAGGGTTGTCTCCCATAGCCTTTCCATCTCCCGGTGGTAGCTGCAAGGCAGCAGGTTGGTTTGTTTACCGAGGTTTGCCTTCCCCGTGGCTAGAGCTTATAGCGGCTCTTACTCGCTTGATGCACCCGTCATAGGACGTATGGGGGATTCTAGTGGGGGTATCAGTGCCACCTGTTACCCCTCCCCGTCCTGCTGGGAGGACATCGCCGTTTGGTCCGCGACTGCTTATTCGTCCAGCAGTGCTGACTTAATTCGCAGCTGACACACCATATCTGGAGGTCGTTCCACGATCCGCCACCCGTGGACGCGCCTGGTTGGGGTCGGTCGCCCCTTTGCCAGGACTGAAATGGTATGATAAAAGTCACAAATGTGGAATTGATGACAAGAACCAGACAAGTGCCAGTGGAACAAGAGTTGAGAAGAAGACGCTGGCGATGGATAGGACACACATTGAGGAAATCTGTTGATAGCATTACAAGGCAGTCCTTGTTCTGGAATCGACAGGGAAAGAGAGGCAGAGGTAGACCACAAAAACACAGGGAGAAGAGAACTGGATACAGAAGTTAAACTGATGAGGGAAACATGGACAGAACTTGAGCGGATGGCACGTGACAAGAGGACTTGGTATATGTTTGTTGAAGGCCTATGCTCCCTGGGGAGCTAAAGGGTATTGCTTATTGATTCATTGCACACGGAAAAATCCATCAGTGCGCTAATTTCCTCCATTAGATCACACAAGGACGTTCTCAGCACAGTGCACGAACTCTGTAGCACCGCAGTGCAGGAACTCCGTAGCACCGGTGAGAGTCCCAATGTGTGTATACAGGAATGACACATTCCATACATGTCTTTTGTGGTGAGTAGGTTTTCTAATATTTAAATTTTTCCAGGGCAGTGGCCCTATGGCCTTCTCTTTACGATTTCCAACTGCCGGGGGGTTTTTAACGTGCGCAACCTGCACACAAGACCTCCTATTTTTTCGCCCTTATCCGAGAGGGCTAGGCATCCAATCTCACTACTCAGTAGATCATGGGGAAGTACGACATCACTAGGAACCACTAGTTCTGAAAAAAATATCCATCAATTATATTCCCTGTATTCGGAGCGAACCCGGTACTTTTAGAATTAGAGGCGGACGCCATACCTCTTAGCCACTCCGAACCCTAATAGCTAGGATACCAAATATAATCAGCTATTTTTACACAACAACTACTATGCAGCAACCCCATGTGGGTTATAATTAGAGTATATAGTGTTTATAATGCTATATAGCATATAACAAATATTAAAGTGCGTACTTTTTTCACAAAAATCATTTCATTGTCCATATTTTATTATCACTTCATTGTCCCGTATTTTATCCAAGCAGCCATCTTTATCTTACAACATTAGCCACTCCAATCTACGGGTTGTGTCATTTTCATTTATTTAATAACAAATGTATGTTTACTTAGTTCTCGTTGTCTTTCCCTTCGGTTTTAGCTTTGTTTATCACTGACGAAAGCCTTGTGGCCATAATGTACGTATTTTTTTGGGGGGTGGTGGCGGTCCTTTATCATAGTAAGACTTATTATAAAACTTTATTTACCCCACCATTATTCTATCGCCAGTGATAGAGTGGTCAGAGCTCATGCTTTTAAAGGCAAAGTTACCGTGTTCGAAACGCTCACGCCTTCCCAGCTGCAAATGGGTACATGACTCTGCTTTTGAGTTGCGGAAGGCAAAGACAGCGAGAAAGGGAACAGGTCACCCCACTTCGTAGAGCTGAGCCCTAATATAATGCAGTCGAACATTTAACCTCCCTATGGCAGTATCCGTTATGGAACGACCTGTATCTGTATTCATGTGTTCACTGACCTAGTGCCTGTTGTCTAACTTTTTAAAATTGTTTATTACCTGCATCCGTTTCGACCGCCCTGACCACTTTTTTTCCTATTACCTTTATCCGACTTAATGTCTCTGGTTTTGACAAACAGGCACGTTAGGACCCCGCATAACAGACGGTTGGTCTCCAGCCGGACCACCTGGGACACGACAACATTCCTGGCCAAATTGACCCACTCACTCATCAAATCACGAGATATATCCTTCGGGACGTCTAGATCTGCAGTGGTAACGACAAGTTCATAAATTCACTTCCACCAATTTTCTGCCTCTCCTGTTCAAGAAGTGTTAACACCGGGTACAAAATCTGATTTATGCGTTTGTTCATCATAGATCATAAAAAAGTTGTTATTTTGGTTACGTTTATTTTTTCGTGCTTATTCAACGCATCCAACTCTCGACTTGATTCATGAAAGGAACCTTTCAAGAAAGATAAAGGTAAGAACAAATGTATTTTTTACTTACTTTTCTGGAATGTTGGCGTGTGTCTTACTACTTCGTGTGTTTACATTGATCTCAACGCATTTGTATAATTTATGTATTCGAGCGCCAGACGTTGCAAGTGGGTGTTCGATGAACAGTGAAGAAGTTGTTGTTGTTGTTGTTTAACTAGGGCTGCTGAGCTTCTCGCTCTTTCGCAGCCAATGCCAAGTTGACGAATTTGCACGTGATCTGTAGTTGTTGGGGAGCCTGGCAGTGGTTTTCTTATTTCTGCCGAGAGTCCTGGGCAAGTGAGCAGCACACGCTGAAATGTCTCATATGGATGGGGACAGTTGCGGCGATTAGGCTCATGTGAAGGGTTTACTTTATTTAAGTGGCTTGTTGAGTCTGGTGTGCTCTGTTCTATGTACGGTGGATGGATATGAAGAAAACAAAATCGAAAAGACAGAATGAGTAAAAAAAAAAAAATATGTTCAAGTTTTCCGTTATTCCGCCCATTTGCTCATTCTGTTTTCTTCTACCTCATATAACCTCTTCTATCTCCATAACTCATTATTATTATTATTATTATATTTGGGTTATTTCTTGTTCCGTTTCCCTTCTTAACATCTACTTTTTACATCCAAAAGTGGTAGCCATTTCATGTTTTCGTGCACGCTCTGTTTTTGGCGGGCATGTTAGGTCTTAACCGCAGTTACAGGTTGTACCCATTTTTTATTTATTTTCTTATCTGTCCAACTTAGCTCTCACTGTCTTTCCTTTCCCTGACGAAGGCCTTGTGGCCGCAACGTTTTCTATTTTCTTTTGTCCTCGTAAGACGAATCACCTTCTTTCGAT
>JAMPIV010006432.1:107500-109311 GCA_024509875.1 Oreohelix idahoensis
ATGTATCTATCTATCTATCTACCTATCTATCTATCTATCTATCTATCTATCTATCTATCTATCTATCTATCTATCTATCTATCTATCTATCTATCTATCTATCTATCTATCTATCTATCTATCTATCTATCTATCTATCTATCCATCTATCTAACTATCTATCTATCTATCTATCTATCTATCTATCTATCTATCTATCTATCTATCTATCTATCTATCTATCTATCTATCTATCTATCTATCTATCTATCTATCATCTATCTATCTATCTATCTATCTATCTATCTATCTATCTATCTATCTATCTATCTATCTATCTATCTATCTATCTATCTATCTATATATATCTATCTATCTATCTATCTATCTATCTATCTATCTATCTATCTATCTATCTATCTATCTATCTATCTATCTATCTATCTATCTATCTATCTATCTATCTATCTATCTATCTATCTATCTATCTATCTATCTATCTATCTATCTATCAACAGACTGACCGATACGAGAGTACTTTTTTTTTTTTTTTTTTTTAAAGTCCATTTCACACATATTATATAACATAACTACAAAATTCCAATAGCAAATATTGCCTCAATCTTGTAAAACAAACCTTACCGAAACCACAATCTTGTAAAACAATCCTTACCGACACCTCAATCTAACTATCTATCTATCTATCTATCTATCTATCTATCTATCTATTTGTCTATCTATCTATCTATCTATCTATCTATCTATCTATCTATCTATCTATCTATCTATCTATCTATCTATCTATCTATCTATCTATCTATCTATCTATCTATCTATCTATCTATCTATCTATCTATCTATCTATCTATCTATCTATCTATCTATCTATCTATCTATCTATCTATCTATCTATCTATCTATCTATCTATCTATCTATCTATCTATCTATCTATCTATCTATCTATCTATCTATCTATCTATCTATCTATCTATCTATCTATCTATCTATCTATCTATCTATCTATCTATCTATCTATCTATCTATCTATCTATCTATCTATCTATCTATCTATCTATCTATCTATCTATCTATCTATCAACAGACTGACCGATACGAGAGTAAATTTTTTTTTTTTTTTTTTTTTTTTTTAAAGTCCATTTCACACATATTTTATAACAAAACTACAAAATTCCAATAGAAAATATTGCCTCAATCTTGTAAAACAAACCTTACCGAAACCACAATCTTGTAAAACAATCCTTACCGACACCTCAATCTTGTAAAACCTACCTTTCTACTTACCTACCTATCTATCTATCTTTTTATCTATTTATCTATTTATCTATCTATCTATCTATCTACCTATCTATCTATCTATCTATCTATCTATCTATCTATCTATCTATCTATCTATCTATCTATCTATCTATCTATCTATCTATCTATCTATCTATCTATCTATCTATCTATCTATCTATCTATCTATCTATCTATATATCTATCTATCTATCTATCTATCTATCTATCTATCTATCTATCTATCTATCTATCTATCTATCTATCTATCTATCTATCAACAGACTGACCGATACGAGAGTAATTTTTTTTTTTTTTTAAAGTCCATTTCACACATATTATATAACATAACTACAAAATTCCAATAGCAAATATTGCCTCAATCTTGTAAAACAAACCTTACCGAAACCACAATCTTGTAAAACAATCCTTACCGACACCTCAATCTTGTAAAACCTACCTTTCTACTTACCTACCTATCTATCTATCTTTTTATCTATTTATCTATTTATCTATCTATCTACCTACCTATCTA